>CM075979.1:65371288-65399117 GCA_038087875.1 Malacoraja senta | reverse complement strand
CTTCACAATATGTATTCTATTTACATGAGACATGCTTGGTTTGTGGTAGAAATCTTAATGGCTGTGGATTTCAGCCTCCTCCAAAGATTGTACACATCATGTTCACACAGAAGGAGATGGGGACATGGAATGAACTGCCAGAGGAGATAGATGAAGCAGGTACAATGACAACATTGAAAAGACATTTGGACAGGTACATGAACAAGAAAGGTTTAGAGTGACATTGAACTATACATCCTGTGAAGGCATAGAAGCAGTTCACGATTTGGCATTATTGGGAAAATAATGGATACTTGATACGATATATTCAGAATGTTTCTCGAGAACTCCACAGACGTGCAATAATCTTTTCATCCTGTGAGTTTCTGAGCACTGGATTTATTTTCTACTTGGCTCAAAAACTGTCTCTTCATAAATACAACATCAACTCTCGATTGCTAGCTTAAACACTAATGCACTCAGAGATAACATGCTACATTATACCAAGATAATGCAGGGCGCAAGATCAAATGTATTGGAGCTCATCCATCCATGTATTCTGTATAACTGCCCATAGTCTGTCAGTCTGGAATGGTGGTCAGTGTGGGAAACAACAGCAAACAACGTTTATTTGATTTTGTAAACAAGGAGTAAGATGATTGTGGGAGAATAAATATATTCAGCTGATTAAACTAAACTAAATTTTTTCCAGAAATGAAGAAAAACAAAGGGCACCTTGCATTAGATAACATATGGGTTAAATGGTTCTTTATTGCCATGTATGCACAGCACAGTGACATTCTTTTGAACAACCCAGAAATACACAGTCACATATTTTGGTGTTGTTTACAAAGAAAAAGTCCAAAGTTCAGTCCACATGTCGGAAATGGTTCATAAGGTCCTAAGAAATAGGAGTAGAATTAGGCCATTCGGCCCATCAAGTCTACTCTGCTATTCCTTAATGGCTGATCTACCTCTCCCTCCAATCCCCATTCTCCTGCCTTAGTTTCAATGGTTCAATGCTACTTTATTGTCACATGTATCTAGATACAGTGAGTTCCTATCCATGCAGCTCCATATTCTTTCACGATGCTGATCATTGTGTTGTAATTGTGGCCAGTATGTTATTGTCAGAAAATTGTCTCCTTAGCTTGATATTGAAAATCGTTCGCACAACCATGAACACAGAACACGAATCAATCCATTCTCTGGAATTTTGTTTCACTGTTTTCTGCTTTTCAATTATTTCACTGCCCCTGTTTCCACATGATCCTTGGTTCTGTGTAACATTATCATTGCAATAAGTCCCTCTTGTTGCATCTTAACAAATGCTTCCTAAAAATCTATACAACCCAAATGTTTTTGTTTTATTTATCCTTTAAAGAATTCTGCAATGTTTGGCAAGCTTGGGCTGCCTCTCAATAATTTGTATTGATTGGTCTGACTAACTCATGTTTCTCTGGGAGTTTTGTAATTTAATTCTATTTATCAACGCACGAGGGAAAGAAAATTGCTTTGCTAAGGTTACATCCATGACCTATAGATGTCCTTATGTACTTCATAAGTAATTAATTGCATGTCAATTCTAACATTATTTTTCAGACAAATTTGGCTGAGCTTGAGATGTTGGACAGAATCTGATGTTTCTGTTTGAATCGGGATGTGGGATTTCTACAACAAGCTGAAAACATAGAAAATAGAACAGCACAGCATAGGAACAGGCCCTTCGGCCCGCAATGTCTTTGCCAAACATGATGCCAAGGTTTACTAACAAAGGACTGCAGATCCGGTGGTGCTGCGAGTCGGCTGCTTCGCCTGCAGCGGTTTCGTTGTTTTGACTTTTTTGTTTTTTTTAGTATGTCGAAAGTATGTTTTAGTCTTCCTCTGTATGTCTTGTGTGGGGGGTGGTGGGGGGAATAGGGGGAAACCATTTTCAGGCACCTACCTCGACGGAGATGCAACTTTCTTCCTTGTCGCTTCTTTGCCCCCCCTCCTCGCGGCCTTACAGCTGGTTTGGTGCAGCCTTTCCCGGAGTCAGGCCCAGAGCTTCAGAGGTGGCGCAGTGGGGACTTTACCATAGCCGGGGGTCACCGGAGAAGCGCTCCAACCGCTGGCCTACGGCCTACAACAACTTGGAGCCTCAGTCTGTGTAGCTTCTGGCGGCAGGCGTGGAGTGGACCTTCCATCGTGGAGGGGGCGATCCCTCGCCGGGAGTCACCGGAGAAGAGCTCCGACCTCCGGCCTGCGGCCTACAACATCTGGAAGTCGCGGTCTCCAGTAAGGAGGTGACCGATTTGGGAGCTCCGGGACACGGGGTGAGCTCGACCTGTCCCGACGTAGGCGTTCTGACCATCCCGACCAGAGGGCTTGAACATCGGGCCATCCATAGCTGCGACTATGGAGGGTCAGGGCCCTGACCACGTGTCCTCACCTTCTCCATCATGGTCTGGTTAGGCTCAACCACCAAGCACGACATCATCATGTCAGCTGAGAAGGTATTGGCTGCAACCTTCCCTCCATTGATGAACTGTACACTGCAAGGGCCAGGAAGCGAGCAGGTAAGATCATCTCTGACCCCTCTCACCCCGGCCACAAACTCTTTGAATCACTTCCCTCTGGAAGGCGACTCCGGACTGTCAAAGCTGCCACAGCCAGACATAAAAAACAGCTTTCTTTCCACGAGTAGTAGCTCTACTCAGTAACCAAAAATCTGTAGCCTCCTTTTGCTCTGGTATTTTATTTAATTCACATGTTTAATAAATAATATTTTATTATTAATGTTTAATGTTTTATGTGTCATTCCTGACTGTCACTGTATGTCATGTTGTCACTTGTGGGTGGAGCACCAAGTCAAATTCCTTGTATGTGAATACTTGGCCAAAAAATTTCTTCATTCATTCATTCATTCAACAAGGGAGGAGGAGGAGGAGGACTGTCTGAACTGTATTGCCTTCCACCACAGTGAAGAATGCTGTGGTGGATATCTGTGTTGAATTATGTTGTGTATTGTGTCCTTTTTTAACTGTAACGCTGCATGGTAAATTACATTTCACTGCACCTTATGGTGCATGTGACAAATAAATTTGAACTTGAATAAATTTGAACTTGAACTTGAAAGACACAAAGTGCTGGAGTAACTCAGTGGATCAGGCAGCATCTCTGGAGAACATGGATACGTGATGTTTCAGGTCAGGACCCTTCTTCAGACTGATTGCAGGGGGGGGCGCGGGAAAGAAAGCTGGAAAGAGGAGGGGCGGGACAGAGCATGGGCGATAATAGGTGAACAAAGGCAAAGGAATTTTTTTGATAGGCAGACAGTTAGACAAAGGCCAGAGATCAAAAGACACGTGCAAATCCAAAATGATAAAGAGTTGTGACTTATGCTAAGATTAACTTATTATGAAATATAATAAGCAATATAAAAGATTAACTGATAATGGGGTAATAATTCATCTTTACAAAGAGGCAGTAATTCATCTTTGATCACATTTACTAAATGTACAATGTGGCAGTGCACACAAATTGTACTCAGCATCCGAGGTTGAGTTCTGCTCTCTTTATGGGAACCAACTTTCAGAAGCAAGTACCTAAATTAAGGCCAATTATTTACCTCAAAAGATAGACACTAACTGCTGGAGTAACTCAACGGGTCTGGCAGCATCTCAGGAGAGAAGGAATAGGTGACGTTTTGCGTCGAGATTATTCTTGAACCGAAAAGAATCTTATAAAAACATATAAAATTCTTGAAGGATTGGACAGGCTAGATGCAGGAAAAACATTCCCAATGTTGGGGGAGTCCAGAACCAGGGGTCACAGTTTAAGAATATGGGGTAGGCCATTTAGGACTGAGATGAGGAAAAACATCTTCACCCAGAGTGTTGTGAATCTGTGGAATTCTCTTCCACAGAAGGCAGTGGAGGCCAATTCACTGGATGTTTTCAATGAGAGTTAGATCTACTTCTTAGAGCTAAAGAAATCAAGGGATATGGGGAACAAGCAGGAATGGGGTACTGATTTTAGATGATCAGCCATTATCATATTGAATCGGCTCGAAGGGGCGAATGGCTTACTCCTGCACCTATTTTTCTATAGTTCTATTTATTTTTTCCAAAGATGCTGCCTGACCCGCTGAGTTACCCTAGCATTTTGCATCTATCATCGGTATAAACCAGCATCTGCAGTCCCTTTTTATACTATTCATCTCAATATTTATGAGTCCATACCTCAAATATCAGGTTAGATTTTGCCTCTCTCCAAAACAGATCTTCAACCCAAGATCTTGTAATGTGGAGTTAGAAATGTCACTATTGAGCCAAGGCCTTGCAAACATTAATACTGTACATCAATCACCAATATACAGGTCTAGAAATGATAGAAGATTCTCTCTGTGCTGGAAGATAGAGTAGGAAATTTCATCCATTGATTTGCTTCTTTTTATACCCATCCCAAATACCAGAGGTGTGAATACGTTAAATTTAAAACAATCGTTTTTAACATAAACAATTGTTTTTATGTCACTTTTCCAGTTTACATGTTACTGATCAAAATTTTCCAATGATAAAAGTGTGTGTAGATCAATCACAATTGCTGATTTGATCCATGTCTGGTTTTGCTATTTGGACCCGATCCCTAATCCATGTCAGGTTTCCACCAAGCCATCCTGCGGAATGTAAGCAACCATACTTTCAGTTTGAGTTACGACTTCGAGCCAACAGTACCTGTTGCTATGGTCTCTGTATGTATTCTTATTAAAGTACTTATTATGAAGTTCTATGACTCAGTGTCAACAGTACTTTTGAACTGAAGGTGAAAAGACTAGGACCATGAAAAGATCAGACACCTTGCATCTCCCACTTGGTGGACTTTTCTGAAATGCCAAGTTGACATTGTGTAAAGCAATAATCATTTTACTGAACTGTTGAGTATGGCTGATATTTCCTCTGGATATTTTGGAAATTATTTACAGCAGAAAGCAATAGGGTGTTAATTGATCCTGGTATATTCCTAACACGAGAATTCCTAGTATCAACTCTTCAAATTCGGAATGACTTGACAAACACAGTTCGAACATACTTTCCAAACAAAGAAGTTGCAAAAAGTGATGAACACTGCCCAGGGGTTAATACCGACCTCCCCACCATCCAAGGGATCTACAGGAGTCGCTGCCTCAGAAAGGCAGCCAGCATTATCAGAGAACCACACCACCCTGGCCATGCTCTCACTTCACTCCTGCCATCAGGAAGGTATAGGAGCCTGAAAATTATAAAGTGAAAAATGTCCAGGTTCAGGAGAAGCTGCTTCCCTTAAACTGTCAGGTTATTAAACACTACAACCTCCAAACAGGCTCCAAACTAGATAGACTTGGGGATATTCGTTTTCACTATAATTGTTTGTTTATTTGTCTGTTTTATTTTATATGTAAAGTAATTATATGAAGTATATTTTATATACTGTATATAGTTAACTTTTTTGTTGTTTATTATGGGTTTAACAGAGCGCTTTTCTCATATACCCGTTATGCTGTTTAGTTTAGTAAGTAAGAATTTAATTGTTCTATTTGGGGACATATGACAATAAAACACTCTTGACTTGGATATCCAACTTAACATTTTCCATCTTTCTCATTCTACAATGCAAGACACATTCTAATTTGGATTACAAGGAAATGTGAATGCAGGTGTATAAAAAAAGACACAAAGTGCGGGAGTAACTCAGCAGGTCAGGCATTCTACTTCAACCAAATAATTGCATTGATCAGAAAAGAAGAATGCCATGAGTAACACATATTACAGAGGATTTTTTTAAATATTCTTGTTAATGCAAGTGACTTATATCCATTCAAAAATATTGATTGCAATAAGAAGCAGCCACTTCAATTGAATCCTTTGACTAGGAGATATGTCGTAATACTCCACAATTTTACAAACCCAGAAGACATATTAAAATAAATACTCAGTTTATAACACATATTATAACACGTATAAAAAGTATTATCAGCTCTCAACATTCCTTTGCAATGTATATCTGATAATTTCCACATATGGAATAGCTATGGAGTCCAATAAATATATTGAACACACTGTGAAAACCTTTGTGGTAATGGGCAGCACAATGGTGCATCATGTACAGCTGCTGCTCACAGTGCTGGAGACGCGGGTTTGTTCCTGATGTCGACCACTAATTGTGTGGAGTTTGCACGTTTCCACTTTACACATGTCGCTTACTACAGTGATGATGGATTCACCCTTCTGATCTGCTGCACTTCATTTAGAGTCATAGAGTCTTTTAGCGTGGAGACAGGCCCACACCGGCCAACATGCCCCAAATACACTAGTCCCACCTGCCTACGTTTGGCCCATATCCCTCTAAAACTGTCCTATCCATGTACCTGTTCAGCAGACTCTCCATCCCATTGTGTCAATACGGACCTTCTCCACCCTGTTGCCTGTGTTGCAACACTTACATTTCAAAGTAGTAGATATAGTGTGTGTGTGTGTGTGTGCGCGTGTGTACTTATATATATGTTGCCTGTGCGTATATATATAATGTGTGTGTGTGCGTGTATATATATATATATATATATATATATATATATATATATATATATATATGAGTGTGTGTGCACACACACACACACGTGTGTATATAAATATATATATATATACTAGACTAAGTGGGACCCGTTGGGTCCCAGCTTCACACGGGAGGGCTGGTCCCCCAATGCAATATTCCACCTCTCCACCAATTCCAATATACACACTCACACACACACGCACACACATACACACACACTCACACATGCACACACATACACATACTCAGACACGCACACACTCACACATCTAATAAAGCATTTATTCCTTTCAAACACAGTCAGATCTAATAAAGCATTTATTCCTTCCAAACACAGTCGGACCTAATAAAGCATTTATTCCTTCCAAACACAGTCAGACCTAATAAAGCATGTATTCCTTCCAAATACAGTCCGACCTAATAAAGCATTTATTCCTTCCAAACACAGTCATACCTAATAAAGCATTTATTCCTTCCAAACACAGTCGGACCTAATAAAGCATTTATTCCTTCCAAACACAGTCTGACCTAATAAAGCATTGCAATTTCAAGCACAGGCAGGGCAGCAGGCCAAACAACTTATGGCATTATCATTTCATTTCCAATTAAGCATTGCACTTTCAAGCACAGGCAGTGCAGCAGGCCAAACAACTCATGGCATTGTCATTAAGGGCTAACAAATCATTTATTGTAAGTACATTGCAGACTCACAGTTCAGTTATTCACAGCTTAGAATGACAGTAGAGGCCTCTCCCTCACGATCTTGCAGAGTGACTGACTCACGTCCAGGCATCCGGGGTTTTATAGTCCTGCCCCCCACCCCCACCCCCAGAAGGGGCGTTACCTTAATCACAGTGATTGACAGGCCAGAGGCTCGATCTCAAGGTTATTTTTCATCGATGGGAAAAATCCTCGGGGCTGGCTCAGCGGAGGAGGACTGTGAGTAAGGGCTAAAAATCACAACGATACAGGGTAGTGTTTTTTTTTCTAAAATCAATATACAGCACAGACAGGAAGTGGTCAAGATGAGACTTTTAATTATATAGATATATATTGATATAATAATAATAATAATAGATTTTATTTATATAGCGCTTTTCAGGACTCAAAGTCAAAGTCGTCGCTTATAGACATACCAGTCTGATACTCAGAAAATCATGTATTCTGTGAATCCCGTGCACATTGGAAATAAGCCTTCACCCTTCTTGTTGGAAGAGCACATGCAGTACCAAGAGTTTAATTAAATCATTCTGTATCTCTTCTGTTTAAAACCTTTTCAACTTTTCAATGCGCATGAAAAGCAGTCAGTGCTTCTGAATTATGAATTAGATTTTTAAATGCCATCAAGGGATAAAACAAAAATAGTATTGAAGTCTCTTTAGTTTTTAACTATGGTGTTAATTCTGCCAAAAATAAATTCAGTAAAGGTCACATTCTTTTCATATTACACATTTCACATGTGAAGAAGCACCTCTACAGACAAAGGAAGACTTCTTTCCTCTTAAACAAACAAATTATTTGATCAGATTGGAAAGTATATACAGTGGGTGGATGAAAGGCATGCTGGTATGTGCGGAAAGTCTCTGGATAGAGATGGTGAGCAGACACATCTGGTAGTTGTTAAAGGTCGTACCTCGCGTTTTGTGATAGATGTTGCCACGGTATATATTTTTTAAATCGTTGAGTAACTGCGTGTGTGCGAGGTATGCAGCGAGCATACAAATTGCAATACTTTGTCAGGTGGTTCACAAATTGAGAGGGACTTCAGTTGGCAGTTGTACTGTGAGACTAAACTAAAGATTGGTTGGCAACAGGCAGGGATAGTGGTGATTGACAACAGGTGGACAATCCAAACACAATAGCTGAACCTGTTACATATTGAAAGAGGGACTCCGTTGATGTGTCTGGTGCAGTCCAAAGCAACTTAGACTCAGCTATCTTAGCAGAACCGCTGGGGCAGTGGGTGTGCTTCAATTAGCATTACTGGCCCAGGGGGAAAAAGTAAATGAAACATGAAGGAAAGGTGATCAAAAGCATAACGAAGGTAAAGGATGGAGGAAGTAAATGAAGAAAGGAACAGGAGTGATTAGAGAGAAATGAAACTGTACCCAAAAGAATTACAGTAGAAACAAAGAACTGCGGATGCTGGTTTATACCAAAGATAGACACAAAGTATTTGTGCGGATATTTTACGTTCTCCTGATAGTAGGAATAAAGGCTTAGACTATTTTCTGGTAGGACTTCAGAAATTGGAGGTGCAAAAGGACTTGGGAGTGCTGGTGCAGGACTGTCAAACAGTTAAATCCAAGTCAAATCGGTAGAAATGAAGAAGAATGCAATGGTGGCATTTATTTCGAGAGGACTAGAATACAAAAACAGGGATGTAATGCTGAGGCTTTATAAGGCACTGGTCAGACCACATTTGGAGTAGTGTAAGCTGTGAGTCGTTTTGTGCCCCATAACTGAGTAATGATGTGCTGGCGATGGAGAGGGTCCAGAGGAGGTTTACGAGAAAGATCCCAGGGATGATTGGGTTAAGATATCATGACCGTTTGACGACACTGGGACGGTGTCCGCTACAGTTCAAAAGGATCATAGCATTACAAAGAAAGTGCAGATAAAAGTACATGCAATGGCTGTAGCGAGGTAGGTTGGAAGATCAAATCTACAGCCTTAGCTTATGAGAGACCATTTAGAAGTCTGATAATATAAGTGAATTATGTAACAAATCACAGTACAGGCACTTTGCATTTTACGTGGGGGTTACATGCTTGAAAAATGGGACGTAATTCAAAAATGCGTAAATTAAACATATACGTGGCTACGCTGTCAACAGTAAATGTAAGCACATTATTCCAAAATTACCAGCACATATCAATCTTTGGTATTAAAGGAACAAGCACATTATTTCAAAAATGCATTCATCAAATACGCGTAAAACACAAGGTGCCTGTACTAGAAAAATCTAATTACCATGAGATCTTATCTGGCATGCCTTGGAAGTTTGTGGGCATTGTGTCTGTCTACAGGCCTGTAAGAGTTTTAAGACAAATTGCCAATGCGCAAGGCATCCTTGACACCAGATTAAATGTATAACATTGAGGCTGTTGTGTACTATGATTATAGGCAATATTACTATTGCATTTCAAGTTGCTTAAATGTTTAGAGGTTTTGCATGTGTAATACAATAATCTGTTCTTTTACTTCTCAATTGCTCCAATCCTATTGAAAAGACCTAACCTTTGTAAAAGAACTCAGCATTAAAATGGACACAAGGAACTGCAGATACTGGAAACACAAAGTGCTGGAGGGATACTCAGTGTGTCAGACAGCATCAGTGGAGGGAATTGGCAGGCGACATTCCTGGTCGGGTCGAGTCTGAAGAAAGGTTCCAATCAGTGACACCGCCTGTCCATTCCCTTGCAGATGCTGCCTGACCTATTGTGTTCCTCCAACACTTTGTGTTTAACTCAGCAATGAAACTCATTTGGCTATTCTGCCTCATGAACCATTATTGGAAAAGTGAGATTCTGCTTTCCCTCAACTTTACACATATGCAATTTCCAGTAGCGCTTAAGGCAGGAGATCCAGGATGAATTTTCATCTCCCCTCTGTAGCTTAGTGCTGTTGCTGCCAGTGCTAATGCCCTATAACTCCCAACACAGGTCACCTCACTCACCACATGCAGGGAATGAAAACCTCAGAACTTGTGGCATGTATGGTTCAGCTACATATTTCCTGCACGACTTGAAGCATTGCTGGAACAAAAACTGAATTTTATTCAGCTAACAGAAATATTTATACCTTAGAGATTCACTTTGAAGTCGAACGGACTACAACATATAACTTTCAACTATTCCTTTCTTCCTCATTTACTTTAGCATTCTCTCACATGCTTTTATGCTTTATTCTTATTTGTTTGTTTACAAGAGGTAGGTGTTGCTGCTAGGCCACTATTTATTATCCATGCCTAATTGCTTCCTGAACTGAATGGCCTGCTGTGTCTGTTCTGAGCGAAATCAAGATTGAACTGAATTGGTGGGTCCTGAGCCACATATTGACCACACCGGCAGAACATAGCAAGTTTCCTTCGCAGGACAACTTTAGTGAACCAAAGGGCTTCTTTATTTTTTGACTTGGACTTTAGACTTTAGAGAGATACAGCATGCAAACCCGACGGCCCACCGAGTCTGCGCTGACCAGCGATCACCCCGTACACTAGTACTATCCTACACACTAGAGACAGTTTACAATTTTACCAAAGCCAATTAACCTACAAACCTGAACATCTTTCCAGTGTGGGAGGAAACCGGAGCACCTGGTGAAAACCCATGCGATCAGACGGTGAATGTTCAAACACCGTACAGACAGCATATGTAGTTAGGATCGAACCTGGGTCTCTGGTTCTGTAAGACAATTGGCAATCTGCACCACTGTGCCATCCCTAATAGTCATTATTAGGGGTGCCACCCCAATAGTTATTATCGTCACCTGTACCTAGATATAGTGAAAACATTTGTTTTCCTTCTCATCCAGGCAAATCATATCATACATACTTGCCAGAGATAGTAGTGGAGGCAGGTGAGTTATACAGCATGGAAATAAGCCCTTCGGCCAAACTTGCCCATGCTGACAAAGATGCCCCATCTACATTAGTCTCACCGCCTGTATTTGGCCCATGGTCCTCTAAACCTTTCCTATCCTTGTACCTGTTCAAATGTGTTTTAAATGTTGTTATCGTACCTGCCCCAGCTTCTTCCTCTGGCAGCTCAAAGATAGACACAAAATACTGGAGTAATTCAGCGGGACAGGCAAAATCTCTGGAGAGAAGGAATGGGTGACATTTCAGGTCGAGACCCTTCTTCAGACTGATCACGTTTCTGGTCAAGACCCTTCTTCAGACTGACTGGGCCTCACTCACCCAGACCTGCAATGGACCCAACTGTGTTCTTCAACGTTCTCCTCCTCTGGCAGCTCGTTCTACATAACTGTGTGAAAAGTTACCCCTCAGGCTCCAGTTAAACCTTTCCCCTCTCACCTTAAACCTATGTTCTCTGATTCATGTGGTGGTGCAAATAGGTGCCTCTTACAACAATCATGGAGATTCAGTTATTATAAAGGACACTACTTTTCTTTCTTCCAGATTTAATTCATAACTTGAACTTAAATAGTCCAGCTGTCAGAGTAGGATTCAGTCTTGTGTCTCCAGACCAGTAGTTGAGTAACACAACCTCTACACAACCATTTGCATTGCCTCATCCACGCCCTAAGGAAAAACCCAGATTCTGACCACTTAGGGTAAAGAGGTTTGTTGATGAATTTGTTATTCGATTTATAATTGATTTATGTGAAGTATAGAAATGAAAAGTCAAACAGGTCCATCGAGTGTGTCCCACGCTTTATCATAGTTCACACTTGCTTTCACCTACCCACCCAGCAAATTACCCGGTGGAGATAAAATAAAGGTAAAATCTCTCCTGACTTAATAGGACTGTCAAAATCATCACAGTGTGTAAACTGTTAATACAAATATGCAAGGCACGAGGAATTGCAGATGCTGGAATCTTGGGCAAAGAGCTGGAGTAACTCAGCGGGTCAGGCAGCATCTGTGAAGGGAATGGATAGGCGACGTTTAAGGCCAGGACCCTTCCACAGACTGATTCAGATGGATATGCAACATTAGTTGCAAATACATTTGCCACGTAGGTTCGCCTGCCTCACTCACTCTTTTGCTTTCATTGCATCTGCACTCCTTGATGCGTAAATGTATTTTATAAGTTACACTCGCTTCTCAACCTTTTTCTAAAACAAGGATTTGCTCAGGAAGGTTTGGCTTGAAAATGCTTGAAGGAGGCAGTCAGCCAGAACAGAAATGAAACCAGGTGATGAGGTGGCAAACGTCTTAATTTTCTATCACAAACTTGGACTCAGAGACCACCATCATTATCCGAAATGAGTTCCAGAAAAAATATATTGTTTCATTGTGCCTTCTAGAAGTAACAAACGTGATGCATAAGCTTTCTTCATTTTGTGCCAGACTGCAATTAAAATTGACTTCAGAAATCACTTGTGTGTGTAAAAAAAACATTACCTTCAAAATCCTGTACACCTGAAGAACAAAAGACTTAAATAAATCAACGTGAATCAAGTTCAAAAGGTCCTTATCTCACAAATCTTACAGGCACAGGGAATAAGCTGTGACTGAAAATGGTAAAATAACAAGTTTAATGGCTATGAGAAATTTTCCATTATACACTGAGAAAGAATAGTTGATGTTGGTTGGGCCAGCTTGTAACGATTTATTCATGAAACTGGCAGATTGTCGTATAAACACAATCAGTCCTACAGGGAAGGAAACCATCCTAACTTGGCCCACAAGTGACTCCAGTTCCAGACCAGCATAGTTCACTCTTTTCATCAATCTTCTGATGAGATCAGTGACCCTAAATATTGACTCTGTTTCTCTGACCAGGGACGCCATCTGTCCTGCTGAGCATTTCCATCATTTTCTGTTTGTATTTTGGATTTCCAGCATCGACAGTAGTTTGTTTCTGTGTCGTTAACTTGCCCTTACAGGACGAGAATAACACTAAGTGTAAAATAACACTGCCAGAATTCCACAATGACTGCAGCGGTTCAGATGGGACTTCTGCTGTGTAACTGAAAATGGATGATAATTTTACTTCGGAGTCACGTGAGTGACTACGTGAAGAACCCCGTCAGGGCGCATGTGCGTCATTACGTCTGACGCATTGGCGACAACGGCAGCGGGAGCACGGACCTCCTGCTGCAACGTGAGTAATTACAGTTCCACCAAAGTCGGGGAGACTTTGGAGGAGTTAGAAAAAAGTAAAGAAATTGTTTCTGTGTGTTTTTCCCCCACATACAGGAACAAGGAAAAGGTGCAGGCTGCTGCCGACAAGGAGAGAGAGAGAGCTGCGGGACGCAGTCTCTGAAAGGCAGCCTGTCACCTCGGGGGAGTCGCAAGCCGGTAGCGGTGCGGCGACAGACTTGGCAAAGTGCCCAGCCGGGTACACAGCCAACGCCAGTCGGGCGGTCGGCATAAGTTAAGTCTGTCAGGGCTATAGACTCCGCTGAGTCGGGCCACGAGAGTCCCGTCGGGGACAGGATACCGTTCCCCAGCGGTTATCCAAAAGGAGCAGCTCATACAGGGGCTGCTCCACAGAGATGCTCCAGGAGGAGTAGTGCAGGTGGGAAGCCATAGAGAAGGCTCTGCTGGCAGTGCCTAGGAGAGGTCTGCCTCATAAAGCCACAAATCTAGGAGGAGTAGTGCAGGCGGGAAGCCTTAGGGAAGGCTCCGCTGGCAGTGCCTAGGAGAGGTCTGCTTCATAAAGCCATACTCCATGAGGAGTTGTGCAGGCGGGAGGCCGTGGGGACGGCTCCGCTGGCAGTGCCTAGTAGAGGCCTGCTTGAAAGCACCCTCTTTGCAAGAGGTGAGTGCAGAAGGGTAGATACGCTCTGACCCTGAGTCCGACGACTTCCAAAGGGAGGGCAGGCAGCTGTCAGAGATGACACCGTGTGCAGCACGGTTTGCCATGTCGTCGGATGCTGGTGAGCCTCTGGGTGAGGAACTTGCCACCAGCATAAATTACCAAGCCTCACATCAGCTACAGGAGCTGACAATGGATGAGACAATAACGAAGTATGAAGCCCCAATCAACTGTGGACTGTTAAAAGTTCCTGTTGGGAACAGGAAGAATTGGGGCAAGATGGGCATACTAATGAAAGCCCAGGAGCATGTGAAGCTCCAGCATATTTTTAAAGTTGCTGGCATCTGGTATAACGAGCTTTGCCAGGATGGTGGATGGAGAGGGCATGACAAATTACAACAAAAGGCGCTATTGTGGAGTGCCCACTTTGAGATCAATTGCCTCCGCAAGATGCGATTAGACCAACCATCAATGCTAAATATGCTTCACTCTGCCAGCCTGGCACAGTGCAACTGGCACAGCTGTTTGGCGAGGATTTCACACAGCAGGTGAAGGAGCTGGAGGAGGAGGCTAAGACGGCAGCCACATATTCACCAAAGAGGAAGTATCCCTATAAGGGAGCAGACTGGTCCGGGCAAGGGACGAGTCCAGCTACGATCCAGCGCAGTTGGCGTTCGGCTGTAGCACCGCTACGGAGGTGAGATATCCAGCTCCAGGCCGGGGAAGAATGCCAGGTGGTAAGGAGGTAAGAGGGTCTGGTTCTCATGTAGACAGATCTAATGTGATACAATTAAATGTTTACCTCAGATATGTTTATACTGAAGGTTATTCAAGGGCATCGAATAAAGCTTAAATGCAAATTCTGATTTACCCATGCAACATGTTCCAAAAAAGGAGTTTGACTTCAGTATCACTGAACAATTGGAAGTTCAGCTGGAACTTGCAAGCTTATGTAATAAAGGTGTAATTGCTAAGGCAGTTTACCAAAGCCATCAGTTTGTGTCCAATATCTTTCCCAGACCAAAAAAGGATGGGGGGATGCAGAATTATACAGACCTGAATAGGCTTAACCCTTTTGTACGGTATAGACATTTTAAGATGGAAACGTTTGTGAAGGAGATCTTAAAGATGCGGATTCAGTGTCTGTTCATTTGCAGGATAGAAGATTTAAAATTCAGCTGGATGGGGAATTATGCCAATACAATCCACTGCCTAATGGTTTGTCTTCAGCTCCTAGAGGGATTACAAAGTTGTTAAAACCTATTCTAGGCATGATGAGAAGTCAAGGTCATGTTCACATGGCTTAGCTAGATAATATCTTGATTGTAGGACAATCAAAGGAAACAGCTGAAGCATCAGTGGCAGTTGGTAAAAAACAATTTTTAATTGGGCTTTATAAGCTATTCTGAGAAATCTAAATTTATACCTGTGACACAAATTGACTAGTTGGGTTCACAATGGACTTAATCAACATCATTGTGACCTTGCCCAGGCAAAAAAGGGTAGAGCTAATTAAGAGCTATATCAAGTTAATTGCTAACACACAGCCTTCAATTAGCCAGGTGACAAGACTGCTGTGGTAAGGGCTGGCAGCATTTCCAGCAGTTCAATATGGCCACTTTATTATCTACAATTACAAAGGTCAAAGGAACAAGCATTGAGGATACATTGGGGTCATTATAATAGACCTATGCTTCTATCACTAGAGGCTGTTGCTGATGTACAATGGTGGATTCAGCATGTGTCCACTAGTAGTTCCAAAGTGTTATTGGACCAAGCTTCCATGATTTGCAGACAGATGTCAGAGCACTTGGGTAGGGTGCTACTGATACAAGATCCAGCGGTGGAGACAGATGAACATTGCTTCTGCATACATGGGGAATTAACCAAGAGTATTTTATGGACTCAAGGCTTATGGCACTAACTAAACTAGTTTGCATGTGCAGTGCAAAATAGACAACACTGCAGCAGTTGCTGATATGAATCATATGGGTGGAATCAAATCGTTATCATGTGACAGGTTGGCAAATACAATTGGACCTGGAGTAGGGATAGAGAGATTTGGATTGGAGCTATCTATCTGCCAGGGAAACTTAATGTAGTACCAGATGGCAGCTCACGAAAATTCCATCATAACACAGAGTGGATGTGGAACCAGGATGTGTTCAAGAACATAGTACTTCTATATGGAAGGCCAAAATATGTTTCATAGGCACCAGATCCAGGGGCAGTGGCAATTGATGCTTTTTCACTAAATTGGGATGATATGTTTGTGTACATTTTCCCACCATTCTGCCTCATAGGTCGGTGTTTGAGAAAATCAAGCAGGATGCCGCTTCAGGGGTTTTGGTGATACCAAATTGCCTGATTCAACCATGGTTCCCTTTGATGTTACAGATAGCGATCCAACCTCTTTTTGCTGATTCCAAACAGTAGGAATTTGCTGGAGCATCCAGTAACGCATTAAGTTCATCCGTTATGTGACGGTATGGATCTGTTAGTTTGCAGGTTTCAAGAATGCCTTACATTGGTCGAGGACTTTCTAGGCCAACGGTGTATATACTCGCTGCAGTCTGGAGAAAGAGTACTCAAAAACAGTATATGACTTATGAAAGAAAAAAAAAAAGAAAAAAAAAAGGAACAATATTGTGTTCAAAAGAATATTCAATATGATACTGTAGTTATTGAAAATGTGTGAGAGTTTATCTACACTTTATTATGATGAAGGTCTTAGCTATACTGCTATCAATACAGCTAGAAGTGCTTTGTCCGCATATCTTGTAATAGGTACACGGACACAAAGTATAGGTTCTCACCCTCTCATATCTAGGTTGATGAAAGGAATCTAATTCCAAACCGCCTAAGCCTAGGTATATGGTAATCTGCGAGGTAAGCGTTGTTCGTAACATACTTCGTCATTGGGTCCCTGTCACGGCTATAACTTTGTTAAAATTAACCATGAAATTGGCTATGCTAATGGCATTGGTGTCAGTACAGAGCGTGCAGACTTTCCAAAAAACTTCAGTTCGAGAGAATGGAAGTGAATACAGAGAATGTTCTGTTTTATATTTCTGACCTGCTCAAACAAAGCAGGCCAGGTGTGGCAGGTTTTAAGATTGTGTTCTCAGCATATCCTACAGCTCCATGTTTATGTGTAAGGACACATTTGTTACATTACATTGAAGCCACAAGGGCTTTAAGACAAGAAGAAACAGGATTATTTGTCAGTTACAAAAAGCCAACATAAAAGAGTGGCAGTTCAGACTATCTCATGGTGGTTAAAGCAAGAGTTGGTTCAGGCAGGAATTAACATTTATGTGTTTACATCTCATTCCACTAGCGCTGTAGCAACATCCGCGGCCAGGGCGATGGACGTTCCCATCGACCATATATTAAAAGCCGCAGGTTGGAAAAATGAACTTGTGTTTCAGCAATACTACCATCGGCCGATTGCCGATGGAGGGCTGTTTGCTAACTCAATATTGAGTGCTGTTGCTATTGTTTAAAGTCTGTTTTCAATACTGTTTCATTCTGTTTCGTTTGTTGCCCTACATTAAGAGGGTTTATTGGTTGTTTTATGACCAAAAATAAAACTGTTTTGTTTATGCATGATATGCAATGTCATGTTTACAGCATTATTGATGATACTCAGTCAATCGATGCAGTGAGAAGCCGGGATTTTGATCTGCGGCATAAAAATCACAGCTTTAAAATCTTCACGTAGTCACTCACGTGACTCCGAAGTAAAATAGTAAGATTAAACGAGAACTTACCAGTTTGAAGTTTGATCTTTATTTTATGAGGAGTTACGTTGGTGATTACGTGCCCGCCACGCCCAACCCTCTCTCATAGAAAAAAGGTCATAATGGTAGTTCTCATGTTGATCATCTTAATATGTTACTTCAATTATGGTTTTGTCTGTGATTTCATACCGCTGCTTTGAAGATTGACGCGCATGCGCCCTGACGGGGTTCTTCACGTAATCACCAACGTAACTCCTCATAAAATAAAGATCAAACTTCAAACTGGTAAGTTCTCGTTTAATCTTACTATTCTTTGATTTTGCCAGCAATGCTAACCACCCCCAGAAAATGAATGAAGAAACAAACTTTACGATATCCTATGATAGGACATAGGTTTAAAGTGAGGGGGGGGGGGAGATTTAATGAGGGCTAACTGTTTTTACTCTAAGGTTGGTGGGTGTCTGGAACGTGTTGTCGGAGGAGGTGGCTGAGGCAGGTACTATCATAACATTTAAGAGACAATTGGATAGGTACATTATAGAGGGTTATGGGCCAAGTGCAGGCAGGTGGGACTGGTGTAGATGGAACATGTTAGACCAAAGAGCCTGTTCCCATGCTGCATGACTCTTATTCTATCTTGACCACTGGTTGAGTCCTATATTTAATCACTAGTGCCCATAATCGTGGCTTATGGAGGCACAAGGAAATGCTGATGCTGGAATTTTGTGCTCATCGGGTCAGGCAGCATCCGTGGAGGGAAAGGATAGGCAATGAAGAGTCCAGAACCATAACATTGCCTCTCCATCGCTTCCACAGATGCTGCCTGACTAGCTGAATTACTCCAGAACGTTGTGTTGTAATCATGCCTTATTCTACTTTCATGAACACTCCTTAAAACATAGGTTCAAATAATACCCGGATAGCTGGAAAGAAATTCTGTTTAATATTTCTCACCTCTCTTGCCTTACAATACTGACATTGGACATTAATCAAACAATAACTGCAGTCCTTTTTTCCTAATTATGTTTTTCCACTAACGTCTTGTTTTCTTGACCATTGAGAATTTTTACACATAATCTATATCATTTGTTTTTGTGTGTTTGTCTGAGTCTATGTGCCTACGTGCTGCTGCAAGCAAGATCTTCATTGTGCCTGTAGTTCATCGTACTTGTGCATATGACAATAAACTCGACTTGAGGAAAAATAGAAACATCCAGCAGGTCAGGAAGCATCAATGGAAAGAGAAATAGTTAATGTTTCAGGCCTGAGATCCTTCATTTTCTCTTTTTACTTTGATATTGAATGCTTCTCCAGTTTTGGATGGAGAAGACTAACTCATCCCTGCTGGAAACTAGTGTTTATATTCCTAATGCTAAAGCCCAATAGAAAAGTGTAACTCCTCTTCATTTCCTTTCTCATTCAAGCAATGAATGCTTATGGCGGCAAAGCGGTAGAGTTGCTGCCTTACAGCGCCAGAGACCCAGGTTTGATCCTAACTGCGGGTGCTGCCCATATGCAGTTTATACGTTCTCCTTGTGACCTCTTGGGTTGTCTCCAGGAGCTTCGGTTTCCTCCCACATTCCAAAGGCGTGCAAGTTTGTAGATTAGTTGGCTCCTGCTGTGTGGGATGGAAGTAGTGCACAGTGATCGCAGGTTGGCATGGACTCAGTGGGCCGATGGGCCTGTTTTCATGCTGTAACTCTCTAAACTTTAAACTCGAAATTCAATGCCTAATATTCCAAGATGCGCTGAATCAGTCCATACACTTGGGTTCAAATTAAATGCCTTTATGGTTTGTAGAGTACCAGACCACACATTAATCCTCTAAACCATTAGGAAATGCCTACATTGGGTGCGATGACTGCCAGACTACATCATATTAAACTGTGGTGGCTATTTTATAAGTTAATGCTCTTAATATACGGGATTGAGAAATCGAGCTCAGGCTCCAAATATTTTCCATCCATTAAAATAACAAGCTTAGTAATGTTTAACCAACTGTTGATTATATTATTTCATTTCTGATATAGTCAAAACATTGGGGTAGACCTGGTCATTCTCTGGAATTATGCAGAAGTTATGGTGGGGGTTTAAAGTGATTAGCCACAATATCATCATTATAGTAATTTATGCCTTAGAGAAACATGAAGTGCATGGAGATCTATTGGTCGACCGAAAGTGTGATATATTTTTTAAACCATGTAGATTTTACGAAAGGTATTTAAATATTAAAATGTTTTATTGTTTATTTGCCTTTTTAAGTGAGTAATAAAGTCCACCACAAAATTAACATTCTAAACCACAATTATAAATTAAATCATGCCACTTTGCATATAAAAGGAAAGTATATTTCATTGGGACATTCTGTGTGAGCCTGGCTCAATGCCCCAACATAGGCGTTGAAAGTTGGCATGATTTCCCCCAGTCATTCCTTCTTCTCCCACTGCTGTCAGGCAGGAGATACAGAAGCTTGAAAGTGTGCACCACCAGACTCATTCATTGCCACAGAAGGCTGTGGAGGCCAAGTCAATAGATATTTTTAAGGCAGAGATAGATGAAATCTCGATTAGTATGGGTGTCAGGGGTTATGGGGAGAAGGCAGGAGAATGGGGTTAGGAGGGTGGGATAGATCAGCCATGATTGAATGGCAGAGTAGACTTAATGAGCCAAATGGCCTAATTCTGCTCCAATCACATGAACATGACTCAAGAAAGCAAGTTTTCAAATGCGATAATGCAAAATTCTACACAAATCACTGCAAAAGCACTGAAATTGAAAGGGGCACAGAGGTACCCTTGGGATGTGGGAATTTAATATCCATCACCAAGTTAGGGGCAGCACAGTGGCGCAGCGGTTGTGTTGCTGACTTACAGCACTTTCAGCGCCAGAGACGCAGGAACGATTCCGGCTACGGGTGCTGTTTGTACGGAATTTGTATGTTCTCCCCGTGACCGCGTAGGTTTTCTCTGAGATCTTCGTACAAAGACGTACATGTTTGTAGGTTAATTGGCTGGGTATAAATGTAAATTGTCCCTAATGGGTGTAGGATAGTGTTAATGTGCGGGGATTGCTGGTCGGTGCAGACTCGGTGGCCCAAAGAGCCTGTTTCCATGCTGTATCTCTAAACTAAACTAAAGTGTGGCTTGGTGGCACAAGCACTGACCAAGCTGGCTGAAGGACATATCTGAGATTGGGTCCTCAGCAGGAAGGACCTAAACCACATAGATAACTAGAAGATAGATACAAAATGCTGAAGTAACTCAGCGGGTCAGGCAGCATCGCTGGAGAAAAAGGATGGATGACATTTCGGGTCGGGACCCTGATAACTAGACTGCAAATGCTGGTTTGGAAACAATGACACAAAATGCTGGACTAACTCGACGAGTCAGGCAGTATCTCTGATGAACAAGGAAAGGTAATGTTTCAGGTTGGAACTCTTCTTCAGATGGATTGAAGTAATGGAGAGAAAGCTGGAAGAGAGGTGGGGGGAAATTAAAACCAGTTGAGTGATAGGTGGATACAAGTGAGGGGTGTTTGATTGGTAGATGGTTGGTAAAAGGACAGAGATTAAGAAACAAAAGGCTGTGAGATAAGGGCATAAGGAGAGAAGAGGCAGGAAATGTGAAGCTAGAGGAAGGGATATTTCTTCAGTCTGAAGAAAGGTCTCGACCCGAAACATCACCCATTCCTTCTCTCCAGAGATGCTGCCTGTCCCGCTGAGTTACTGCAGCATTTTGTGTCTACCTTCGAAGGGATATTTAGTTTAGTTTAGAGATACAGTGCGGAAACAGGCCCTTTGGCCCACCGAGACCATGCCGACCAGCGATCCCTGCATACTAACACTATCCTACACACACTAGGGACAATTTACAATTTTAGCAAGGCAATTAGCCTACAAACCTGCACGTCCTTTAAGTGTGGGAGGAAACCGGAGCACCCGGGGAGAACAGTGGACAATTTCCAATGTGTGTTGTGGTACTACAACTATACTGAATGGGGTGACTCAAAACAGATCTGGCAGCTGGGCATTCAAGAGGCTCTGTGGACCATTCACAGCAGCAGAAATGTGTACAGTCGCAATTCTCGGCCAAGAATGTCAAATGTATATCTTCTCGCAGAAGGTGGTGAATCTCTGGAAATCTCTGCTTCAGAATGCCGTGAAGCTTCATCAATCGACCTATTTCAAGAGAAGGTCAATGTTTTTTAAAAATTAAAGGCTATAATGAACCGGTAAAGAGGCCATCACCCAGCTTGCAGAAGGATGTCATTATGCTAGAAAGAGGGCAGAGAAGATTTACGAGAAACGGGCAGGACTTGGGGGCCTGAGGGAGAGTTATAGGGAGAGGTTAGCAGGCTAGGACTTTATTCCTTGGAGCGCAAGAGGATGGGGGTGATTTTATAGAGGTGTACAAAATCATGAGGGGAATAGAGAGGCACAGTGGTTGCAAAGTGTACCATCTATCAAATTAGGTAAATTCTGCTTTGACTTCCCCCAAGCGGCTCCCTAGAGCATTGTCCAACTCCTTGACTCCGTGCTGTATCTCTAAAACTAAAGACTCCTACCACTTTGTAGAAGGGAAGCAGGTGCCTGAGAATGCCACTCGCCATTTCGATATGGAGCTCTATCTTTGTTTGCGTAGGAAGAAACTGCAGATGCTGGTTTAAACCGACGATAGACACAAAAAGCTGGAGTAACTCGGCGCGACAGGCAATATCTCTGGGAGAATCTCTCTCTCTCCCTCCCTCCCTCCCTTCCTCCCTCCCTCCCTCCCTCCCTTCCTCCCTCCCTTCCTCCCTCCCTTCCTCCCTCCCTTCCTTCCTTCCTTCCTTCCTTCCTTCCTTCCTGTTAAGAATCCACATCAAAAGTGAGGCGAAACTGTGAAAGGCAGAGTGGGATGATGAATAGTGAAAGCCAGCAAGAGGGGAGGAGCATTAGAGATGGAGAGAAGGGAAGCAAAGGGCAGTGAGAACACATCATCCACTTGCATGCAACGGAACTTCAAGCCAAATGTCTTGTAGAAAAAAAACTCACCAACGTAAACTTTCTGGGCAGAGTGACCTCGGGCTTTCCATAATTGTATCTAATTTTGCAAATTTTAAGGACTAACAAGTACCCTTCTAGACTGCTTCATGTTAATCTAAATCTAATGACTTTTGTAATAAATGTAGTCTACATCTGCTAACTTATACAAGTCTGCTATGTATGCATTTTTCTTAGTCATTTCTATGGCACCACATTCTTAATAAGAACAAGCTGTTACAATTATTTTCAACTTCGTTTTCTACTGCAATACAGTCACGCCAGTGGCCAAGGTAGCTTGGCAATTTTTTGACTTGCAGCCTGCCTGCTAAATTGTTTGTTACAAAAGTTCAGAATGCACCAACTGCCTGACAGTAGGAACTAATGGACTAACAAATTAAATACTATTCCCTTTCCTTTTGCCTCAGACCCGTATATTTTATCTTCTGCATGTTACAGCGAGGCAGTCTTTCAGACAGTGCATTCCAGAACACAACTCCCTGACCGAAAACAACATCTACTCATGTTGTCCCTGGCTCCTGTGTTAATCCCCTTACGTCTCAGACTCTCTGGTTACTGACTCTATCTGCAGCCGCTGGAAACATATTTCACAATATTTCATTCAACATTATTTATAATTTTGAACATCCCAATCAAATATCCTCCTGTTATTTGTTCTGCGTTAAGAACAACCCTAATATTTCCAGTCTCTTTATTTAACGAATGTTTGCTATTCCACAATAACAAGAACAGCACAATGTAAAGTCTAAAGAAGGGTACTGGCACAAAGCATCGCCTATCCAAGTTCTCATAAGAAGCTGCATGACCCACTGAGCTACACCAGCACTCTGTGTCTTCTTTTGCAAACCAACATCTGCAGTTCCTTGTTTCTATAGCAAATTATCTTCGATCTCCGGCTGCGGGAGCTTCGATCGCCCCGACTGTGGATGGTTCGACTGCCCCGACTGCGGGCGAAAAGGAGGGAAGAAGATAATACGTTATTGCCTTCCATCACAGTGTGCTGTGGTGGATGTTTATGTTAATTTTGATGTAGTTGTTTGTCTTGTTGCTTTTTTGATATGAGTGTATGGCAAATCAAATTCCTTTATGTTTTTACATACTTGGCTAATAAATTAATCACAATACAATCTTCTAAATACTGCTGATTGATTGAATCGATTGAAAAATATAGCATGGAAATGGGCCCTTCAGCCCACTGAGCCCAGGCCAACCAGTTCACACTAGTTCTATGTTATCCAATTTTCTCATGCTCTTCCTACACACTGGGGGGCCAATTAATGTACACATCTGCGCGTCTTTGGAATGTGGGATGAAACTGGAGCACCCGGAGGAAACCCATGCAGACACAGGGAGAAGGTGAAAACTCCACACAAAAATCACACAAGGTCAGGATCGAACCCGGGTCTCTGGTGCTGTGAGGCAGCAGCTCCACCAGCTGCACCACTGTACCATCCATATACTTTTTAAATAATTCAGCATGTCAAGCAGCATCTTTGGAGAAAAAGGTATGGGTGACGTTTCGGGTCGGGAATGAAGAAGGATCCCGACCTGAAACATTGCCCATTCTTTTTCTCCAGAGATGCTACCTGACCCGTTGAGTTACTGCTGCACATTGCGTCTCTTTGGTATAAACCAACATCTGCAGATCTTTGTTTCTACTCCTTGAATATTTTGTGATTTCTCAGGTAACAGATTAGTCAATATCTACCAACAATAAGATGGAGATAAATTCCAAGCTCGGGCTGATAAATAATAATGGGGCGTCATGTGACATGATAGAAAAAAAATCACAATCACATGCCACAAACGCTGAGTCCTTGACGTTCAATATTATTACCATTATCTAGATCCCATCATCAACATACAGTGATGAATATAGTTGTGGAGAGGTTGGGTATTCCATAGTCTTCATCTCTAGGGTCCAGCCACCATTGGACTCTAAAGCACTTCACATGTAGACTGTTTAAGAAGGAGACGTATGGACATTAATTCGAGGAGAGTGTATTGAATTGATGGTACAATGAATGTAGTGAAAAACCTGTACTGATTGTATTTAATCTGCATATATCATTAATGAAGTATATTTCTGAAATTATAAAAAATACTTTGCAGCTATGTCACCTTCATTCTTTGCAAAATCTCTCATTGGCATCAGTCATGTGAGGAAGTTTAGTTTGGAGATACAGCATAGAAGCGTACCCTTCAGTCCACACCAACCATTGAACACCCTGCTCACACTAGCTCGACATTATCCCACTTTTCCATCCACTCCAAACACACCAGGGGCAATTTACAAAGGCCAATGAACCTACAAATCTGCACATCTTTGGGATGCAGGAGGAAAACGGAGCACCCCGAAGAAACCCATGCGTGCAAACTTCACGCAGACAACACCTGATGTCAGGATCAAACCCGGATCTCTGGGGCTGTGAGGCAGCAGCACTGCCAGCTGTGCCACTCTGCTGCCCCAAGGATTCCCAATTTGCCTGTAAACGTGCAGCTATAACAATACTGAAAATATTCAGCAAATAGAGCTTTTTATTCACCAGTCTAAATATCCACTGTTAAATTACATATCTGTTGTGTTGCTGCAAGTAAGAATTTCATTGTTCTGTTATGACAATAAAACACTCTTGACTTGGCGTTTGATGTGATGGACATAAACTGTGGCTACCTGGCCCACGTATCTCTGATTAATTATACACAACATAAAACTATTTATTTGGTCACAGTTGGGATTCTGGGCATTGTGAATAATTGATCAGAGATACAGTACATGGGCAAAGTTACAGAATGGAACATTGAAATTCTTACATGCAGCAGCACAACAGATATGTGAACATAGAACTCAGTAGTTACCAGAATAAACAACAAAAATAATTTCAATATATAAAGACAAACAATGTGGTGCAAAGACAAAAGCAAAAAGGCAGCGCGGTGGTGCAGCGGTAGACTTGCTGCCGTAAGGGCCTGTCCCACTTTCACTACCTAATTCACGACCTTTTATACTCGTGGACATTTTTCATCAGGCTAGAAAAAACGCCCCGACCTACTTGATGCCACGAGTACCTACGACTAGCATCACGGCCTGCTACGACCTACCTACGGCCTCCTACGACCTCCTACGACTTCGTGACGACCATGCTGCGAGTATGAGTCAGGGCAAACTCGGCAGAGGTCGTGGATTAGGTCGTGAAAGTGGGACAGGCCCTTTACAGCACTAGAGACCCGGATATGATCCATATGCTGTCCATATGTAATTTTTGCGTTCTCTCCATGACCCTGTGGGTTTTCCCCGGGTGCTCTGGTCTCCTCCCACACTCCAAAGATGTATAGGTTTGTAGGTTAATTGGCTTTGGTAAAATTTGTAAAATAATTGTCCCTAGTGTGTATGATAGTGTACGTGTATGAGGATTGCTGATCGACGTGGACTCGGTGGGCTGAAGTGCCTGTTTCTGCACTGTATCTCCAAACTAAAAAAACTAAAGCTGAAAGTCCACAGTGCGATCAAGCCAGTTCTTAGATTGTTTAGTTGGATAACTATACAGTTGCTGTAGTTTGTACAATCTAACCTGCAACTCACTGAAGTGTCTGTGAAAACACCTTCAAAACCAACATGTCCAGCTTCCTCTCCAAGGTAGATATTGTTCTTGCCATTGAATAAGCTCCAGGAACTCCCAACTGAAAAGCATTGTGGTGAAACTTTCACCACATGGACTGTAACAGTTCTATCAGCAGGCCCGTCACCACCTTCTGAAGTGGCACTGGTAATAGACAATGAGAACCAGCAATGACCGTGATCCCCACAGAAGCAAATAAAAGCTGTGGACTGAATCACACTGGCTGCAAACAACAGTTCCGGAGGGAACCACTAGCATTCAGTCATTTGCACAAAAGCTGTGGACTTACACGCAGCTGCCAGGACTTACTGAATTTTGCAATTCAACAGATTTGTCATCTATATTCCACTGGAGAGTCTGCCCACATGATCCTTTGCCAAGTCCCTATTCATCTGATCCAAGACCCCAATCATTTGCATGGTGTTTGTTAGCATGTAGATGAGATCAATACATTTAATATAATTTTTTTTGAATGTATATGTGATTTTATGTAGTTTTAATGTATTTATTTTATTCTGTGAAAATATCAGCAATTTTTTTTAAACATTAGAATAAAATGTTCAGATGTTCACAAGGCACACAAGCAGATTTAGGCCATTCAGACCTTTGAGACTACTCCACCATTCCATCATGACTGATCTCTCAATCATCTCAACACCATTCTCCTGCCTTATCCCCATAACCTTTGACACCCTTGCTAATCAAGAACCTGCTAATATCCACTTAAAAAATACCCAATGACTTGGCCTCCACGGCCGTCTATGGCAATTAGTTCGACAGATTCACCACATTCTGACAAAATAAATTCATCCCCAACTTCTTTTAAAGGTCTGAATGAAACATCCTCTCCACATCCACTCTATCGAAACCTTTCTCTATTGGGTAAGTTTCTATGATGTCCCCTCTTATCCTTCTATACTCCAGCGAGCACAGGCCCAGAGTCATCAAATACTGATCATATGTTAACCCAATCATCCCCGGGATCATTTTCGTAAATCTCCTCTGGAGCCTCTCTAATGCCAGCACATCTCTCCTCAGTTATGGGGCTCACAATACTTAAAATGCGGTCTGACCAGTGCCTTATTATGATTCGGGATTACATCCCTGTTTTTTATATTGTAAATGTTTTTAGATTCTAAATTGTGAAATGTTGAAGCTTTGCCTTCTGTTCAGGCTTATCAGGGATTTCCAGGACAAATGCACCACATTGCCGGAGTCCAACTCACCACTGTGGCCTTACCAGCTCTCTCCAAAATCCAGAGACCAGGTGAGATGCCACCTCTGCAGGTCGGAAGAGGTGTGGAGAGCAGCCCCAGTGGTGATGCCTGGTAGTAGGCTTAGTCCAGGACTACATCCTTATCCTTCCTTATCCATATCTCTATACTTTTAAACTCTGATCTTGGATATATATATGTGTGTGTG
>CM075979.1:65358788-65368788 GCA_038087875.1 Malacoraja senta | reverse complement strand
TGACGGGATGATGTCACAATGGCTGTACATTGTGTTCACGTGCTGCGAGTCATGTCGCCCGGTCGAGCCGCTCTCAAGACCTTTAAAAAAAAACACGCTGTCTTCTTGCTCGTGCGGCGAGTGACGTCACCCCCTGACCACCTGTTCTTGGGCCCTGACTGTAGCCTGCAGCCTGCAGCCGGGAGCGAGGTTCGGGAACCAGCCCTCCCCTCTAACGACGCGCCCTCTCCCCCCGCCTCCCCAAACCCCTCAAACTCTACCCTGCTCCCTCTCTGCCCCCCCCTCCATCTCTGCCCCCCTCATGCTCCCTCTCTGCCCTCTCCCCCACCCCCCCCCCCCGCAACGAGTAGGTGGACGGGTGCGTTTTGCAGCCGGGAGCGAGGGATTATTGCGTTCGGGAACCAGCCCTCACCTCTGACCAAGCGACCCCACGTACCCCTCAAACTCTACCCCCTCCCTCTCTCTCCCTCCCCGCACCCTCTCTGCCCCGCTCATGCTCCCTCTCGCCCTCCTCTCTCCCCACCATCTCCTCCCTCCCCCCTCCCTCTCGGTGCCTCTGTGTCCCTCTGTCCCTCTCTGCGCCTCTGTGCGCCTCTGTGCCCCCCCTCTCACTCTCTCCCGCCTCTCCCTCTCTCCCCCCTCTCTCTCTCCACGCCTCTCTCTCTTTCCCCCCTCTCTCTCTCTCCCCCCTCTCCCCCCTCTCTCTCTCTCTCCCCCCCTGTCTCCCCCCTCCCTCTTCCCCCTCTCCCTCTCTGTGCCTCTGTCCCTCTCTGTGTCCCTCTCTGTGCCTCTGTGTCCCTCTGTGCCCCTGTGTCCCTCTCTGTGCCTCTGTGTCTAACTCTGTGCCTAACTCTGTGCCTAAACTCTGTGCCTAACTCTGTGCCTAACTCTGTGCCACTGTCTTACTCTCTCACTATCCCCCTCCCTCTCTAGCCGCTCCTGCCGAATTGGGGCTATGCGTGAGTGGATAGGGTGGGGATGGGGTAAATGGAGTGGAATTAATAATATTAATATAGTATCAATGGGGGTTTGTTAGTGTGCGTGTGTGTAGGGTGTGGTTAGTGTGTGTAGGTGTGTGCGTGGGGGGGGTGGTTAGTGTGTGTGTGTGTGATGCCGCAAGCCGCACCCTCCCCCCACAACCTCATGTCCCTCTGTGCGCAGGGGGTGGTTAGGTGGGTGGGGGGTAGTTAGTGTGTGTGTGACTCCGCAGGCCGCCCTCCCTCCCTCCCCCCCCTCCGCAACAGCGCTTTGAGGGACGGGACCGAACGGGTCCAACTTGGTCTAGTATCTTATAAAAATCTTGCCATGCCCTAGAATTCAAGATCAGGATTTCTTTTCTTTTTTTTTGTTGAAAATATTTTTTATTGGAGATAAGTACACAACATATTATCATCATTACCAGTCTTACATTTTTAAATTGATAATATTGTCAATTATTATTACATTGTCTCCAATACCTTTTGCCTTTTTTTTGTTTTTTTAAACTAGATAGAACTAAAAAGATAGATGAAGTAAAGAAAGAAAAGAGAAAGAAAAAAAACAAAACAAAAAAAGAAAACAGAAAAGAAAAGATAGTTTAAAGAAGAATGGAAACATTTATTAAGATAAAAAACTTCGTTCGAGATATATTCGTACATTTCAGAGTATAACATTTCATCCATTCTTTAGCCCGAGTGTTAGTCAGGTTCCTGTGCTGAACCATTCTGACCCTTTAAATAATCAATAAAGGGAGACCATGTTCCAACGAATAATTCCTGTTTGTCCACCAGGGAAAATCTGATTCTTTCCACGTTTAAGGTCTCCGTCATTTCTATAATCCACATTTTGATTGTGGGGGTTATAGGGCCTTTCCAAAATTTTAGGATTAATTTTTTTCCCGTTATTATACTATAATCAATAAAGTTTCTTTGTGTTGTTGTAAATGTTTGATTTAATTCTAATGTTCCGAGTATTATTAATTTTGGATCCGGGTCCAATTGTGTGCTGGTCACTTTAGATATTATACTGAAAATATTTACCCAGAATTTTTTAATTTTTATACAGTTTGCAAACATATGAGATAAGTTAGCTTCTAAATGTTGACATTTATCACATATAGGTGAGATATGTTGAAAGATTTTATGTAATTTTTGTTTTTGAATAATGTAACCTATGTATTACTTTAAATTGTATTAAAGAATGTCTGGCATTTAATGAACATTGATGTATGTGTTGTAAACTTTCTTCCCAAGTATCTTTCGTTATTATTTGATTTAATTCTTTTTCCCATGTTTGTCTGTGTAAGTCCGTCGATGGAATGTCACTGTCTAATAAAATATTATATATATAAGATATTAATTTTTCTGTATTAGGATGTTTATTCCAACATTCAACAAGAATTTCTGAATTTCTAATTCAAAAATTTTGAGTATTCGATTTTACATAATCTCTGAGTTGAAGATATCTGAAAAAATCATTTCCTCGAAGTCCATAAGTCTGTTGCAACTCCTGAAATGTAAGAAAAGTGCCTTCCTTGTAAAGTTGTCCCATATTTTTGATTCCATAATTCTTCCATTGTGTAAAACCCCTGTCCAACCATGAGGGTTTAAACAAAGGGTTATTCTCAATTGGAAGAAAAAGTGATAAGTTATCTAATTTTAATGTCTTTTATAATTGTTACCAAATTCGTATAGCACTAAATATTATAGGGTTTTCCATATACATTTTTTGTTTAATTTAGACGTAGCAAATAATATCGAGCCGATATCAAAAGGTAAACAATCTTCCTTTTCCATTTTTAACCAATCTGGTTGTTGATCTATTTCTTCCAACCAGAAATTCATATTTTTAATATTAACTGCCCAAAAATAAAACAGAAAAGTTTGGTAAAACCAAGCCTCCATTTATTTTTGATTTACACAAATGTCTTTTGTTTATCCTATGATTCTTATAATCCCAGATAAAATCATAACAATGGAATCCAATTTTTTTTAAAGTTTTTTGACAAATATATCGTAATTGTCTGAAAAAGGTATAATATTTGCAGTAAAAAAATCATTTTTATGGCATTCATTTTGCCAACCATTGAGATAGGAAGTGTTTTCCAATATTGAATATTCTTATGTAGTTTGTTCAGTAATGGGGGAAAATTTGCTTTAAATAATGATGTATATATCTTAGTTACGTAAATGCCTAGGTATTTGAATTTTTCGTTTACTATTTTAAATGGAAATTGTTGTATTATCTGTTTGTTGTGTTCCTTATTGGCATAATTTCACTTTTATTCCAATTTATTCTGTATCCTGAGAGTAAACCAAATTGGGTTATTAGCTTTAATAAGTTTGGAATACTAATTTCTGGTTTTGTAATGTAAATTAGTACATCATCTGCGTATAGAGAAATTTTATTCACTGTATCCTTTGTATTATACCCATGTATTTCTGGATGAACCCTAACTCTTTCTGCGAGTGGCTCAATAGCAAGCGCAAATAATAATGGAGATAACGGGCATCCTTCTGTCCCTCTCTGTGTCCCTCTCTGTGCCTCTGTGTCCCTCTGTGCCCCTGTGTCCCTCTCTGTGCCTCTGTGTCTAACTCTGTGCCTAACTCTGTGCCTAACTCTGTGCCTAACTCTGTGCCTCTGTGTCTTACTCTCTCACTATCCCCCTCCCTCTCTAGCCGCTCCTGCGAATTGGGGCTATGCGTGAGTGGATAGGGTGGGGGATGGGGTAAAAGGAGTGAATTAATAATATTAATATAGTATCAATGGGGGGGTGTTAGTGTGCGTGTGTGTAGGGTGTGGTTAGTGTGTGTATGTGTGTGCGTGGGGGGGGGAGGTGGTTAGTGTGTGTGTGTGTGATGCCGCAATCCGCACCCTCCCCCCACAACCTCATGTCCCTCTGTGCGCAGGGGGTGGTTAGTGTGTGGGGGGTAGTTAGTGTGTGTGGGACTCCGCAGGCCGCCCTCCCTCCCTCCCCCCCCCCCTCCCGCAACAGCGCTTTGAGGGGACGGGACCCAACGGGTCCCACTTGGTCTAGTATCTTATAAAAATCTTGCCATGCCCTAGAATTCAAGATCAGGATTTCAAGATGGGGCACTGCACAGAATAGGATAATCTGGAGGAAAATTCTTCCAAGCCTATTGTAAGAAACAATGGCCGATCTCAATGGGAAATCCTGTGGATTTTTTTTCCCTATATTCTTTACTGCTTTTTTTTAAAACATATTACATTACTTTATGAAAACTATTTATACAGCTGGGTCTTTATATTCATTGGGTCAGAAATCGAAAGGACTGGTTATTAACTCTTCACCAATCACTGAAAATATTAATGGAGAATAGTTAAAGTGAAACAGCTTGATTTCTGGTCCAAATTATTAAGATTCCTGTGCATGGCATCAGACTGCAACAGAATTTCAATCATATTCCTAGTCTGATGTAACCACCTATTCGGATAAACCTATTGGGAGCAGGCAAGGGCAGTAATCTGACCTGAGGATGCTTGGTGTAGGAATAGGTTTGATTTCCAATCTTCCCATGATTACTGATCTGCATTGAAGTATCCATTTAGTCTCCACGGAGCAACAAAAGCTAAATGAACAACAATAACACAGGAATTATGGACAGGGTGCTATCGGCGTGGATTTTCATGAATCTAACAACAGTGAGATTTTAACTGAAACATTTTTGAAGTTCTTTTATACTTTTCCTATTTTCTCTTTTGATTGCATTCTCAACTCTGTCTCAACCTTGCCACTGCTGAAACCTTGGATGATATATATTCAAAGAAGGTGCTGGTTGATTAATCTGCTAGTGTAGATTAATGGCAACGAATCATAGGAGAGTTGATGTGGACATGTAAGGGAGAATAAGTTGCAGGGATATAAGAAAATAACTAGCTCCTCTGAAAACTGGATGGACTTGAATGGTATGTGGTGTTGAGGTGCAGGAAGGAACTGGTTGCTGGTTTAAACCGAAGATAGACACAAAAAGCTGGAGTAACTCAGCGGGACAGGCAACATCTCTGGAGAGAAGGAATGGGCGACGTTTGCCATAAGCAAGGGTGTAGTATCTCCCACCCTATCTCACTACAGATCCTGCACATGTTTTAATCTGCACTTTCTCTGTTGCTCTAATGCTGTAACACTGCATTCTGCACTGGTATTTTTTTCCCTTGGATAACCTGGTGTAGTTGTATAAAGCTTGAATACACTTGTGTAGTACGATTTGACTTGATAGCATGCAAACAAAGTTTTTCATTGTTTTTCAGTGCATGTGAAGATAATAAACCAATACTAATACCCTCGGATTCTCTAATCTAAACTCATAATTGAAATCGCTCATCACTGGAATAAGTTCCGCAAATAACACCTCAACACCACATATACACAAAAAGCTGGAGTAACTTCCTGCTATCAAGCAAATCATACTTCAGACTAGCCTGAAACATCACTCATTCCTTCTCTCCAGAGATGCTGCCTGTCCTGCTGAGTTACTCCAGCTTTTTGTGTCTATCTATGGTGTTGAGGTGTTATTTGCTGAAATTATTCCAGTGAAGAGCAATTACAATTATGGTTAGATTAGACAATCTGGGGTTATTCTTGGTATTAGTATCGGTTTATTATCCAGAAAGCTGGAAGCGAGGAGGGGCAGGACAGCGCATGGCTTGTAATAGGTGATTAATTATTTGATAGACAAATTGTTGGATGAAGGCCAGAGATGAGGAGACAGGTGTGGGCCCCGAGAGGATAAAGTGTTGTGAATTGTGAAGCTCTGGGATAGAAAAGTTGTGAATTGTGTATCCATTGTAACCAGTGCAAGTTGAGAGGGAGGGGGGGGGGAGGGGGGGAGGGGGGGAGGGGGGAGGGGGGGGAAACAGGTACGAGGTCAGCCAGGATTTAGGGAGGGGTGGGAGGGGTTAGAGGGGATGAGGAGGGGAAAGAAAAGGGGTGGGTGGAGAGGAAGTAAAGGAAAGAGGGGTGGGGGTACTTGGGGGAGAGAGGGGATGGGTAAGGAGACTGTTGTGGGATAGTTAATTAAAATTGGAAAAAAAACACCAGCACCACCTAAGAAAAACGATACAGAATCTGAGATGACTTCAACTGACAGAAACTTGGAAGAAATTTCAAATGCACCTGCACTCGTATATTTACTTTGATGTCTGAGATCTTAATTTACACTGCTGTGAAATTTGAAGAAAATAGTGGTTTAACAACACTCCCAGCTGCACCAACGGAAGCATAAAACTGTGAGCTTTATCTACATTTTTTTTTAAAGTAACAAAGCAGAAACAGGGTCAAGGCCCAGTTTTGGGCAGATGCAGCGGTGGAGTCGCTGCCTTACAGCGCCAGAGACCCGGGTTTAATCCTGACTACGGGTGCTGTCTGTATGGAGTTTGAACGTTCTCCCGTGACCTGCATGTGTTTTCCCCGGGTGCTCCAGTTTCCTCCCACACTCCAAAGAAGTACATGTTTGTGGGTTATTTGCTTAGTAAAATTGTAAATTGTCCCTAGTGTGTTTAGAATAGTGTTAGTGTGCGGGAATCGCTTGTCGGCGCGGACTTGGTGGGCCGAAGGGCCTGTTTCTGCGCTGTATCTCTAAACATAACTAAATGAAACTGAATAAGGTTTGAGTTGGGCTTGGCAAAACTACAAGAGATAGTTAAACTGGAGTTACACAGCACATTTTATCGTCGGTTGAAACTGCTGCTATTACCAATACTGCTCCGAACTGAGGCCAAATATGACGGGCGTCCAGAATTAGTGGAGTGCAAGCTACATGGTAATTTGTGACAGAAAATTGCTCTCTAACCAAGCAGGGATTATTGAAATACTCCCCAGGGTCATTGTTTGTTCTCTTGGCTCCGGTCAATTTTACGAGTGTCAGCTTTATAAACGTAAACAAAAAGCAAATGTAAAAATAACATTTGAAAAATTAGCTTTTTTGAGCACACAAGTGATTATTAAATGTTACATTTATTACAGGTCATTCCCTGTACTTTTCATAAAACCAGAAAAATAAATATTGGTTGATTTAACACTCAGTAAAAAAGATCAATGGCTTCCTATTTTTCTGATACTGTAAAATCACTTGACCTGTTAAAGGAAAAAGGCTACTTTGCACAACTTCTTTTTTCTCGTGTAAGAGATCACCTGCCTTGTAATTTGAATAAAGGTCAAGACTGAAGCCAACATTGTTCTCATTTCATCTTCTCTATTCCACTTCCTTCTTGCTCAATTTACTGTGTAACTAACCGAGGTCAATCAACACAATTAATTAGATGCTGCATCCTCGATAACTATCTGGATGCCAAAGTAAGATTACTGCTGTTTAATTACCAAGCTAATCCTGTGTGTATTAACCCTCTCACATTGATTTCCACAGAAAGCTTCTCAGTTTACTACAAGATACCATGGACCATATTATGCAGACAGGGGTGGCACAGTGGTAGAGTTGCTGCCATACAGCGACAGAGAACCGGGTTCGATCCTGATTGCAGGTGCTGTCTGCACGGAGTTTGTACGTTCTCCCTATGACCGCGTAGGTTTCCTCCGGTTTCTTCCCACACTCCAAAGACACACAGGCTTGTAGGTTAAATGGCTGCGGTAAAATAGTCAATTGTCCCTAGAGTGTCGGGTAGTGTTAGTTTACAGGGTGATCGCTGGTCGGCATGGACCTGATGGGCCGAAGGGCCTGTCTCACTGTATACTTCTACTATGAACTAGTTAAATTTCTTCCTCACCAGCATTAGAATATTTTGTCCTGCATCCTGCAAAATGCAGCAATTACAAAGTGATAAAGGAGCGATGAGGGTAATGGAGCATGTGGAAGCTCAGTATAAAATGTGTCCATCAGCCAGTCAACATCGAGAAAGGAAATGAAGTGAAATTTGAAAGTGAAAAATGTATTGGGTCCTGCACAGCATAAAAGTTTAATTTAATTTTCCAATTTCTCCCCTCCCCTCCCCCTCCCGCTTCACCTCCTCCTCCTCCTCCTTCCACCCATTTCTCCCCCCATCCAGCTACCCCCATCCACCTCCCCCTCTACCTCCCCCTCCCCTCTCCCTCTCCCATACCTCCCTCTCCCATCCCCCTCCCAATCTTCCTCTCCCCATCCCCCTTCCCCATTTACCTCCCCCTCCCTGCTATCTCCTCCTCACCCCTACCTTCTCCTCCCCCCACCCCCTCCTCATCCCCCATCCCCCTCTCCACACCCCCTTTCCCCATCCTCCTTTACCTCCCGCTCTCCCTCTCCCTCCATGTCCACTTGCACCAACATTAATTCCTCTGGCTTCACAATTCACAACTATTCAATCCTTTTGTCCCATACATTGTGTTTTTTTTAAATCTCTATCCTTTGTCTAATCATCTGCCTATCAAAACTTACCCTCGCCTGTGTTCACCTATCACCCACCGTGCTTTGTCTTGCCTCCTCCTCTCATCCAGCCTTACTCCCCCCTCCCCTAAAATCAGTCTGAAGAAGGGTCACGACACAAAATGTCCGTGTTCTCTCGGGAGTAGACAAAAATGCTGGAGAAAATCAGTGGGTGAGGCAGCATCTATGGAGCGAAGGAATAGATGATGTTTCTGGTCGAGACCCTTCTTCAGACTGATGTGGGGGTGGGGGTGGGGGGGGGCGGGAAGGAGAAAGGAAGAGGCGGAGAGTAGGCTGTAGGAGAGCTGGGAAGGGGAGGGGAAGGAGGGAGAAAACAAGGACTACCTGAAATTGGAGAAGTCAATGTTCATACACTGGGGTGTAAACTACCCAAGCGAAATCTGAGGTGCTGCTCCTCCAATTTGCCGCAAATTGTAGGAGCAGCACCTCATATTTCTCTTCTCATATTTAGTATTTGTCACAAATTGGAGGAGCAGCACCTCATATTTCGCTTGGGTAGTTTACACCCCAAGCTGGTATGAACATTGACTTCTCTAACTTCAGATAGCTCTTTCTTTCTATCTCCATCCCCTCCCCCTTCCACTTCTCCCACCAGTCTTACTGTCTCCAACTACATTCTATCTTTGTCCCGCCCCCTCCCCTGACATCAGTCTGAAGAAGGGTCTCGACCTGAAACGTCTCCCATTCCTTCTCTCCAGAGATGTTGCCTGACCCGCTGAGTTACTCCAGCATTTTGCGTCTACCTTCGATTTAAACCAGCATCTGCAGTTCTTTCCTACACATAGATCTGCCTTGATTATACTGAATGGTGCTGAATCTAAACTGAAATAATAGTTTCCACTGGATGCTGCCATATCTTTTGAATGAGATGTTGAGCGAATTCTCTTTTTGGATTCTCAAGTGAACATAAATACTGCATATAGCATGTTTTTAGAAAACAAGTTTTTTTTTGCTTTTCTATTGTCCTGACGTATTTATTATCTAATGTTTTGAATGGTTTTGAATAATATTCACCCCCCTGTTATTTAAAATGGTTTGTGAGGTTGTGAAAGTGCCAAAGAAATGCTAGGACTTCCTTTGTACGATATACCAATAGTACCACTCCATCCTGGGAGTCGCATTCGCTTCATTGGAGGTGGTCTTGAAGGGGAAGGATGCTCCTCAAACTGCGGAACATCTTTGACAATACAGCTCACCCCCTCCATGACACGGAACAACCTGAGGAGCACCTGAGGAGACTGGTTCTACCAAGATGCAGCACAGAACGCCACAGGAGATCCTTTTTTTCCTGTGGCTATCAAACTGTCCAACTACTCCCCCATCTGTCGGAGGCAGACTGACTCCCCCCCCCCCCCCCCCCCAAATCTTTGTACACCCCCCATCCTGGACTTTCCACTCGTCACTTTAATTTCATGTATCTTGTTTTGTTTCATGACTGTTGGCCGACCAATTTCCCTCCTGGGATAAATAAAGTTATATCGTATCGTTTGAACAATGTTCTAATGAAAATGGATACCTCTTCACCTATAATTCCTAAAGTTCTCCTGACTGGAGGGCTCCATCCTGTATTTGGGTCTTTCCTTGGATTCATTAACTTATTTGCAATATGATTTTTATTCACAACTCTA
>CM075979.1:65181984-65358588 GCA_038087875.1 Malacoraja senta | reverse complement strand
CTGAGGCCAAATATGACGGGCGTCCAGAATTAGTGGAGTTGCAAGCTACATGGTAATTTGTGACAGAAAATTGCTCTCTAACCAAGCAGGGATTATTGAAATACTCCCCAGGGTCATTGTTTGTTCTCTTGGCTCCGGTCAATTTTACGAGTGTCAGCCTTTATAAACGTAAACAAAAAGCAAATGTAAAAATAACATTTGAAAAATTAGCTTTTTGAGCACACAAGTGATTATTAAATGTTACATTTATTACAGGTCATTCCCTGTACTTTTCATAAAACCAGAAAAATAAATATTGGTTGATTTAACACTCAGTAAAAAAGATCAATGGCTTCCTATTTTTCTGATACTGTAAAATCACTTGACCAGTTAAAGGAAAAAGGCTACTTTGCACAACTTCTTTTCTCGAGTAAGAGATCACCTGCCTTGTAATTTGAATAAAGGTCAAGACTGAAGCCAACATTGTTCTCATTTCATCTTCTCTATTCCACTTCCTTCTTGCTCAATTTACTGTGTAACTAACCGAGGTCAATCAACACAATTAATTAGATGCTGCATCCTCGATAACTATCTGGATGCCAAAGTAAGATTACTGCTGTTTAATTACCAAGCTAATCCTGTGTGTATTAACCCTCTCACATTGATTTCCACAGAAAGCTTCTCAGTTTACTACAAGATACCATGGACCATATTATGCAGACAGGGTGGCACAGTGGTAGAGTTGCTGCCATACAGCGACAGAGAACCGGGTTCGATCCTGATTGCAGGTGCTGTCTGACGGAGTTTGTACGTTCTCCCTATGACCGCGTAGGTTTCCTCCGGTTCTTCCCACACTCCAAAGACACACAGGCTTGTAGGTTAAATGGCTGCGGTAAAATAGTCAATTGTCCTAGAGTGTCGGGTAGTGTTAGTTTACAGGGTGATCGCTGGTCGGCATGGACCTGATGGGCCGAAGGGCCTGTCTCACTGTATACTTCTACTATGAACTAGTTAAATTTCTTCCTCACCAGCATTAGAATATTTTGTCCTGCATCCTGCAAAATGCAGCAATTACAAAGTGATAAAGGAGCGATGAGGGTAATGGAGCATGTGGAAGCTCAGTATAAAATGTGTCCATCAGCCAGTCAACATCGAGAAAGGAAATGAAGTGAAATTTGAAAGTGAAAAATGTATTGGTCTGCACAGCATAAAAGTTTAATTTAATTTTCCAATTTCTCCCCCTCCCCCCTCCCCCTCCCGCTTCAACCTCCTCCTCCTCCTCTCCTCCACCCATTTCTCCCCCCATCCAGCTACCCCCTCCACCTCCCCCTCTACCTCCCCTCCCCTCTCCCTCTCCCATACCTCCCTCTCCCATCCCCCTCCCAATCTTCCTCTCCCCATCCCCCTTCCCCATTTACCTCCCCCTCCCTGCTATCTCCTCCTCACCCCTACCTTCTCCTCCCCCCACCCCCCTCCTCATCCCCATCCCCCTCTCCACACCCCCTTTCCCCATCCTCCTTTACCTCCCGCTCTCCCTCTCCCTCCATGTCCACTTGCACCAACATTAATTCCTCTGGCTTCACAATTCACAACTATTCAATCCCTTTGTCCCATACATTGTGTTTTTTTTTAAATCTCTATCCTTTGTCTAATCATCTGCCTATCAAAACTTACCCGCCTGTGTTCACCTATCACCCACCGTGCTTTGTCTTGCCTCCTCCTCTCATCCCAGCCTTACTCCCCCCTCCCCTAAAATCAGTCTGAAGAAGGGTCACGACACAAAATGTCCGTGTTTCTCTCGGAGTAGACAAAATGCTGGAGAAATCAGTGGGTGAGGCAGCATCTATGGAGCGAAGGAATAGATGATGTTTCCGGTCGAGACCCTTCTTCAGACTGATGTGGGGGTGGGGGTGGGGGGGGGGGCGGGAAGGAGAAAGGAAGAGGCGGAGAGTAGGCTGTAGGAGAGCTGGGAAGGGGAGGGGAAGGAGGGAGAAAACAAGGACTACCTGAAATTGGAGAAGTCAATGTTCATACACTGGGGTGTAAACTACCCAAGCGAAATCTGAGGTGCTGCTCCTCCAATTTGCCGCAAATTGTAGGAGCAGCACCTCATATTTCTCTTCTCATATTTAGTATTTGTCACAAATTGGAGGAGCAGCACCTCATATTTCGCTTGGGTAGTTTACACCCCAGTGGTATGAACATTGACTTCTCCAATTACAGGTAGTCCTTGCTATCTCCCTCCTTCCCCTCCCTTCCCAGTTCTCCAACAGCCTACGGTCTCTGCCTCTTCTTTCATTCTTCCCCCCCCCCCCATCAGTCTGAAGAAGGGTCTCAACCCGAAACGTCACCTATTCCTTCGCTCCATAGATGCTGCCTCACCCGCTGAGTTTCTCAGCATTTTTGTCTGCCTTCAATTTTTCCAGCATCTGCAGCTCTTTCTTAAACGTGTTCCCTCAGGATGCCACTTGTTCCTCCACCAATTTGTGAATTTTTTCAATCTCGTTTTATTTATTTGTTAATTTACAGGATTTATGTGACCGAAATACCGTTGCAAGTATTACTGGAAAGGCTGATTGTCCTCCCTAACTGCCTTTAAATGAGTGATTTCTAAGGCTATGTTTGAGGGTAGCTTTGCATTTGGTGGATCCTACAAGGCAGAATAAAAATGGCAGAAAGCCTTCTCTGAAGAACATTAATTTATGACAATGAGTAGTTTCAAGGTCATCAGCAATTATCTTTATTGATATTAGGGTTTTATGCAGATTTATGCAATAATGTGAATTTAATATTCCCCGACTGCTCTGATGGAATTTATACTCGTATCCGAGATAAATAGTCTAATGCCGCCAGTCCAATAATTTAAACGCTATTCCATTGTGCCCCACGAGGGCGTAAATAGATTTACTGAAAGCACAAGCCAAATAGGTCCAATTATGTGGAAATTATAGGTTTCATAAATCCTGATAATAAACAGGAAATAGATAATAAGGAGTCAGGTGTGAGTGAGATAAAATGTAAATAGTTGGTCTGAAACTTACTAAAGGGTAGAAAATAAATAGTAGCTTTTTTATATTATAGCAGCGTTTTTTTAATGCCTGATACCATTCTTTATTAAAAAATAATTCATTCAAATAAATCTGAATTGTCTTTATTCCTAAAGTAAATTAAAAAAAAATTAAGCATGATAATTTTGTCCAAAGAAAGTTCTCGACACGAAATGTCAACAGGGCGGCATGGCGGCGCAGCAGTGGAGTTGCTGCCTTATAGTGCCAGAGACCCGGGTTCGATCTTGACTATGGGTGCTGTCTGCACGGAGTTTGTACGTTCTCCCTGTGACAGTGGTTCTCCGGATGCTCCAGTTTCCTCCCGCACTCTGAAGCCGTACAAGTTTGTACGTTAATGGCTTTGGTAAAAAAATTGTAAATTGTCTCTAGTGTGTAGGACAGTGTTAGTATATGGGGTGATCGCTGCTCGGCCCGGACTCGGTGGCCCGAAGGACCTGTTCCCACGCTGTATCTCTAAAGTCTAAAGTAAAATTTATCCATGGCCTCCAAGAGAATCTGCGTGACCCGCCTGAATTACTCAAGCACTAATGGGCCTGTCCACTTGCCGATTTTTTGGCGACTGCCGGCATCATTGAATGACATATCAGGTCACCTAAAAATTTGCGGCATGATGTAGTGTGACTCGGCATGATGCAGCGGTGACGCGGCGTGATGACATATGACGCACGGTGTGTTTTCAAGTGTCCCGCTGGATTTTGAAATGTTCAAAATCTTGTGGCGACACTGATATGACGCCAGCAGTCGCCGAAAAAATCGCCGTGGGACAGGCCCTTAAGCGTCCTTTTGTGGATTAACAAGCAACTGTAGTTCATGGTTTCTACAATGTTCTTTCTGTCTCTTTAACAGTGACAATTACCAGATATTTAAACACTGAGGCATTACAGCTGCAGTGATTCTGTCTTCACCTGATGTTTATACATATATGCATTAAAATATTAAAAAGAATTGCGTTTATAAGTTATTTTGTAACCTCGGTACATTCTAAAGTGCTTCATGGCCAATGAAATTGTTTCAAATGCAGTCACTGTAGTAAAGCAAGAAGTTATTGGGCAGTATTTGGGAGTTGGAACTCTTGAGTAACTTTCTGAACGTTGGCTCAGAGCAGCTATTGCCAATTATAGCAATCTTTTCTCTCCCTAGGTGAAGTCTACAAATATAGCACAGACTGAGAATTGGAACTGGCAACTACTACTCTACATAGTTTGCTTAGATAGTGGCTTAAAATTCCAACTGGGCAGTTTTACCAGCTGAAGTACTAATGACTGGAAACCGTAACTGTGTCCCAAGTTGCAGGAATGAGGTCATTTGCTGGAATTGTATGGCTCCTTGTCATCGATAGACTTTACTTTAGACTTTAGAGACATAGTGTGGAAACTGGCCCTTCGGCCCACTGAGTCGGCACCGACCAGCGATCACCCCGTACACTAGCATTATCCTACACACTAGGAACAATTTAAAATTTTACCAAGGACAATTAACCTACAAACTTGTATGTCTTTTGTGAACTCTACCAAATATGATGCTAATGAATACGTGTATAACCGCTGAGAATATCAGAAGGGATTTTGCACCAGTCTTAGCTTTAGCTAAGTTTAGAGATATGGCGTGGAAAGGGGCCCTTCGGCCAAACGAGAACATGCCAACCAATGATCACTAGTTCTATCCTACACAGTAGGGACACTTTACAGAACCCAATTAACCTACAAACCTGCACGTCTTTGGAGTGTGGGAGTAAACTGGAGCACCCGGAGGAAACCCACGCGGTCACGGGGAGAATGTACAAACTCTGTACAGACAGCACCCGTAGACTGGATGAATCACAGGTTTCTGACACTGTAAGGCAACATCTCTCTACCACTGTGCCGCCCTCATGACCAACAGTGGCGAGCAAAATTAAAGCTATGCCTTCTGTTGCCACAATGAATCAGTGGCCTGGGAAGGGCTGCAGCTAGGAAAGCCAAGAATACAAAGATTTTTCCTTAGGAAGCACTGGAAGTAAAGTTAAGTTAATTAATTCCATCTGGAATTTATTATTTCTGGCTGTAGGATTTCTGAGGCCCTTCTTGGGCTTCAGCTAAATTCATACCATATCCCAACAGGTGAGAGATGAACTGTGGACCAGCCAAAGGCCTGTTAGGCAAAATTCTTAGCAGAACCTGCAAACCTCCCCATATCTCCCCATCCCCCTTCCCCTTTACCTCCCCCTCCCCTCTACCTCCTCCTCCCCCCACCCCCTCCTCATCCCTCCACCCCCCTCTCACCACTCCTCTCTCCCATCCTCCTTTACCTCCCGCTCTCCCTCCCCTCCACCAACATTCATTCCTCTGGCTTCAAAATTCACAACTCTTCAATCCTTTTGTCTCACACCTTGTGTTTTTTTTAAAATCTCTGTCCTTTGTCAAACCATCTGCCTATCAAAACCTACCCTCGCCATCATATAGGCACTCCATCATATAGGCACAAGATTTTATGTTAGTAAGAGATACAGCGTAGAAACAGGCCCTTCGGCCCACTGAGCATGCCGACCATCGATTGCCCTTACACTTGTCTATGTTTTCCCATTTTCGCATCTTATGTACTGTGGGCAATTTCCTGAAGCCAATTAACCTATTCAACTCACCAATTTTCTCTCTTTTTCCTTTCCAGAATTTTGTGTGCTTTATCTCGAGGTTATTGACTTTGTAAGTAACAGAGGTCCTGATCTATTTTATGTTTCTTTCATGATTTGCCAAGTTTACATTCAATGTGCAACACGAAAGATTTAATAGGAAGCTGAGGGGTAACTTTTCACACAGAGGGTGCTGGGTGTATGGAATGAGCTGCTGGAGGAGATAGTTGAGGCCAACATTTGGCAGGTACATGGATAAGACAGATTTACAAGGATAGGGGCCAAACACAGCCAGGTGGGACTAGTTAGTTGGGGCATATTGGTTGGTGTGGGCAAGTTGGGCTGAAGGGCAGGTTTCCGTGCTATATGATTCTAAAAGGAAAGTGAGCAATTTCATTCTGGCCCTTAATATTTTCTTAATTTGGAAATCTCATTATTCCCTTAAAAGTACATTGGATTATCCAAAATAACTGGTAACCCAGGTAGTTGAACTCAAGAACACAAGAAAATAGTAGGAGAAATGCACTTGCCCTTCTTGCCTGAAAAACAAGTGAAAAGTTGTTGTTGTGTGCTAACCAGTACACCTGACTACAATCGAGCCATCCATAGTGTACAGTTACACAATAGAGGGGATAATGTCTAGTGCAAGATTAAGTCCAGTAAAGTCTAAGTAAAGATAGCCCGAGGGTCAGAAGATCATAAAATCGTGTGATAGAAGTAGAATTAGGCCATTCGGCCCATCAAGTCTACTCCGCCATTCAATCATGGCTGATCTATCTCTCCCTCCTAACCCCATTCTCCTGCCTTCTCTCCATAATTGCTGTACTAGAGGCTCATTAGTATTTTCTTAATTTTGTAATCTCATTCTTTCCCTAATTTGGTTATTGGTGACTAATGCTGGCCTCAAAAGCTGTAATTTCTCTGTACTCTATTCCTCCATCTAACAAATATCCACCTCCTCTTTAAATACTTCTAATGTCCCAGCTCCTCCATTTGCCTGGGCAGTGAATTCCAGACACTCACCACCTTCTTCATACTTCAGTTTTAAATGACCGCTTCTTATCTTGTAGTTATGACCCTTGTTCAAGACTTCCTACAGACTGTCAAACCCTCTAAGGATCTGATACATTTGAATAAGGTTACCCTTCATTCCTCTAATCTCGAAGAAATACAGGCCCAAACTGTTTAGCCTCTCTTCCAAAGTTCATGTTATAGGAGCAGAATTATGCCATCCAGCCCATCAAGTCTACTCCACCATTCAATCATGGCTGATCTATCTTTCCCTCTCAACCTCATTCTCCTGCCTTCTCCCCATAACCCCTGACACCCATACTAATCAATAATCTTTCAATCTCTGCTTAAAAATATCCATTGACTTGGCCTCCATAGCCTTCTGTGGCAATGAATTCCATAGATTCACCACCCTCTGACTAAAGAAATTCCTTCTCATCTCCTTTCTAAAGGTACTTCCTTTTATTCTGAGGCTATGACCTTCGGGTCCTAGACTCTCCCAACTAGTCGAAACATCCTCTCCACATCGACTCTATCTAGACCTTTCAATATTCAGTAAGTTTCAATGATATATTAACCCCTGTAGACAAGTGGATAGGCAGGAAATTGAGGCATAAGGCTTAAGTGCAAGTAGATAAGATGGCATCATGTTCGGCACAGACATTTTATGCTGAAGGCCTGTTCCTGCGCTGTACTGGTCTTTCCTCTATGTAACCCTCTGGTGATTCATCTATTAGGAGATGCATAAATTCACCAAGGTTCACCAATTAACATGGAGAATATCCTTTGCTACTAGATCCTTTTTCATGATCATGTTTATGAAGAGTGATAATGAAAGTCTGGGTGGTCTTTGCACAACTGCTAATACCAACTCAGCCAAAGGCTCTCATAATATAACCTTACATACAATCCATTTATACCACTAATCAGGGCCCACTTCAAAAAAAATTGACTAATGATCAAGCTAATGATTGAATTTAATAGCTGCCATTATTTTTTTAACATTTAAACAAATCAAATTTTAAGTATGTTGTTAATAATAATGTGAATAAATAATGATTAATGTCCCGTACTAATCAATTCTTTGTGTATCTATTGATTACACATTCTGTGAAAACTGCTGCAGTATCATTTCCTCCATAATGAAATGACACATTTCAGAACAATGATTTTGCAGGTTTAGTTTAGTTTAGTTTAGTTTGCAGATACAATGCAAAACAGGCCATTTTTATTGAAGCCAATTAACCTACAAACCTGTACATCTTTGGAGTGTGGGAAAAAACTGGAGCACCTGGAGAAACCCACGCGGTCACAGGGGGAATGTACAAACTCCATACAGACAGCACCCATGGTCAGGATTGATCCTGGGTCTCTGGCGCCTTAAAGCAGCAATTCTACCGCTGCGCCACCATGCCGCCCACAGCACCACAAGGTAATTATAAAATGGTGCAGTATCTCTGGAGGATATGAATAGGTTCGGAACACTACTTCAAACTGATTGTACTAGTGGGGAGAAAGCTGGAAAAGAGGTGGGTGGGAGGAGGCGGGACAACATCAGGCAGATGATATGTGGAGAGACACAAAATGTTGCTGTAACACAGCGGGTCAGGCAGAATCTCTGGAGAAAGGAATAGGTGACATTTCGGGTTGAGACTAAGAGTCAGGGGAGAGGGAGACTAGAGGTATGAAAAGGTACAGAACAAATCACAGCGGCACCAATGACTCAAGACATGTGGAGCCCACAATGATCCATTGTTGGCTGTGGAAGATGTGATAATAAAGTGATACAAACAGTGAAACTAAGATGACTAAGGTGGGGGAGAGAGGGAACATGAATAGGAGGTTCATAGGAGCTTCCCATCCTACACAGATGATGGGTGTATACTGTTGAGGGGGGGTTAGATTGGCAGATGGGTGGATCAGTGCATTGGTTTTCAGTATGGTGTCAGGAGGCGACTCAAATATGCAATAATATGAGCCCAACAAAGTAAATTGCCTCATAAATGTTATACGATAATTCCATTACATGTGGAGTAGTTTTAGACTATGAAAGTAGAAACTTAATTTGCCCCCACACCTTTCTAATAAGGCTCTCTAATAATGTCAAATTAACCTCCTTAAGCCTCAGGATATTAAGGCAGCCACGGAGGCCACCATTATTCCGACAAACTATGACTAACTATGGACCACCAATTACACTTTTCCGATCTCTATGATTAATATTGTCCAAAAATATTTACCCACATCAAGTAGCATATTCGATTTTCAATGAGGTAAATCATATTGACGATGTAATTGTGTGATGAAACTATAAGCTGCTTTTTATGCGCCAATATAATTATATTTGCACAAAATGTTGTACCCTTTGTCTGCGTGCTGTGGACGGCTTGATTGTATTCATGTTTCGTCTTTTCTCTGATTGCATAGCATGCAAACAAAAGCTTTTCACTACACCTCAGTAAACATGACAATATTAAACAAAACTATATTTTTTATGCTATATTATTGTATTGTTTGATGTGGAAAAATCAAAGACTAGAGGGCATAGTTTTAAGGTGCAAGGAGCAAAGTTTCAAGAAAAGGTGCAGGGCAAGTCTTTTTCCAGAGAATGTGATGGATGCGTGGAATGCACTGCCAGGAATGGTGAAGGAGGCAGATATAACAGGGACGTTTCAGAGGGATTTAAGTTAGGCAGTTCTATGCGCAGGGAATGGAGGGATATGGATCACATGCAGACAGAGGAGATTAAGTTTAACTTGCATCATGGACATTATGGACGAATGGCCTGTTCCTGTAATGTACCATGTTCTATGTATGAATTTTTTCCCCCTAAAAAGCTTTGAAGCAGTGCATTCAATAACACTATTGCATGTCATGGTCTTGTTAGCTGGCACTATGAAAGTGAATAATCACCTGTTATTGAGTACAGCTAAACTGAATTAACTGGACTACTACAACTTTGTTGTTCTTTACTGATGGGAAAGAACAATAGATCATTCATTCCGCAAGTCACTGTTACAATCCCACATTGCAAGTAAAGTCAGGTCATAAGCAGGAAGCACTGGAGACAAGGCAGAGGTTCATAACTGTGCCACCGACTAAGAACAGTTTCACTGTTGCTATAGGAACAGTATTTGAAGTTCCAGAAGCCCAGCATCTATAGTTTCCTGAAAGAATGATGTACTGTCTGCCGCACAGCTGCATACACAAACTAAAATTAGTCCACCATGTCCATACCTGTCTTGTGGCTTAATGATAAAAAAATGTAAATTATGGAATAATGCACCACTGGACATTAAATATTTCTAGTTAAGCATTATATACTCGAGTTAGCGGTTCTTAATTTAGTCTTAGATAACAGTACTAAATTAGATAATTGAGAATTACCCCACTCCTATCTAAAATTGTTCCCAGATCAGTTCAGTTGCAATAATAAATGTCGTTCCACACATTGTCCAAAGTCTGAAGGTTTTAAGAAGGCCACAAAAAAGAGGGGGGGGGGGGGTGGAGGGAGAAAAAACCTTTCCTCTTTTGCATAATCCTTTCAATATGCTTATGGTAATCCTGCACATTTTTAACTAGTCAAATAAACAGTGTTGAAAGAAAAATTTACCACAAGGTTTCAGAAGTGCTGATCTTTGACACAGGAAGTTCATTATACAGCTGACCTAGCTGCAAGAATATGAAGGCACCAACTAAATGAGAAAAACAGATTGCACATCTGTTGAAAAGTAATAGCTGCCTCTTCCTGCTCAGCCGCATTCTAACGAATTGTGTATTTTAAAAATAAACGTTAAGATAATGTTGAAAATTCCACCAATGTGAAGGTTGTCATTTTGAAGAACTTCACCTGACAAAAATGCATTGTGAAGATTCTATTTCTTCCTGCTTATTTTCTATATCATTATCATCCGCAAGCCAAAACCTATTTCAGTTAGCACTGCAAAGTCATTGTCAATAGTTTCTTCTTACAATTTCATGAGAATAGTCCCAGTAGACAAAAGGAAAGCTTTAACGCATAGGGTAGAAATTATAATCCGTGATTTTAAAAAACCCTCCAGATCTCTATTTTTTTGTATTTGATATGAACATTAAATATCCATAAAAACAGCATCTGGGTTAATTTTTACCCTGATATCTCTCTATATTAAATTGAAATTGGACACGATGATGATTCTTTTGCCCTATTCTGTGTTTTTCAAGAGGCAAATAAACCATATACTCTTCCCACAATATCTGTATTGTACCACAATTTTAGTACAATTTTCCATCGTCGAAAATGAAAGTCAATTCAAAGCCAAATATATACCATTGATTTACGAGCTGGTATACACATTTCACACTGATACCTGAGTTCCACAGAAAGGCAATCAGAGGATGTAATTCTGGACAGCAAAGAAAAAGCAAGAGGCTGTGCAAGGAGCATTTCACAGATGTGGAGGCAAACTTCCTCACTGGGGAAGCCCTTAAAACATTTTGGAGAAAGCATCACCAAAAAAACCCACAGAGAGGAAGTAGGACTGGCAGGAAATTGTTAAAATGAGGAATACATCCTCCCAGGACAAAAGAACAGGTGAGGTTCAGCAGTTGTGAGAGGGCGAGTGGGGGCAAAGGGTTCAGACAACTGGTTAAAATTAAGAGGGACCCCTGATGCATTGGTGACAAGAGGGACTAATCAGAATGTGTTGTTTCTGTAAAAATAAACAGTAAGGTTGATCAGGTCTATGTGTTGTAACATGAGACAAGTAGTTGTATAACCTACCCAGATTAACCTCAGGAAGAAGTGTTGTATGGGCATAGCTTTAAGGTGAGAGGGCAAAGTTTAAAAGAGATGTGCGAGGCAAACCTTTTATACGGAGGGTGGTGAGCGCCTTGAACGTACTGCCAGGGTTGGTGGTTGAGGATGATACACTAGTGGCATTTAAGAGGCTTTTGGATAGGCATGTGGATGTGCAGTGGAGGGAGGTATATTGATTATGAGATAAGAGATAGATAAGAGACAAGGTAGATAAGAGATGGCTTTGTCACCATGTTTGGCATAGACATTGTGACCTTTGTTTGTGCTGTGCTATTCTATGGGGAAACAAGGAACTGCAGATGCTGGTTTATAAAGGCAGACACAAAGTGCTGGAGTAACTCAGAAGGTCAGGAAACATCTCTCAAGAACATGGATAGGTGACCTTTCAGACCAGGACCCTTCTTCAGACTCCCCATTGCATGGGAAATGATGTGCATCCATAAGATACGTGTCCTCTGTGGATTTGTAAGATCCAACAAAGACCATTTGTAAAGTGTGTAGGCAAATACATGTGTGACACAAAGAGCTTGATACATGGTGTGTCCTATTTCTTCAAGGCCTCCTTACAGACTACCTCTTTGATTGCTTTTCATGAACATCATTGTATCCCAGGGAGCAGTTAAATGTTCTCACAATCCTTAAAATAATAGCATTAAAACAAAATTACTGTTCACAGGTGGAGTGATCAGCAAAACATTCTGATTGAAGATTGCCAGTTCTCTACTTATAACACAAAATATTGTCTGAAGAAGGGCCGAAACATCACCCATTCCTTCTCTCCAGAGATGCTACCTGTCCCGCTAAGTTACTCCAGCATTTTGTGTCTATCTTCAGTGTAAACCAGCATCTGCAGTTCCATCCTACACATTTCAAAGGTCATGCCAAATTTTACATTCACGATCTTAAAACTGCACATTGTATCTGCATAATTAATAGGAATAGCTTTGCATCAATTCTTGCACCTCAAGATACTGCCAATCCACAGAAATGTGAATAAATGGACAATCAATTAGAAAGCACCCCATACTCATGAAATCATGTTTCTTTAACACCCCATTGGTTGTTAGATAAGCAGGAAAATAAATCGCAAGTGGGACCTTTAGAATAAAATATTGTAATTTTCCTTTAAATTTTTTTCAATTAATGGATAATTTATATTGTCATTTATATTGCAATGATACTGTAATTCCTGAATTTACACCTCAACTGAGAACATTGATTTTGTTTTTAGTAGAGATGAATATCAAAATTAAAATCCCAAATTTTAATGTACCAGAATTGCTAAAGTGGATTTTACTTGTTTACTTCTCTGTAACCCTTTTCCCCAGCGAGTATAGGCCCAGTGCTGCCAAATGCTCATCATATGTTAACCCAGTCATTCTAGGATCATTCTCGTTAACTTCCTGTGGACTCTCTCCAACACTAGCACCTCCTTCCTCAGATCTGGGGCCCAAAACTGCCCACAATACTCCAAATGTGGTCTGGCCAGTGCCTTATTAACCCTCAGCATTCCATCCCAGTTTTATTTTTTTTTAATGTGTGTACATATGTGTGTACATACTTACGTACACATATACGTGCCTGGTTTACAAGAGAGCAGCTTTTTCACTGGAGCATTTCTCAGCTTCATAACATGAAATTTATTCAAGTTGCTCCATTCAGCAGGGATTCTCAATCCTAGAGGACACAATTTCTGCCGACCTATTCCAATCATGGCCTTTTCTAGTCCCCATAACATTTTCTTCTGCAGACTTACTACAATAGAAAGTGTGCTTTTGGGGCCTGATGCTCTAACTGCGAATGCTGCATAGTAAAGAGCTGGCAGCTGTGCTTAATTGAGTGCAATCCTGTTGTGAACCAAGCATGTCCTGTTTTAAAGCTTCATTCTGTGTGCGAATCATCCCATTGCAAACTTGTTTTTGGCAATTTCTCAATTTCTGATTTGATATTGGTACTTTACAATGTTTTGGCACACTGAAAATAGGTGAAATCCAGTGTCCAGCCATTTGCAAATGAATTACAATAACTCTTAACCAGTCCAGATGAACCTTTGTACCCAGGTGCTGAAGAGGAAAATTTGATTCCACTGGGTTCAGGTGTGCACATAATAGGTGACGAGTGAGTTTCTACTCAGTGTCGCAAAAACTGCTATTAAGCAGACATTTCAAATGTTTATTAATTGTTGTTTTCTCTTAAGAAATCTGGCTGGTTGTTAAACCATTTGGGCAAGTTGGGTTCAGGAAATGGATCAGCTGAATTCCACATAGCTTGCTGCACAAAAGTCTTTGTAGGTTGTTTGTAGGCTGCACAATGGACCACACATACGATCAATTCAAGCTGCAATAATAATACTGAATTCCAGCTCCACCATTGCCCATCTCCAGTTGCCCCAATGGCATTATGAATTAACCACAAAGTGTGGGACTTGGGCCAGACTAGTAAGACTGGCCCATGGTTTATCCACAAGAACTGCATTCTAATCAGACTGGCTCCCTTCTCTAAAGAAAAATTAGTGAGCTTTTCCTGGCACTGGATTTTATAGCCTCGAATTTTTTTTTTTAATGGTGAGAATTAACCTCATCTCTTTTGTGTTGATTGTCCAGCACCACAGTCGACATCTACGCTACCCTCTTGCATTTAAAGAAATTTAAAGAATGTGGCAAAATTCCAATGCTCCATTTGGGGTGTAAGTGGGAGAAGCAGTCTTGTTTCTAGTAGCAGGCAGCTTAAATATGTGGTCTGAAAGAATGCAGTACTTGTGGATAAACCATGAACCATGCATTCTCCACCCAACAATACAAGCAATCTTTAAAGGGGCACTCCACTAGCAAATGCTCACCAAAAAGGGAAATTCCTAACTTTGATTTGCCCTCACGGATTAATACACCAACCTCAGGCTGCACAAATGCTCACACAGGCAATATCTGGAAAAGGTAGTCTATCCCCCCCCCCCCCCCCCCCCTCATCCCCATCATACATAGTTGGTGACATCCTTCAAAACCTCGGTCCTCACTTTTGTGTAGAAGTATCTAAGGCATCTAACACTGCACTGGCAGGAACAAGGAAATGCAGATGCTGGTTTACAAAAAAAAAGACACAAATTGCTGGAGTAACTCAGAAGGTCTAGCAGCATCTCTGGAGAACATAGATAGGTGACGCTTTGAGTTGGGACCCTTCTTTAGACTGATTGTGGTGGAGGAGGGAGTGGGGAAAGAAATCTAGGAGGGGCAGGACTGGAGGCAACATTGCACTGATCTATGTCCAGAAATGTGCTAAATTCATGTAGTTCACCCATGATGGACTGGGCGGTGTTCATCACTTTTTGAAATCTTCGCTCCAGGGCATTCAGGTTGCCAAACCAGGCCATGATGCAACTTAAGAACATCATGTAGTTCACCGGCAAGATAGAAAAAGCAGAATGAACAAGAGTCAAGAGTGTGTTATTGTCATAGTCATATATATATACTAGACTAAGTGGGATCCGTTGGGTCCCAGGTTCACACAGGAGGGCTGGTCCCCCAATGCAATATTCCACCTCTCCACCAATTCCAATATTGGTGGCCAATGGGGGGGGGGGGTTCTGGAGCGCTAGCATGGGTGTTGTGGGTCAAGTCAAGTCAAGCACAGTGAGTGTAGGGCCAACAATCCATTTCAAGTCAAGTCAAGTCAAGTCAAGTCAATCTATGCCAAATCAAGTCAAGTCAAGTCAATCAATTTCAAGTCAAGTCAAGTCAAGTCAATCCATTTCAGGTCAAGTCAAGTCAAGCACAGGGCAGGCGGAGCCAGCCAACAATATACAATCCATTTGCTTTCATTTCAGGTGAGGTCAAGCACAGCAAAGGCAAAGCAAAAGCACAGGGCAGGTGGGGCCAGCCAACAATATACAATCCATTTGCTTTCATTTCAGGTGAAGTCACGCAAAGTAAAGGCAAAGCAAAAGCAAAAGCACAGGGCAGGCAGGGCCAGCCATCAATATACAATCCATTTGCTTTCATTTCAGGTGAGGTCAAGCAAAGCAAAGGGAAAGCAAAAGCAAAAGCACAGAGCAGGCAGGGCAGCCAACAATATACAATCTATTTGCTTTCATTTCAGGTCAAGCAAAGCAAAGGCAAAGCAAAAGCAAAAGCAAAAGCAAAAGCAGAGGGCAGGCGAAACAACACATTGCATTTTCATTTCATTTCCATTTCCATTGCAGTTTCAAGCACAGGGCAGGCCAAACAACTCATTGCATTTTCATTTAGGGCTAATAAATCATTTATTGCAAGTACATTGCAGACTCACAGTTCACAGCTCAGAATCACAGTTGTGGACACTCCCTCATGATCTTCCAGAGTGACTGACTGATGTCTGGCATCCGGGGCTTTATACTCCTGCCCCTCCCGGAAGGGGCATTACCTTCACAATGGTGATTGACAGGCGAGAGGACCAATCAGCTGATCTCAAGATTTTTTAAACATTCATAACTTTTTTAGTTTTCAGCGATCGGAAAAATCCTTGGGGCTGCTGCAGCGGAGGAGGAGTGTGAGTAAGATGGCCAAAGATCACAGTGATATAGGGTAGCAATCTTTCTAAAATCAATTAACAGTGTAGACAGGATGTGGTCAAGATTAGACTTTTAGTGAATTCGCTAAAAGTCTAATCTCGTAAAGGAATACCTTTTACGAATTCATCAACAATAGCGGATATTGATGGTAGATATATTATATTAGTTGGAGAGTTAAATGGAGAAAAAGTGATTCTTCTTAATGTATATGGGCCTAATTTTGATAACCCTATGTTTTTTAATAAAACGTTTAATATAATTCCTGAATTTACACAATATAAATTAATAATTGGAGACTTCAATTGTACATTAGATTCATACTTAGATAGATCATCAAGGCAAAAAAAAGTAAAATCTCAATCAAGTGTATTTTTAAATTCATTTATTAATACCACTAATATTAAGGATGTCTGGAGAATTGAAAATCCAACTGGACGGGAATATTCATTTTACTCACCAGTACATAAAACATACTCAAGAATAGATTATTTTTTAGTTGACTCCACGTTTATCCCATTTACTTATAACTCAAAACACCATAATATTATAATCTCAGATCACGCACCTGTAACATTCATGATTAAATTAAATGGAATGTCCGAGAAACAAACATATTGGAGATTTAACCCACAAATTTTGAACGAAAGATCATGCCTGGAATATCTTACTAAACAGATTCAAATATTTTTTTAGGTAAATGACAACCCTGACACACCTACTTCTCTTATGTGGGAAACCTTTAAAGCGTTTGTTCGAGGTGCATTAATTTCTGCTCAAGTATTTTATAATAAAGAGAACAGGATTAAACAACAAACATTGGAAAGTGAAATCAAGCAACTAGATATAGAAAATGCGAGAATGCCATCTATTTTAAAACATAATAAAATTGCTGTATTGAAATATAAATTAAACAAAATGTATTCAGAACAAGTAATAAAACTTTATCAAAAAACCAAACAATTACATTTTGAGTTTGGAGACAAACCACAAAAACTATTAGCACGTCAGTTACGAAAAATGGAAGGGGAAAAAATAATTCATAAAATTAGAACAGAGACAGGAGAATTATTAAAAATGCCCAAGGATATAAACGAAAGATTTCTCCAATACTATCATAATCTTTATTCAACTAAAACTGTAGTACAACCAGAAGGAATAGCAGATTTTTTACTAAAATGTAATTTAAAAGGTTTAGATTCAAACGATAGAGAATTATTAGAAAGGGAGATTACGATAAAGGATATTGAGGAGTCTATTGGCTCTTTAAAAAATGGTAAAGCAGTAGGACCAGATGGTTTAGGCTCTGAATTCTATAAAAAAAATTATGACTTGCTCTCCCCACGTTTACAAAGGCTGTATGAGCATATCTATACTCAACAGAAACTTCCAGATACTTTAAATGAATCTATAATAACACTTATTCCTAAAGTTGATAAAGATCCGGAAGATCCGGGATCATATAGAGCAATTGCACTTTTAAATACAGATCAGAAAATATTAACTAAAATACTAGCGCATAGATTAAGTACAGTGATGAATAAATTAATACATCCTGACCAAACAGGCTTTATTCAGAAACGGTACTCATATTATAATCTAAGAAGATTATTTAATATTATTTATTCTAAAAGAATTATTAATGAAGATCTAGCAATAATCTCACTTGACGCTGAAAAAGCATTTGATCAGGTTGAATGGTCTTATTTATTTTCGATGATGGAAAATATGCAGCTAGGGGAGAAATTCTGCACATGGATAAAACTGTTATGTACAAACCCTACGGCTAGAATATTAACAAACCAAAGGTTGTCATCTAAATTCAGCCTATCTAGAGGTTGTAGACAAGGATGCCTGTTATCTCCATTATTATTTGCGCTTGCTATTGAGCCATTCGCAGAAAGAGTTAGGGGGCATCCGGAAATACATGGTTATAACACAAAGGACAGTGAATAAAATTTCTCTATACGCAGATGATGTACTAATTTACATTACAAAACCAGAAATTAGTATTCCAAACTTATTAAAGCTAATAACCCAATTTGGTTCACTCTCAGTATACAGAATAAATTGGAATAAAAGTGAAATTATGCCAATAAGGGAACACAACAAACAGATAATACAACAATTTCCATTTAAAATAGTAAATGAAAAATTTAAATACCTAGGTATTTACGTAACTAAGATATATACATCATTATTTAAAGCAAATTTTCCCCCATTACTGAACAAACTACATAAGAATATTTAATATTGGAAAACACTTCCTATCTCAATGGTTGGCAAAATTAATGCCATAAAAATGATTTTTTTACCGCAAATATTATACCTCTTTCAGACAATTCCGATATATTTGTCAAAAAACTTTTTTTTTAAATTGGATTCCATTGTTAATGATTTTATCTGGGATTATAAGAATCATAGGATAAACAAAAGACATTTGTGTAAATCAAAAATAAATGGAGGCTTGGTTTTACCCAACTTTCTGTTTTATTTTTGGCCAGTTAATATTAAAAATATGAATTGCTGGTTGGAAGAAATAGATCAACAACCAGATTGGTTAAAAATGGAAAAGGAAGATTGTTTACCTTTTGATATCGGCTCGATATTATTTGCTACGTCTAAATTAAACAAAAAAATTTATAGGGAAAACCCTATAATATTTAGTGCTATACGAATTTGGAAACAATTAAAAAAGACATTAAAATTAGATAATTTATCACTTTTTCTTCCAATTGTGAATAACCCTTTGTTTAAGCCCACATGGTTGGACAGGGGTTTTACACAATGGAAGAATTATGGAATTAAAAATATGGGACAACTTTACAAGGAAGGCACTTTTCTGACATTTCAGGAGTTGCAACAGATTATGGACTCCGAGGAAATGATTTTTTCAGATATCTTCAACTCAGAGATTATGTAAAATTGAATACTCAAAATTTTTGAATTAGAAATTCAGAAATTCTTGACGAATGTTGGAATAAACATCCTAATACAGAAAAATTAATATCTTATATATATAATATTTTATTAGACAGTGACATTCCATCGACGGACTTACACAGACAAACATGGGGAAAAGAATTAAATCAAATAATAACGAAAGATACTTGGGAAGAATGTTTACAACACATACATCAATGTTCATTAAATGCCAGACATTCTTTAATACAATTTAAAGTAATACATAGGTTACATTATTCAAAAACAAAATTACATAAAATCTTTCAACATATCTCACCTATATGTGATAAATGTCAACATTTAGAAGCTACCTTATCTCATATGTTTGCAAACTGTATAAAAATAAAAAAATTCTGGGTAAATATTTTTAGTATAATATCTAAAGTGACCAGCACACAATTGGACCCGGATCCAAAATTAATAATACTCGGAACATTAGAATTAAATCAAACATTTACAACAACACAAAGAAATTTTATTGATTATAGTATAATAACGGGAAAAAAATTAATTCTAAAATTTTGGAAAGGCCCTATAACCCCCACAATCAAAATGTGGATTATAGAAATGACGGAGACCTTAAACGTGGAAAGAATCAGATTTTCCCTGGTGGACAAACAGGAATTATTCGTTGGAACATGGTCTCCCTTTATTGATTATTTAAAGGGTCAGAATGGTTCAGCACAGGAACCTGACTAACACTCGGGCTAAAGAATGGATGATATGCTATACTCTGAAATGTACGAATATATCTCGAATGAAGTTTTTTATTTTAATAAATTTTTCCATTCTTCTTTAACTATCTTTTTTTTTTTTTTTCCCTTTTTTTTTCTTTTTCTCTCTTTTCTTCTCTCTCTTTTCTTTCTTTACTTCATCTATCTTTTTAGTTCTATCTAGTTTAAAAAAAAACAAAAAAAGGCAAAAGGTATTGGAGACAATGTAATAATAATTGACAATATTATCAAGTCAAAAATGTAAGACTGTAATGATGTTAATAGGTTGTGTACTTATCTCCAATAAAAAATATTTTCAAAAAAAAAAGATTAGACTTTTAGTTATATAGATATATACATATTTATATACATACACACACATACATACACATAAAAACAAACAAAATATTAGTGCTAAAATACAAAAAGCAATGCCCCCATCTATGTAGTGCCGAGCTTATTTAGAGGTTGCAGTCTTTAATAGCCTGATGGCTATAAGGAAGAAACTGTTCCTGAACCTGGGCATTACAGTTTTCAGGCTCCTATATCTTCTTTCCATTGACGGGAGTGAAATGAGTGTGTGGCCAGGGTGGTTTGGACTTCCGATGATGTTGGTTGTCTTTTTGAGTCAGCAACTCCTGTAAATCCCTTTGATGGTGGGGAGGTCAGTACCCATGATGCACTGAGCGGTGTTCACCACATTGCAGTCTTCGCACCGGGTGTTCAGGTGCCGAACCAGGCCAGGATGCAACTTAAGAATGTCTGCAAAATAGCTCCAAAGATTAAGCTCCATCCTCATCCAGCCACATCAGAATATGTGGAACTCGTGGGCCATGTTATAAAATAATGAATTTGGATCAGAGCTGTTCACGGAGGAGGCAAGCTGCTTCCATTCTGAATTAATCAAACACGCCACAACTCTGATGTAATGTCTGAAGAAGGGTTTCGGCCCGAAACGTTACCTATTTCCTTCGCTCCATAGATGCTGCTGCACCCGCTGAGTTTCTCCAGCATTTTTGTGTACCTTCTGATGTAATTATATTCATTGGTGACATGAATTACAGAATGTAAAATGGTTGTTTCCAGTTAACCAAAGGCAATACAAGCTTGTTAAGGATACAAGGATCTGTAGATGCTGGAATCTTGAGCAAAACATAAAGTGCTGGAGTAACACAGCGAATCTGGCAACATCTGTGGAGGGAAAGGATAGGCGATATTTCAGGTCAAGACATTTCTTCAGAACTTATTATAAGCTTTACAATATAGGTCAGGCTATTTGGCATTCATTTTTTTGCTCTCCACAATAGAGCTGATGAATGTATGTTTGGAAGAGGAATTGTGTAACACCTTAACAGACAGAAAAAATGTGGAACCTGAGTTTTATGCTTAAAGAATTTTGTTTTCTTCGGGCTTGCTGAGTTCACAAGTTTGCAACCAAAACCACAACCAAAATAGTACCAGGCAAAGATCAAAACAATGACACAGGATAAGTCCCAGAATCGCTATTATACCTGCTGGCTTTTGGGGAGAACATCTCTCAATGATATGCATTCATAGAGTACAAGTGGTGAGGCCACATTTAGAGCCTTGTGTTCAGTTTTGGTCACCATATTATAGGAAAGATGTTGTCAAGTTTGAAAGGGTGCAGAGAAGAATTGCGAGGATTTTGCCAGGACTCGAGGGCCTGAGCTGTAGAGAGAGGTTGAGCAGGATAGGACCCTATTCTTTGGAGTGCAGGAGGATGAGGGGTGATCTTATTGAAGTGTACAAAATCGTGGGAGGAATAGATCAGGTAATCGCACAGACTCTAGCCTAGAGTAGGGGAATCGAGAACCAGAGGACATAGGTTTAAGGTGAGGGGGGAAAGATTTAATAGGAACCTGAAGAGTAACTTTTTTACACAAAGGGTGGGGGAGTTATGCTACCAGAGGAGGTAGTTGTGGCAGATACTATTGTAACGTTTAAGGAACATTTAGACAGGTACATAGATAGGATACCTTTAGAGGGATATGGGCCAAAATGCAGGCAGGTGGGTCTAATGTAGATGGGACATGGGAACGTAGCCGATGATGAATTTAATTAGAAGTTAGATGCCTTTCATAATATGTAATATTTTACTAAATATTATTATGAAAATATAAAGACATAAGAATAGAACCAAGAGCAGGCCATTTAGCCCAGACAATATCCAGTCTGCCTAAGTTACCACTCCTCATAGAACTATACACTATTCTAGGAATCAACCTAGTGAAAATTAATTGCACTCCCTCAATCACTATTATGTCCTTGCATAGGCAGATGAAGTCCCAGTCTGCTAATCTACTTCAATATTTGCATTATGAAGCAACTAGACCTTAATGATTAAAAAAAGGCACAAAGTGCTGGAGTAACTCAGTGGGACATGCAGCATCTCTGGAGAACATGGATAAATTATGTATTGGGTCAGGACTGTTCTTCAGACTCCTATCCATGAGTTACTCCAGCACTTTGTGTCTTTTTTTATAAACCACCATCTGCAATTCCTTGTTTATAGATCTTAATTAACCTTTGTGTGTGGTTCTTTTGAAACAACAATGGGAGACTGGATAAACAGATGAAAAATAAGTTATTGAAAACCCCATCACCCAGGTGTATAATTAAACATGTGGTAACATCAGTTTGCAACAAATCCAATTGTTAAGAATGCTGTAAGTACAGGAAGAAACTTTCTTGCAAATGGTTCTCAAGTCCATGAGGCACACAGTAGCAAGACACGGGAATGTATGGTGCATTAGGGAAAAATATGCCTGCAAAATGCATTTTGCTAAGAATGAACTTAACATATGAAGTTCTGTGCAAGAATTATATAGGTGAAGGTATTAGCACTTCATTGAAAACAGTATATGTATGAATAAATTTGCCAGCACTGTGTAGAAACTGTGGTGCGGCTGGTGGACCTGCTGCCTCACAGCACCAGAGACACGGGTTTGATGCTAACCTTAACTGTGTGAAGTTTGCACCTTCTCTCTGTGACCATAGATTTACATTGGGTGCTCTGGTTTCCTCCCACCTCCCAAAGATGTGCTGGTTTGTAGGTAAATTGCTCCTCGTATGTAGGGAGTGGATGAGAAAGTGAAATAACATAGAAATAGTGTGAATGGGTGATCAATCGTCAGCGTTGACATGGTGGGGCGAAGAGCCTGCTTCCATATTGTATCTTTCATCAATCAATCTAATCTATAAACATATGAAAAAGGATAGGAGAAAATAACTGGCACATTGGATTAACCCTATGTTGGTATACTCTAGGGTTAATTATTATCCACTTATAGAGTCATACAGCATGGAAACAGGCACTTCAGCCGTACTTACATGTCCAGCTTACCTTTCCAGGTAAAATGATGTATATGAATGTAGAGAAAAATGCTGGAGAAACTCAGCGGGTGAGGCAGCATCTATGGAGCGAAGGAAATAGGCAACGTTTCGGGCAGAATCCCTTCCTCAGTCTGAAGAAGGGTTTCGGCCCGAAACATTGTCTATTTCCTTCGCTCCATAGATGCTGCCTCACCCGCTGAGTTTCTCCAGCATTTTTGTCTACCTTCGATTTTCCAGCATCTGCAGTTCCTTCTTAAACATGATGTATACGAATGTTACTTTCATTGCAGTAGGATGTTCTGTTAATAACCATTTGTTGTTATAAGAAAAGTAGAGGTAAGGTTTAGTGGCCCATTGTAGCAAATGTAAGTTAATATATTTCATGTAGAAACAAGGAAGTGCAGATGCCGGTTTACACAAAAGGACACAAATTGGTGGAGTAACTCAGCAGGTCAGGCATCATCTCTGGAGAACATGGAGCGGTGACGTTTCGGGTTGGGACCCTTCTTATGACTGATTTTCGGGGTGGGGTGAGGGGAAAGAAACCTGGGATCTCATATCTCAATACTTCACTGCAAGCTTTGGTTTTAAGTTTAGTTTTAGTTTTGAGGTACAGTGTGGAAACAATCTCTTTGTCCCATTGAGTCTGTGCCGGCCAACGATCACCCATACACTGGTTCTATTCTACACACGAGGGATCATTTACAGAAGCCAAGCAGGGGCGGAAATCCCGGGGGGGCCAGGTGGGACTCGTCTCCCCCCCCCCCCTGTTTTGAGAGGTGGGGGCCAGTCCCCCCCCCCCTTTTTGTAATCCGGATTTTAAAACCCGGTGAAATCTCCGCTTTCCGCAAGACAGTGGGGGTGGGACTGCTGATCGAGGGCGCCGATTGGACGAGAGAGACGTCGGTCAGTAGGCAATGGGGGCAGGATATGATAATTCAGCACGATGATTGGAGGGAGACATGCCCAAACACTCTCGGCACAGATCTGCGCCTCATCCGCAGCCGGAATCGATCCCGGATCTCCGGCGCTGTCCCGTCCCCACCCGGGTGCCCCCCTCCCCCATGCCCGGGGGTGGCCAGAGACGTCGGGAGTCAGACGGGAGCTGTGCCCCCCGGCGGCTGCCAAGAAATTGTGTCCCCCCTGTTCCCCGGTCCCCTCCATATTTTGATAGCGATTTCCGTGCCTGAAGCCAAGTAACCTGCAAACCTACACATCTTTGGAATGTGGGAGGAACCCGGAGCACAAGGGGAAATCCCACGCGGTCACAGGGAGACGGTGCAAACACTGTACAGATAGAGGCCATAGTCAGGATTGAAACCGGGTCTCTGGCGATGTGAGGCAGCAACTTATTGCTGCGCCACTGTGCTGTTCCCAAATGGTACAGCAATTTGCAGAAAATGTTTGTGAGATTTAGTACACTGAATAGTTTGTGAAGCAAGTAGTAGAAACAGTCTATGATGCTGAGCATGTGTGGGTTCTTTGGAACACCCGTGGCACTGCACCACTGGGGCTTGTCTTCTGTCTTCAATCATTCCTGCTAGTTTCTCCCACTGATTTTGAAGGGAGAGGTCATACTAGCCAGCTACTAACATAGGGCATTACTCTTCCTTTCTACAATTTTCACCAAGGCCTCCAAAATAGCACTGAAAACTCTTGGGGCCAACAATGATATGTTTGGCACCATTGCCCAGAGTATCACAATCCAATTAGCATTTGCACCACACCTTGCTGTCTCAGTACTTCCCCACTTTCAAAGGTATAAGTTGGTTTGAAATAGTGCAGGCTGACCTGCGGCTGTGCTCATTATTTTGACCCCTTCCTGTGGTGTGCATCCAATGAACCACATGGTTTGCATTGTCTTCACAGCAATCAGGTAGGCAGCACAGAGTTGGCATGCTATTTGCTTCAGAATGGAAAGGCATAATTGCCCATTGTGATTCTTATTTTTGGAGGGTATTGATTTAACCCTTGTGTTGGTTTGGAAGGGAATTAACAACAGCAAAGCCCTGATGGCTGAAGGCTCTTCCCCCAATGATTAAGAAAAGAGAATAACAGAGTGAAGAGCAGAACATATTATTTTTGCTGACTGGACAGCATGCAACAAAAAAGATTTCCAATGTACCTCGGTACACGTGACAATAAAAAACTAAACTTAACCAAACTAGAGAGTTTGACAATGAGTGAAGGACCAGAGGACGTTGTCAGATGAGGAAAAGCTATAGAGGAATTTAAAAATTAACATAAAAACATTGTTGATAAGAAGCCAGGAGAAGGAAAGTTGTGATTACCTATTTCTTTTGGCATCACTATTTTGGACCCAAGAGGCACAGAACAAATTATGATAATTAACATTTTCTAAAGCTGAGTACCAAACATTACCTCTATTTCTTTTAAAAAGAAAAATATAGTTCACAAAATTGCTAATAAAACAAATCCTGCTGCAAAAAAAATTGAAAGCAAACGCTTTACTTATTCCTGGAGTTAAAATGGTACCAGTTGGGATACATTAATTGTGTACACCACTTCTAAAGATGTTTATGTTCAAGTGAGTATGAAGCCGAGCCTTGTTAGTTGTTGGTTGATGGCATCAGTTGCCTTATAGTCTTGCTCTGGGTCTGCTTCAGTCAGTTAGCTGCCAAAGCAAACTCACTGGAATCCCACGTTAATTTGAATTCAACCTGAATCAAACACCCTTCACGTAGCCAGGATATAAGAAGGATTTTTTTTTCTCCCTAGTGACGAGACATAGACTAACCCAGTCTGAAAAATAATTTGGTATGTATTGAGCAAACAAATGTGGTTATTAATGGTTACTAGAGATTGTATAATAACATCGGTGTGCTCCAATTACAGCTAGACTAGATGAAACCCATTGCAAATGTATGATTCCAAACAAAACAGTTGGGGTATTCAGTGTTTTCATAATTTTATCACCAATATCATATTTTAATTAAAAAATATAATACATAAATAAAATAAAATCTGAATGTACTTGGTTCATAAACCCAATTGCATGCATATTGGCTGCAACCTTCCCTCCATTGATGAATTGTACACTGCAAATGCCAGGAAGCGAGCGGGCAAGATCATCTATGACCCCTCTCACCCTGGCCACAAACTCTTTGAAACACTTCCCTCTGGAAGGCGACTCCGGACTGTCAAAGCTGCCATAGCCAGACATAAAAACAGTTTTTATCCACGAGTAGTTGCTCTACTCAACAGCCAAAAATCTGTAGCCTCCCTTTGATCTGGTATTTTGTTGGTTCACATGCTTGTTCAATGGTGTTTTATCATTAATGTTTTATTATTATTAATGTTTAGTGTTTTCTGAGTCATTCGTAAATGTCACTGTATGTCATGTTGTTACTTGTGAGTGGAGCACCAAGACAAATTCCTTGCATGTGAATACTTGGCCGATAAACTTACTTACTTAAACAATTCTGAACACTTTATTTTGAAAGGGGTTGGAGGGGAGGAACACTGCAGCCAAGAACATACAGGGGTTCCTGAACCCCTGAACCCCTGAACTCAGAATTTGGGGCAGAGCAGGGAGAAAACAGGGCCTGAAGGTGCAAAGGAATGATGCGGATAAGCACAGGATTACAAGTAAATGTGAGAGAAATTTTGAAAGAGACTGATTTCTGAAACCTATGAAGGGGAGGAGCTTAATGCAATCTAACTGCCAAATAAACAGTAGTCGTATCACGTGACCATATTAGCAGATAATCCCAGTGAATTACTTTTGTGGTGTTTTTATAAAAAGCCGCAAAGCGCTGGAGTAACTCAGCGGGTCAGGCAGCATATCTGGAGAATATGGATTGTGGTAACATTTCGGGTGTGGACCTCCATCTGCTGCCTCACAGCACCAGAGAGCTGGGTTCGATCCTGACTACAGGTGCTGTCTGTGCGGAGTTGTAGTCTGTAAACTGCAGGTGCTAGTTTACAAAAAAAGAGTAACTTGAGTAACTCAGCAGGTCAGACAGCATATCTGGAGAACATGGATCGGTGACTTTTGCAGACGAAAACATCACGTATCCATGTTCTCAAGCGATGCTGCCTGACCCGTTGAGTTATCCCAGCACTTTGCGTCTATTTTGTAAACTAGCATTTCAATTTCCTTGCTTCGACTTTTGGGGTGTAGCAGTTTATAATTATAACTGCAATGGGGAAAGGGGTAAGGGGGAGGGAGTTGCTTGCAAAACCCCTGCCAATTGTACCAATCGCTCATTGGAATTTGTCAATAGCGAAGTTTGTGCTGTGCTGGTCTCATGGAACATGTGCAAGGCCTTATGACCAGGCAAGATGCTGATGATGTCAGCCTTAAAGGCCCACCTTTCATATACTGGTTATTCAGGTTTCGCATAGTTTGGAAGAGAGCTGGTTCCTGGATTGTTCTTTGACATTTGAGGCACAAACATTTTTTAAGTGTCACAAACTGCCAAAGGCAGACAGGGAAATACGGGCCAGAAACGTAGAGGAAAGCTTTCTGATTTTAAGGCTCAAAGGAATACATCAAAGAATGGTTCTTGACAATGCTATGGCATCAAGGATAGCTCAGTCTCACAGCGGTGGAGTTGCTGCCTCACAGCGCTAGAGACAGGTTCGATCCTGACTTTGAGTGCGATCTGTACAGAGTTTGTATGCTCTTCCTGTGACCATGTGTGTTTTCTCCAGGTGCTCTGGTTTCCTCCCTCATTAGAAAGATGTGCAGGTGTATTGAGAATTCTTGGAGTCTCAGGGGGAACTGAGGGAAGAGACATTCGTGAGTTTGCCATGTGCTTACTTAAACAACTGCTTAATCTCTCCAAAGAACCGAAAATTGAAGTGGCTCATCGTGTTCCAAGATTTAAACCGAGATCTGAAGCTGGAAAAGACCACCCACGACATATTATTGTGAAATTTCGAGACATTTCAGAACTGGAAGAGGTGATGAGCAAAATCAAATACGGAGTGCAGCTGAGGATGGAAATTGACATTATCAAAATATTCAGGGACTATCCGTATGAAATCGTGCAAAAGAGAAATCAATTCGGAAAGGCAAAAGAACTTTTAAGAGGGAAACAAGATGTCAGATACGGTGTTTTTTATCCAGCTAAAATGCGCATCTCTCATAATGGACGTGAAAGATCATTTGTAAAACCGGAGGATGCGTACAAATATGCCCAGAGAATCGTTGAAAAGTAGAGAACGAATGGTATGAATAAACCCTCTTTTTTATTAGAATTCCACAGTTAATGGAGGTTCAGGAGTTCAGAACCATTTCAAGCAGTGTTTTGTTTGGGATGGCGAGACTGTTATCTGTGGAATTTTAACTCAAGGACATTCTGTGTTCCAAACGAAGTAAACAGCCGAACTGAAGAAAATGGACTATACCAGAAGCATTAATTGTTTAACAGATTATAATATTAAATCCAATTGTAAGAATTTATCCTATTAACAACTTAACAATTTAACAAGTAATTAATATTAAACTAGAATAGTAACGGATGCTAATAAAAAAATAAAAAATAACGAACTAACATAACTAATATAAATTTTTACTAAATCTAAACCTTATCTATAAATGGGAGGTGGGGATGAGAAACGAGCACCTGGCTCAGCTCCAGGAGCACGCTTCGTTAACCCCTTCAACCAACAGTTGATTATTATTGAAGCTAAAATCATTTGTTTAATAATTAGTAGCTAAAATTGCGATATATATATATGATATGTTATAATGAAATATATAGGGTAAATTTGTATTATATATCTGAATGTGAGGCCCCGTTCTAATATGTTATGATTAACCAAAGGAGCGGAGTTATTTGTTTTACATCAACAATGGAAGTCAAAACAAGGTTTTCTCCCACCTACAGGTGGGCCACTTGTTACAGTGTCGACCATTTTAGACACTGTATTTTCACTTTTTCAATTTTTTTTAAATTAATATTATTATCACATAAAGTCACATGTTTGTGTTTTGTGTTTAATGTTAAGCGTAAAAGGGATATGCCAACAAAACTTAGTAATGCAAAGGTTCCCCCAATACCCAAAGACCTGGGACATGGATGCACCGCAAGATTTAAAGGCATTATAATTATTCAAAATGCAAGATGTTAAACAAAAGAATCTAGGAGCAGTCTCATTCTGCAGTTGGAATATAAGAGGTATTAACGAACCTATTAAAAGGGGTAAGATACTAGCTCAGCTGAAACTGTACAATTCTGACATCATCTTCTTACAAGAAACTCATCTAAAATCTCAAGATCAAGCTAGGTTGAGGGCGAAATGGATAGGTCAAATATATCATTCTTCATATACTTCGAAATCTAGAGGTACGTCAATTATTATTAGAAAAGGTATACCATTCAAAGCAAAGAATACCATAACAGACATTGAAGGGAGATATTTGATAGTTATCGGAGAAATTCATGATACTCCAATTACCTTGGTAAATATATACTCGCCTAACTTTGACAACCCTCATTTTTTCAATAAAATTCTGAACATAATCGTTTAATTATCAAAATGTTATAATAGGAGGAGACTTTAACTGTGTTTTAGATCCGTATTTAGACAAATCAAGCCAAAAACAGAGAGGGAATACGAAATCTAAAACTAGTGAATTTTTAAATACTTATATAAACAATACCAATATAGCAGATGTTTGGAGAATTGCTAATCCAACTGGCAGGGAATACTCGTTTTATTCAATGGTACACAAAACATACTCACGTATAGATTATTTCCTGGTGGATACAAAATTAATCCCTCACACTGTGAACCCAGCATACCATACAAACTCGATTTCAGACCATTCACCACTAACTTTCTTTTTAAAACTGAAAGGAATGTCTAAGAATAAATCGTTTTGGAGATTCAATTCTCAAATCCTAAAAGATCCGCAAGCGAGTATATATTTAAAAGAACAAATGGACGTCTTTTTTGAAATAAATGACACTCCAGATATATCACCTACTGTACTATGGGAATCTTTTAAAGCATTTATTAGAGGTGTTATAATCTCATATCAAGCTTTTCAAAATAAAAAGAATAAGAATGAACAAAGACAGTTAGAAGAACTTATTAGACAAATGGATATAGATAATGCTAAAGATCCATCAATAGAAAAACATAATAAAATAATAATTTTGAAATGTAAATTAAATAAACTATTATCAGCCAAATTTATAAGACTTTTCCAAATTACAAAACAGGAACACTTTGAATTTGGGGATAAGCCGCATAAACTGTTGGCTCGTCAGCTAAAAAAACGAGAAAAAGAACATACGATCCAGAAGATTAAATCAGATAGAGGGGAATTACTAACCATACCGAAGGATATTAATAAAAGATTTGCGCAATTTTACGAGAATTTGTACACATCTAAAACGACAACTGACTCCAATAAAATTACAGAGTTCTTGGATAATTGTAATCTTCCAAAGTTAGAGTTGAAGGAACAAGAGGAATTGGGTGCACAAATTTCAATTAAGGAATTAGAAGATACAATAAACTCATTAAAGAATGGAAAAACTCCAGGTCCTGATGGATTTACTAATGAATTTTATAAAAGCTTTTATGACAAAATTATACCATGGTTACAAAAAATGTATCAATATGCTTTTAAAAAACAAATATTACCTGATACATTAGCTGAATCAACGATTACACTAATACTTAAAAAAGACAAAGATATAGAAGAACCGGGTTCATATAGAACTATAGCATTGTTAAATACAGGTCAAAAAATATTAGCGAAAACATTAGCTAGAAGATTAAGTAAATATATTAGTATATTAATAAACCCAGATCAGACGGGGTTTATCCCTAAGAGATATTCATCTAATAATATGAGACGTCTACTCAATATAATGCACTCACACAAAATTGAAGAACAAGAATTATCAATTATTTCGCTGGATGCTGAAAAAGCATTTGACCAAGTAGAATGGAATTATATGGATAAAGTATTACAAAAATTCCAACTGGGAGAGAATTTTATCTTATGGATTAAATTATTATATAATAAACCTACAGCTAGAATTTTAACTAATAACATATTATGCTCGGAATTTCAACTATCAAGGGGAAATAGACAAGGATGCTCATTATCACCACAGTTGTTTGCTCTCATAATTGAACCTTTAGCAGAAAAAATTAGAACACATCCAGATATCCATGGGTATAATACTAAATACTCAAATAATAAAATATCCTTATACGCGGATGATATATTATTGTACATTACAAAACCTCAAATTACTATACCAAACATATTAAATCTAATTGAGGACTTTGAATCTTTTTCCGGATACAGAATAAATTGGAATAAAAGTGAAATTATGTCAATAAAACCGAAAGACTCAACACATCTTTTAAAATTCCCTTTTAAAATAGCTACAGAAAAATTTAAATACTTGGGTTTTGAAATCACCAGAACATATCAAGGCATGTTCAAAGCAAATGTTGATCCTTTACTTAATACACTAATTAAATTTTGGAAAACGCTTCCGATGTCTTTAATAGGCCGAATAAATGCAATAAAAATGATCTTCTTACCACAAATGTTATACCTATTTCAATCGATTCCTATATACCTACCAAAGAAGGTTTTTTTTAAACTGGACTCAGACATTAATTTTATATGGGACTATAAATCACATAGAATACAAAGAACACACTTGAACAAAGCTAAAGTATTAGGGGACTTAGCACTCCCTAACCTCATGTATTATTATTGGTCAGTAAATATTAAAAATATGATCCAACTGATGGACAACTCTGCCCAGCAAGTGGACTGGATTGTAATGGAGAGAGAGGACTGCTCCTCTGGAAACATTGGAGTGATCCTCCTCTCACCAATGAAACTGAATAACATAAATTATAACAAAAACCCAATTATACATAGTACAATCAGAACTTGGAAACAAATAAAACAAAATTTAAAATTAAGAAATCTATCGCTTTTATCACCAATAGTTAATAACCCTTCGTTTAATCCCTCTATTACAGACACATCTTTTATACAATGGGATAGACTAGGAATTAAAACGTTCGGTGATTTGTATGAAACTGGAAAATTACTATCATTCCAACAACTACAAATAAAATATAAACTGGGAAATAATCAATATTTTTAATATTTTCAAATATGTGACTATTTGAAAAAATATACAAAAGATCATTATAATATCCCAGCAGATGTATTGGATGAAGCAATGCAGATAAAAGCTGAATCAGCAAACTTAATATCATATTTGTATAATATTATCTTAATTGTAGAAATACCATCTAAGGAAGGTATTAGAAGAGACTGGGAACAAGAATTAGCTATTAAAATCTCAAAGGAAAGCTGGAATGAACATTTATTAAACGTGCATAAATGTTCGATTAATGTAAGACACACTTTAATACAATTAAAAATTTTACATAGATTATATTATTCAAAAACTAAAATTAATAAAATTTTCCCAAATGTATCATCCATTTGTGATAAATGTCAATCTCAAGAAGCTACTATAGCACACTCATTTGTTTTTTGTACAAAAATTCAAAAATTTTGGATTGAAATTTTTGAAATCTTTACAAAATTATTTAAAATAAAACTGATACCAAAAGCAGAATGGATTATCTTCGGAACAATGGAAGATAGTCCTGAACTAAATGTGTTTAAAAAGAAATTAATGGACTATGGGTTAATAACTGGAAAAAAGTTAATCCTAAAATTCTGGAAAAATGCTCCAATACCAACTATAAACATGTGGATTTTAAATATGTTCGAAACATTCGACTCCTCCTGGCAGGTAAACCAGATCACTTCCACCTGACGTGGTCTGCATTCATAGAATTATTACAAGTATAGGGTGCAAAAGTACTTTAAAAAAAAACTGAGGTCAGGTAAAGGGGGATGAAAGCTGGAGAGTTGGTATATCCCATTTGCGTGATGCGTATAACAAAGTATTTGTTTTTCTCTTTTTCCTCTTTTTCTACTTCTTTAGGGTCTATCTCTTAATCCTTTCTTTTTAATTTCTTTCTTACAGGGTCTTTGTTCTTTCTTGTTGTCACGTTTTTACACCTTCACTATTTTCCTTCACTTTCTCTTTTTTCTTAATCTCAACCTTTCCTTTTTATTAGTGTAAAAAATGACGGAGTACATTAATTGTAATAATATATACGTGATGAGTACTAATGTAATTGGTTGTAATGTAATGTACGTCTAATAAATAAAAATTTAAAAAATATATATATATATTAGCAGATAATCCCAGTGAATTACTTTTGTGGTGTTTTTATAAAAAGCCGCAAAGCGCTGGAGTAACTCAGCGGGTCAGGCAGCATATCTGGAGAATATGGATTGTGGTAACATTTCGGGTGGGGACCTCCATCTGCTGCCTCACAGCACCAGAAAGCCGGGTTCGATCCTGACTACAGGTGCTGTCTGTGCGGAGTTGTAGTCTGTAAACTGCAGGTGCTTATTTACAAAAAAGACTCAAAGTGCTTGAGTAACTCAGCGGGTCAGACAGCATATCTGGAGAACATGGATCAGTGACTTTTGCAGACGAAAACATCACATATCCATGTTCTCAAGCGATGCTACCTGACCCGTTGATTTACCCCAGCACTTTGCTTCTATTTTGTAAACTAGCATTTCCATTTCCTGGCTTCTACTTTTGTGGTGTAGCAGTTTATAATTATAACTGCAATGGGGAAAGGGGTAAGGGGGAGGGAGTTGCTTGCAAAACCCCTGCCAATTGTACCAATCGCTCATTGGAATTTGTCAATAGCGAAGTTTGTGCTGCGCTGGTCTCATGGAACATGTGCAAGGCCATATGACCAGGCAAGATGCTGATGAAGAAGGGTTTCGGCCCGCAACGTTACCTATTTCCTTCGCTCCAAAGATGCTGCTGCACCCGCTGAGTTTCTCCAGCATTTTTGTGTACCTAAGATGCTGATGATGTCAGCCTTAAAGGCCCACCTTTCATATACTGGTTATTCAGGTTTCGCATAGTTTGGAAGAGAGCTGGTTCCTGGATTGTTCTTTGACATTTGAGGCACAAACATTTTTTAAGTGTCACAAACTGCCAAAGGCAGACAGGGAAATACGGGCCAGAAACGTAGAGGAAAGCTTTCTGATTTTAAGGCTCAAAGGAATACATCAAAGAATGGTTCTTGACAATGCTATGGCATCAAGGGTAGCTCAGTGTCACAGCGGTGGAGTTGCTGCCTCACAGCGCTAGAGACAGGTCCGATCCTGACTTCGAGTGCGATCTGTACAGAGTTTGTATGCTCTTCCTGTGACCGTGTGTGTTTTCTCCAGGTCCTCTGGTTTCCTCCCTCATTAGAAAGATGTGCAGGTGTATAGGTTAATTGGTTTCTGTAAATTATCCGTAGTGTGTAGGATAGAACTAGTGTATGGCGATCGTTGGTCGGCGTGGACTCAGTGGGTCGAAGGGCCTGTTTCCATGCTGTGTCTCCGAACTAAAATAAACTAAATTCATAAAGAAGTTAAAGGAATAAGGAAAAGGAGTTCATGTATAGGGAGGAGTTCATGTGTGGGGATAATTAACATGCAAACCATAAGTGAAATTCATAAAGCTATTCAGCACTGAAGGAGACCCTTCAGCTCATCTATATTTACCAAATTAACTGAGCTAGTTCCACTTGCTTGCACCTGGCCCAGACCCCTCCATTCCTATCCATGTAGCTGTCCAAGTGTATTTTAAATATCATAATTATACCTGTCACTATCACTTGTTCTGGCAGTGAGTTCCACATATACACCACCCTCTGTGTAAAAAATATTGCCCCACAGGTTCCTTTTAAACCTTCCCCCTTTCCACTTAAGCCTCCCACTCATCATGACTGTAAAGATAGTGCTGGAGCGTGGTGGTTTTTTGCATGCTCGTCCCAACGCATCTTCTTACATCTAATGTAACCGATCTACTCATCGAGTCATAGAATCATACAGCATAGAAACAGGCCCTTTGGTCCAACCTGCCCACATTGACCAACATGTCCCATCCACACCAGTCCCACCTGCCTGCATTTGGCCCTTATCTTATCCCTCTAAATCTGTCCTATGCATGTACCTGTCTAATGGTTTCTTAAACATTGCAATGGTCCAGGCCTCAATTACCTCCTCTGGCAGGTAATTCATACATCCACCACCTTTTGTTTAAAAAAGTAACCCCTCAGTTTCTAAATTAAATCTTTCCTCCTGCACCTTAAACCTATGTCCACTGGTTTGCGATTCCCCTACTCTGGGCAAGAGACTCTGTGTGTCTACCAATCTACTCCTTTTAACCTCAATTCTAAAATTACTGACGGAATTACTAACAATGTTCTCTGTAGCAGTAACACTATATTCTGGGCTCTGTTTATTTTCTTTGTTGTACTGCCTGATGTAATAATATATGGAATGATTTGCCTAGATAACATGCAAAACATTCCATATATTATTTCACCGTATATCAGTATGGGTGACAATAACAAAGCAGCACCATTACTTATGCCATCTAGTTTTAGACTCCATTATCCTGGGGAAATGATTGAGGTCATTCTCTTTATCCATGTTCCATATGATTTTATAAATATGATCTATGATTTTATCAAGAAACGATAATAAGAAAAGCATGCCGATGCTGGAAAATGTAAATTCAAAACAGCCAGCAGGAAAAGGTTAACAGATCAGGCAGCAGTGGTGTAAAGAACAGATGGGTTAATAGTCCCAAATGTGTTGACAGTTAGCTGGTGGGTCCTTTGAGAAGCATAGGCTGGTGTAGAGTGCACAGCAACACATTCCAGACTTCCATACCTTCACACTGCAGGATAGAAATCAGGAAGGGGCTGAGAGTCAGATGTGCACATGTCTGACCTCTCACACTACTGTAGACTCACCACTGAGATCAGAGACGTTATGTAAGCTGCTGAGCTGTGGGGGCCCTCAGCATGGTGGAGTGATGGAGGAAATCATGTGGGCCTAAGAGAGAATCTGTGACGACAGGGTAAAAAAAATCAGAAGTGTACATGTAAGTTAATTCCAATGGGAAGTGTGTAAGAACATATCAAAGTTGTGTGCGTATAAGTGTACTGCAAACATTGATCCAGAAGGCACCATGGAAGAAACGACACAATGCAAAACGGCATGGTGGCGCAGTGGCAAAGTTGCTGCCTTACAATGCCAGAGTCCCGGGTGCGAGACGGGCCTCGGGTGCTGTCTGTACGTGTGGCTTTTCTCCGGGTGCTCCGGCTTCCTCACACACTCCAAAGATGTACAGGTTTTTAGGTTAATTGGCATAGGTAAAAAATTGTAAATTGTCCCTTGTATGTAGGATATATTGCTCGTGTACCTAAACTAGTGTTTCCTAAAGATCTCTAACATTTAAGGTCTAAAGACACGATATTCTATAGAAAGGAAGCAAGAAGTGACGCAGCTGGATACAACACGTTTTTGAAGGTCAGAGGCTCAGAACATCAGTTGAAAGGTTGCATTTAAAAATAATGCAAATATGTAAATCAAAATGTATAGATTTGTGTTGTGCGAGTGATAGTCACATGTGGTGGGGAAGGGTGGAACATAGAAACATAGAAACATAGAAATTAGGTGCAGGAGTAGGCCATTCGGCCCTTCGAGCCTGCACCGCCATTCAATATGATCATGGCTGATCATCCAACTCAGTATCCCGTACCTGCCTTCTCTCCATACCCTCTGATCCCTTTAGCCACAAGGGCCACATCTAGCTCCCTCTTAAATATAGCCAATGAACTGGCCTCGACTACCCTCTGTGGCAGAGTTCCAGAGATTCACCACTCTCTGTGTGAAAAAAGTTCTTCTCATCTCGGTTTTAAAGGATTTCCCCCTTATCCTTAAGCTGTGACCCCTTGTCCTGGACTTCCCCAATATCGGGAGCAATCTTCCTGCATCTAGCCTGTCCAACCCCTTAAGAATTTTGTAAGTTTCTATAAGATCCCCTCTCAATCTCCTAAATTCTAGAGAGTATAAACTAAGTCTATCCAGTCTTTCTTCATAAGACAGTCCTGACATCCCAGGAATCAGTCTGGTGAACCTTCTCTGCACTCCCTCTAGGGCAATAATGTATGTGTTGTATGTGTTTTATGTGTTTTAGCCATTCTCTGTGTCTGTGATGATCTGATGTATTGTGACTACACATAGTCACAAGGATAAGAGCCAAACCATGTACTGTATTATAAGGAGAGTGAACGTGAGGGAAATTGGAGGGACTGTTACAGGGGGAAAGGGAAAGAACTTCTTGTCTACCTGCACAGGCATATTACATTATATGACATGGGAAGGGCATCAGCAGTCTCATCTAAACAAGAGGGGGAGTGGAGAATATCTGAAATTTATTCCGATTTCACCATTAAAAAGTCATCACCAATTGAGCCAAATCTTTTACTTCGTAAATTCTTTAGTTCATGTTATTGGAGCAGAATTAGGCCCTTCAGCCCATCAAATCAACTACGCCATTTAATCATGGCTGATCTATCTTTACTTCTCTATCCCACTCTCCTGCCTACTCCCCGTAACCTTTGCCACCTTTTCCAATCAACAACCTGTCTAAGCAGAAGATCTCTGCTTTAAATATACCCATTGACTTGGCCTCCACAGTCATCAGTGGCAACAAATTCCACAGATCCACCATCCTCTGACTGAGGAAATTCCTCCTTATCTTCTTTCTAAATGTCCTTTTATTCTGGCCTGTGCCATTCTTTTACGTTTCTCAGGGATATAATCATCTACATGTGGGACAAGAGATTGGACATTTGCTTTGTCTGCTTGAACTAAGAGCAACCCTTTGCACCTCTACATGGTGGATATATTCACCAAAATCGGCTTTGGGAATGAAATCTGAAACTGGATATAACTGCTCTACACAGTAGTGCTGTCAAAAAATTGGCTGGGAAGCAGAAAGCTTCTTTCAAATCTGGTGAACTCAGGAACTGCAGATGTTGGTTTCCCAAGGAAAAACACAGAATGCTGGAGTGACTCAGTGGATTGGGCAGAATCCATGGAGAACATGGATAGCTGGCGTTTTGGGTCGGGATCATTCTTCAGAAAAATTTCTCGAGGGATGCTGCCTGACTCGTTGAGTTACTTCAGCATTTTGTGTCTTTCCAAATCAAATCTGGAGTCAGGAGAAGTCTGCAGCTTCTCCTCTATTTTGTTTGTCTGAGAACACATGCATATGAGGGTAAATGATCTCCTGAGCATCACCATCTTTTGCGTGGACACCACTGCCGGTCCACAAATTGATGAACAATTGCAACCAATCTGCTGCCTGCTGCACTCGAGGTAGTTTTGCCATTGATGAGATTGGTCATTCATCCTTTTCTGGATTTTCTGGAAGGTCTGAAAAGAGAAGAAGTTATCTTTATCAAAGTTCATCCTGAGAAACTGTGCAACACAGGACTCTATGTCTTGTTCACAGGAATGCATACTGAGACTAATATTGACTGTTGTAAAAGGTGAACAGTAAAAGACATACAGCTGGACTTTTTGGTCTTTAAGTGCAATGACTTATCTGTAACCAAACGATGTAGACTGGCACATTCCAAGGTGCAGTAATATGTAGATAGACACAAATGCTGGAGTAACTGAGCGAGACAGGTGGCATCTCTGGAGAGAAGGAATGGAGAGAAGGCAACTTGAAAGATGCAGCCTGTCCTGCTGAGTTACTCCAGCATTTTGTGTCTATCTTCGGTTAAACCAACATCTGCAGTTCTTTCCTACATCTGCAGTAATATGTGCTGGGGGGTTCACATCAGCTTGGTGTAGCTGACACTAAGGCTTTCCAGGGAAAAGCCAAAGTATAGGCCTTCCTCCCACTGAACCTCAGGTGTCAAGCCCTGGGCAATACCTTTTCAGATATCGATTATGAAATGTTGATAACAAATTAAAATGTGCTAGCTATTCTAAGTTAATGCAATGACATACTTGATACAGTAAAAAGAGATAATCTTATATAGCTGTACCATTTATGAGTAAAGTATATTAATTGATTGAAAGATAAAGCATGTAAACAGCCCCTTCAGCCCACGGAGACCATGCTGACCAGCGATCACCCATTCACACTTCTGAAGAAGGGTCTCGACCCGAAACATAACCCATTCGTTCCCTCCAGAGATGTTGCCTGTCCCGCTGAGTTACTCCAGCATTTTGTGTCTATCTTCCATTTAAACCAGCATCTCTAGTTCCTTCCTGCACACTAGTTCTATGTTGTCCAACTTTCTCATCCAGTCCCTACACACAAGGGGCAATTTACAGAGGCCAATTAACCTACAAACCCACACGTCTTTGGCATGTGGGAGGAAAATGGAGCACCCAGAAGAAATCCATGCGGTCATAGGGAAAACATGCAAACTCCACACAAACAGCACCCGGGGTCAGGATCAAAACACATCTCTGGTGCTGTGAAGTAGCAGCACCACCAGCTGCGCCACTGTGCCACCCCTATTCTTGGAAAAATAATTGCATCACTTAACCACAGTGCCTAAGGGAAAATCATGTAAAGGGAACTGTATTCCTCTCAGGGATCACGCCTGATTTTTCCTTCATTAATTTATCTATGAAAATCTCCATGGAAGACTAACCAGTATAAGTAATATTTTCCATGCTGTTAATGTTGTTCTTTAGTTATGTGACTTTTGGGAACAGGTAATCAGTAATTGTCAGGTAAAAAAAAGTGTTTGAAGAAAAAGCTGCATTTTTCTTTCTCATCCTCTCATTCCTGCATGAATAAAACCACAAATATGAAACCGTTTTGCAAGTTATGACAAGGTGCATTAAATCTGCATGCCTGAAAGCTACATTTTGTCTTTAGTCTTTCAAACTCAGATTAATGATATTAGTGTATGAGAGTTAATTTATTTTTTATATATAAATAAAAAATAAACAGATAACACAGATAAAGTTTTAGCAATATCAACCTTAGGGAAAATAGGTCCTACAGGATCCAAGTCGATCAAACTGTTCTAGGCTCTACGAGACAGTTACATTTCTCCACACTTTTAATCTGAATCTGAATCCCAGCGAAGAACAAACTTTTTTACAGTTCAAAACTTTCAGCCAACAACTTGGTGCATGTTAATCCAATGATTTCAAATGTTTGCAGGCTGCTTGCCAGAGTGAACATATACAAAATGTCAACTTCATTCTTAAAGGTGAAGATAAGAAAGCTTATCTTTTATATGTGTAAAGTAAGTGTCAAAGGCAAAGATTTGGGGATACCAGCAATTTGTTTATTCCCCTTCTTTGACATCTTGTCTGTGGAAGAGATAGCAATGTGATTGACGCACTTATCACTGCTTTGACTATGTTGATGCATATGAAAGGATTTTGCTGGCTGTTGCCTGAAGAAAAGCTTTCAATCAACTTCCTCAGCCCTGAATGCCCTGCAGCAGGAATGTCGATACTTATAGTTCTGTTTCTGTTTTATTCTGCTGGCTACACATGAATGCTTTTATATTGATGAAATTTTGTTTATGATAGGAACACAGCACTCCTGCTGTTGACAGATCTTTCCAATAGAGAGCAAAGAATACAATGTCATCAGGCATCCCAAGTTTTTACAAAATGTGTAGGAAGGCACTGCAGATATTGGTTCGCACCAAAGATAGACACTAAATGCTGGAGTAACTTGGCAGGTCAGGCAGCATTTCTGGAGAAAAGGAATAGCTGATGTTTCGGGTCAGGACCCTTCTTCAGACTGAGAGTCATGGGAGAGGGAAACTAGAGGCATGAAAAGGTACAGGACAAATCAGAGCTGGCACTGATGAGCAAGGAAAGGTGGAGCCCACAATGGTCCATTGTTAGTTGTGGATGCGGACCATTTGTTTCCTCCCACACCCCTCAAAGACGTGGAGGTTTGTAGGTTAATTGTCTTCTGTAAATTGTCTCTAATGTCCAGGATAGAACTAGTGTATGGGCGAACACTGGTTCGCTAGTTACAGAGTGGGAACAGGCCGCTTCGGATCAGCGATCACTACCATACATTAGCATTATCTCACACATTAGGGACAATTTACAATTTTACCAAAGCCAATTAACCTACAAATCTGTATATCTTTGGAGTGTGGGAGGAAACCGGAGGCGCCCAGAGAAATCTCATGCGGTCACAGGGAGAATGTACAAACTCTGTACAGATAGCACCCATAGTCAGGATTAAACCCAGGTCTCTGGCACTGTAAGGAAGCTGTGCCACTGTGCCACCCCACAGCGAGGAATGGACAAGCGAAATTTCGGGTCGGGACCTTTATTTACAACCTTGCAACAAGCTTGCATTTCACAACCTCAGTGTGTCCAAAAGTACATTGCACACAATGAAGGTTGAGGTGTAGCTACTTTTTTCTTTTTGTTAGGCAATCCCTACAGATTAAGGATAACTTGGTTCCACTCTAGATTACTTGGTTCCCAGTTGATTGATGAGGTTAATGTAATTCCACACGTGCATCGGAAGGTGCACGACGGAGCGGATGCATAAGTGGTTTGTCGGGTGGTGCATTTCTCCTGCCATTCTTGCAGGGCTCCTTAAGGTTCAGGAGCCACATGAGTCTCTAGGGCGGCACGGTGGGGCAGCGATAGAGTTGCTGCCTTACAGCACCAGAGACCCGGGTTTGATCCTGACTACGTATACTGTCTGTATAGAGTTTGTACGTTCTCGCTTTGACTGCGTGGGTTTACTCCGGTTTCCCCCCCCACCCCCCCCACACTCCAAAGGCATACAGATGGGTTAATTGGCTTCAGTAAAAATTGTAAATTGTCCCTATTGTGTACGGGGTGATTGCCACTCGGTGGGCAAAAAGGCCTGTTTCCTCGCAGTATCTCTGAAGTCTAAAGTCTAACATAAAGTTTAAAGTCTAAAGAGAGTCAAAGGTGTTATGTATAGAGAAAAAAGAGAGTTGCTAACAGTTGGAAAGAGTGCAAGAAAGAATTACAAGAATGTTGCCAGGACTTCAGAGGTTGGGCAGGCTAGGACTTTATTCCTTGGAGCACAGGAGGATGAGGGGTGATCTTGTGGCAATGTATGTGATCTTGAAAGGGAATAGATGGGGTGAATGCACAGAGTCTTTTACCCAGCGTAGGGGAATCAAGAATTAGAGGATATAGGTTAAAGTTGAGAGGGGAAAGATTGAATAGGAAACTGAGGGGCTACTCTTTCACACAGAGGGTGGTGGGTATATGGAACATGCTATCAGAGGAGTTAGTTGAGGCAAGTATTCTAACAACATTTTAAAGGTATTTGGAGAGATACATAGTTAGGAAAGGTTTATATGGATCTGATCCAACTGTAGGCAGGTGGAACTAGTGACGATGGGGCATCTTGGTCAGCATGGACAAGTTGGGCTGAAAGGGCTGTTTCTGTTCTGTATGACTATGACTTTACACTGTGAACAGGTCTACACAAAAAAGTTGCTTTGTTTTGCTTTGCTGTGCTCTTTTTTTTTAATATTTATTTTTTATCGCGAATAATGTTTATTTTTGAAGTCATAAAATAAATACCATTCCGAATGATCCTTCTCCACTTTGAGTTTTCATGGGCCACAGATTCCCAAGAATCGGTGGAGACTGCACTTTCTCAAGGGGGATTTATTTATGGACATCCTTGGTTCTTTGGAGACAAAAGGAGCTGGAAATGCTGGAATCTTGAGCAAAACACAAAGTGCTAGAAGAACTCATCTGTCAGACAGCATTTGTGGTGAAAATTGATAGGCGATGTTTTGGGTTGGGACCCTTCTTCCAAACTTGAAATATCGCCTATCCATTCCCTCCAGAAATGCTGCTTGAGCCGTTGAGTTCCTCCAGTTGTTTGTGTTTTGCTTGTAGAAACAAGAAACCGCAGATGTTGGTTTACACAAAAGGACACAAAGTGCTGGAGTAACTCAACGGATCAGGCAGCATCTCTGGAGGTCATGGATAGGTGATGTTTCGGGTTGGGACCCTTCTTCAGACTGGTACTTTTTCTCTGTCTGCCAGGTTACTTCTTGTCATGTAGCAACTGAGAAGAGTATTTGTTTCTGGAGTTGGGCATTAACTCTGCATTAATGGATGAATCACGGAATTTGATTTGCATACAGCAAGCCTCTACAAACAGCAATGTGATAATGTCAAGATAATTTATTTTAATGAAGTTGATTGAAGAATAAACAGTCACCAGGACATTAATGGTGTCACATGAATTTTTTAATGAGCATCCGAGAAAGCAGACAAAGTTCTCGGATTAACACCCCGGATGGCAAACAACACTTATAATGGTCTATCATTCCTTCAGTTCCCCAATGAAGATTTGGGCTTTTGTGCTGAAATCCCACGGTGGAAATTGAACCCACAACTTTCTGATCCAGAGGCAAGAATATTACTAATTAAAATACCCAAAATGGAACAAGATAACTTGTTGGGGTGACACTATGAAGCAGCTGGTAGAGCTGCTACCTCACAGCACCAGAGACGTAGGCTCGATCTTGACCTCAGGTGCTGTCTGTGCAGAGTTTGCATGTTCTCCCTGTGACCGCGTGGGTTTCCTCCAAATGTTCCAGATTCCTCCCACACCCCCAAAGACTTGCAGGTTTGTAAGTTAATTGGCCTCTATGAATTAACCCAGGTATGTAGGGAGTGGATGTGAAAGTGGGGTAACGTAGAACTTGTGCGAATGGGTGATCAATGTCTGAAGAAGGTTCCCAACTAAAACCATCAGCTATCCATTCTCCTGCTGCCTGACCCGCTGAGTTACTCCAGCACTTAGTCATAGAATCATACAGGCAACATCTTTGTAAATCTTTTCTGCACCCTTTCCAGCTTGACAACATTTTTCCTATAACATGGTGAGCAAAACTGAACACTGATGTGGGAGAAAACTCTGAACACTGATGTGGGCGGTCACGGTGGCGCAGTGGTAGAGTTACTGCTTTACAGCGAATGCAGCGCCGGAGACCCGGGTTCAATCCCGACTACGGTTGCTGTCTGTACGGAGTTTGTAAGTTCTCCCCGTGACCTGCGTAGGTTTTCTCCGAGATCTTCGGTTTTCTCCCACACTACAAAGACGTACAGGTATGTAGGTTAATTGGCTTGGTAAATGTAAAAATTGTCCCTAATGGGTGTAGGATAGTGTTAATGTGCGGGGATCGCTGGTCAGCACGGACCCGATCGGCCGAAGGGCCTGTTTCCGCGCTGTATCTCTAAACTAAACGCTCAGTGTAATTATGTGTAATTGCTGATTCAGAAGGAAGGCATGGACAGCACTCAATGTTAGGATTGCACCTTAGTCACTAGAGCTTTCTGGAAGCAAAATAACTGTCGTGTCACCCATTACAAAATCCACACCGTCAGCACCAGAGGTCAGGATCAAACACGCTATCTGGCAAACAGAACTTCTACATCTTGTTTGAATTCAAAAGTCACGGATTGAAAACTTCAAAATATGGTGTTAGTTTTCTTGCATGTCAGACAACCAGCTGACGAAAGGAAAATGTTTTATCACCGTGACATAGTGGTGCAATGACAAAGCTGCTGCCTTACAGCGCAGAGACCCAGGTTTGATCCTGACTATGGGTGCTGTCTGTGTAGAGTTTGTAGGTTCTCCCTGTGACCGCATGGATTTTCTCCGGGTGCTCCAGTTTCCTCCCACATTCCAAAGATGTGCAGGTTTTGTAGGTTAATTGGCTTCTGTAAAAATAGTAAATTCTCCCTGGTGTGTAGGATAGTGCTAGTGTACTGGCCAGCGTGGACTCGGTGGGCCGAAGAGCCTGTTTCCGCTCTGTATTTCTAAACTAAATTAAACTAAACTAAACAGTAAGCTAAAAAAGGACAGCTGTGTTGCAATCAGTGTATGACAGCACGATTAGTATAAAGGATTAAAGGTTAACTACAAAGGAGCAGCAAAAGCACAAATTAATCCTCAAACCACTCATGTTTTAATGTTGCGACAAAGAATAGCAATGAAATATTTGTGTGCAACAACATCACAGAAGTACACTGAATCCGATGAATTTTCTTTACACCATTTTACTTTTCTCCTGGGTTAACTTCAGGCTGACGTATTCCAATCACACTCCCTCAGCCGTTCTATTTTGTAAGTGATTAGACACATCACTGGAACAACAAAAGAATGGAAATGAAGTTCAAGCATCCCATTCAAAAGATAAGGATTTCACACCTGAAAATGAATAGTGTCAGACATAGCCAGCTGCTTAATTTGATACCTATACTCACAGGTGTGAATTTAACTTTGTACTGTCAGTCATTGCAGAGGGGGAAGGGGCTGTTTGCAAAGACCAAACAGCAGGCAACTCCAGATGGGAAACACATGGCCTTTCTTTGGGAGAAAGAGAAAAAGAGGTGGTGCACAAAAGCAGCCGAAGTGTGGAGTGAAAATATTTTTCCTAGCAAATATTGTGAAACAACAATTAAAGAAATTCTGAAGTATTCACATTTAATCTTGATGTAACTTAGAAACCTATTATATGTTACATGATGTTGGTGGAGTGGGAAAAGTTCAATGGCATTAGACTTTTTTTACAAATGAGAATTACCTTTCTCCCTAGTGAGAAATAGAATTACACTGATATACATCATGCCAGAGAATTGACCACTGTCTCTGTGTACAAAGTCCAGGGTCCGGTGTTTTGTCAATCATTTTCTCGGTCTATTTTCTAACCAACAACTATTTGTGCACACATATATACATTGACATTTCTATGTCTACAACAGCTTTAGAGTGGTAACCTTTATATAATATTTATTTGTTCTATTTTTTCTCTGGAAATGTATCACTTTAAACTACTTTGCCCATTCCACCAACTTGACCATATCTTAAAAGGACACTAAGATATGGCAGGTCAGATAGCATCTCTGGAGAACATAGATGGGTAACGATTCGGGTCGGAACCCTTCTTCAGACTGGTTGTAGGAGAGGGGGTGGGGAGAAAGCTGGGAAAGGAAAGAGGCAGGACAAAGACTGACAGGCAATATCTTTATTGCCTGTAACTTGCCTTTAACTGACTATATATTTTAATGTCAATGATCCCCTTCATTATCACACTTTGAAATTTAAAATGCACACCTGAGAAATGTATATACATCATGAAAAGCAGTGATTTGGATATTAACTCTACAGGAACACTACTGCTTACCTTCCACTAGCCCAATTCACCGTTACTCATTCTTGCTCCTGAGGTTATTTTATACCCATACAGCTAATTCCCCTTTATTCCATCACTTTTAGTATTGCTTTTATGAGCTTATTACGACAGTCAAACATCTTTGGAACGTCCATATGAACAATTTCAATTGCAGTGCCCTCATTAGCTGTCACTTTTCCTTCTTAAATAAATTCAGTCATTTGTTAATACACTGCTCAGCTAACAACTCTGTGGTGGCTTTCCTTCATTAATCCAAATGTCGAAATAACTATGAACTGTGTCTGTGTTTCTTCTTTGTGGCAGCTTTCCTTCATCAAGGTTAAAGTATTTGCTGGGTCTAATCTTTCTTACTTTTAAACAAGGGTGCAAAATTTGCAATCCTCCAGTCCTCTTACTCTTTTCTAAGTCGAAGGAGGAATTAAAACCTGTAACCATTTTGTTGAACACTTATGCTTGGTCCGCTTAGGCCTATGGGATCTCCTGGTTGCAAACCATTTCAAATCCCCTTCCCATTCCCATACTGACCTTTTTGACCTGGGCCTCCTCCTTTGCCAGAGTGGGGCTGCACACAAATTGGAGGAATAGCACCTCATATTTCGCTTGGGTAGCTTACAATGCAGCGGTATGAACATTGAATTCTTTAATTATAAGTAACTTACACTCCCTTCCTTCTTCCTCCCTTGCCCCCTTCTTGCAACCTGTCATTTTATTAGTTCCACAGTTCTCCACATTGTTTCTTTTGGGATCACACCTCCCTCGCCAAAAATTGACCTAACAGGCACTGCCCTGCCTGAGGTCATTTGTCACTGGATCTGATTGATCCTGGTCTTTTCTCGCCTCCAGCTCTTCAACTCCCTCCCCACCCCACGCCCCTAATTTCAGTCTGAAGAAGGTTCCTGACCCAAAACGTCATCCATTTTCTCCCCCCAGAGATGCTTTCTGTCCCGCTGAGTTACTCCAGCATTTGGTGTCCATATTTGGCATAAACAAGCATCTGCAGTTCTTTGTTTCCACTTGATGATGTTCAGTATATCCATACTTTTAAACTTTGTGTCTCTTCGTGATCCAAGAATCATTCAAAATTCTGTAGATTCTACAATGATTCACACAGACTGGAAGTTATGAAATGTAATCTCATTATTTAAGAAAGGAGGAAGGATGAGAATGAGGAAAAAGATCAGTTAGCCCGAGGTCAGGAGTAGGAAAAATGATGGAGCTTATTATTAAGACGTGGCAGCAGATTGCATGGAAAATAATAATAGTAATGTCAACACAGATTTATGAAAGGGAAATTGTGTTGAATGATGAATCTGAAGTTATAAAGGACAGCTGGTAGAGCTGCTCTCAGCTCCAGAGAGCGTGGTACGATTCTAACTTTCTGATTCTGTCCCATAGTTCTGCTGTCTTACCTTTTCTCCAAATGGAACAAGGATAGAGTTCCCTGGTCTTTACCTTCCACCCACCAACCTCTGCAGTCTGAAGAAGGGTCTCGGCCTGAAACGTCACCCATTTCCTTCGCTCCATCGATGCTGCCTCACCCGCTGAGTTTCTCCAGCACTTTTGTCTACCTTCTGCATCCAACACATCATTCTGCGACATTTCTGCCACCTTCAACATGATCTCACCACCAGTCATCTCTCCCCATCTCCCTTTTCCGACTTCTACAGAGACCGCTCCCTCCATACCTCTTTGGTTCACTCATCCCCTCCCACCCAAACCACCCCCTTCCCAGGTACCTTCCCCTGCAAACGCAGGAGATGGAACACCTGTCCATATATTTCCTCCCTCATCTCCACCCAGGGACCCCCAGCAGTCCTTCCAGGAGAGACAGAGGTTTATGTGCACCTCCCCTAACCTCATCTATTGCATCCGCTGTTCCCGATGTGGCCTCCTGTACATCATCGAGACCAAGCGAAGACACGCCGACTGTCTGCTGAACACTTGCGCTCAGTTTGCCAAGACCTACTGAATCCCACTGTTGCTAATCATTTAAACTCCTCATCCCATTCCCATACTGTCCATTCTGTCCTGGGCCCCCTCCATTGCCAGAGTGAGAACACACGCAAACTGGAGGAGCAGCATCTCATATTCTCCTCGGGTAGCTTACAACCCAATGGTATAAACATTGAATTCTCCAATTTTTGGTAACTACAAATTCCACCCCACATCCTCCCTCCCTCTCCCCTGTGCCCCACCTGGAGTCACACATATTTCTCCCCTCCCCTTCCACCTACATTCCTTCCTCTAGCCTCATAATTCACAACTTTCAGACCTTCTGTCTTTTCATCTCTGGCCTTTGTCCAACCATCTGCCTACCTATAATCCCCCCCCCCCCTCACCTGTGTCCACCTATTACCTGCCAGGCTTTGTCTTGTCCCTCCTCTCTTTCAGCTTCCTATTCCCCCCACCCCCAACTATCAGTCTGAGGAAAGACCCTGACCTGAAACATCACCTAAAGTCATAGAGTGATACAGTGTGGAAACAGGCCCTTCGGCCCAACTTGCCCACACCGGCCAATATGTCCCACCTCCCCGCGTTTGGTCCATATCCCTCCAAACCTGTCCTATCCATGTACCTTTCTAACTGTTTCTTAAATGTTGGGATAGTCCCTATGTCAACTACTTCCTCTGGCAGCTTGTTCCATTCACCCACCACCCTTTGTGTGAAAAAGTTACCCCTCAGATTCTTATTAAATCTTTTCCCCTTCACCTTAAACCTATGTCCTCTGGTCCTCGATTCACCTACTCGGGGCAAGAGACTGTACATCTACCCAATCTATTCCTCTCACGATTTTATACACCTCAATAAGATCACCCCTCATCCTCCTGCGCTCCAAGGAGTCCAAGCCTATTCAACTCAGACCCTCTAGACTCAGCAACATCCTTGTAAATCTTCTCCGTACCCTTTCCAGCTTTCCACCTATCCATGATCTCCAGTGATGCTGCTTGATCCATTGAGTCACTCCAGTACTTTGTATTCCCTTTTGTAAACCAGCACCTGCAGTTCCTTGCTTCTAAAGATGTAAGGCTCACTGGTCTATAATTTCCAGGCTTTTCTTTGTCAATTTCAGGAACTATGTTTTCCCTAGTGGGTACATCTACTATCTGGGTGGTCGCAAGAATCAAAAATAGCCAGCCTGGGCTGATAAATAGACATTTCTTCACAGATAATAGAGACATTAAAACTATTGACATAAGAAGGCTGTGATTGGTCAGATGTTTTTAATATTCAAGATAGAAATCAATAGATTTTCAAATATTAAAGAGGTATGGAATTAGTAAAGTGTTGCTGAGGTCCAAAATCAGCCATGGTGTTATTGACGTTGCCTACATCCTAGGGGCTGAATGATATCATCTGTTTCTATTTCTTCTGTTTTTATAGTCTTTCATTGTTAGCAGCCAAATCAGTATTGAGCAGCAAGATTATTACTTTACCACTGTTAAAGCTATTATGGGAATCAGGGGATATAGAATGAGAAGGTGCTGAGGTAATATCTAGCCACAATCTTATTAAATGACAGAGCAGGCACAAGGGGCTAAGTAGCAAACTCCAGCTTTTACCTGCCACACTTTGTCCTGCCTCTCCTCTCTTCCAGCTTTCTTCCCCCTCCCTCCTACAATCAGTCTGAATAAGGGTCCAGACCCGAAACGTCACCTATCCATGTTCTCCAGAGATGCTGCCTGACTCCAGCATTTTGCGTCCTGTTGTGTAAACTAGCATCTGCAGATCTTTGTTTCTACAGAAAACCTGTGCTTTTGTTTCTACAGTTATCCAATTTGTACAGAGCCTTTTTTTAAATCAGTTTTTAATTTAGTATTATAATGTTTACCTTGTTAGCTTCTTCTTCCTTGGTACAGATAGCTTCAAACATTTATCTCTCTCCTATCGATACAAAGATAATTATTTTCAGTCTTCAACTGACCTTGTCCATTCTCATATTATGTGCTTAATATTTATCAGAAGACATTATTGGCTCCCTTTATGTTAGTTGCTAATTTACAATCATATTTTTATTTGCCTTTCTTGTGTCTTCTGTTTTTAATTTGATCTTTATGTATTTAGTTTGATCCTCATTTGTGTTACCCATCTGTTATGTGTTCCATATTAGCTCTATCTGCTTCTTTTATTCACTATCTCTTTAATCACAGTAAGGAAACCCTGAGTTTGGTTGTTCTGCACCTTTTCCCCTGGTGAGAATGTAACTAGACTATTGCCAAAGCTTTCCCTGTTTAAATGCCACCCATTGTTCAATTGTAGCTTTGCCTGCCAATCTTTGATTCTAATTTACTCTACTAGCCAGCTCCATTTCCAAACCACTGAAATTGGCAGTCTTCCAATTAAATAAGTTTGCTTTTGATTTTTCCTTGTCCGGTTCCATGGTTAATCTAAACCTTATGATAAAATACTGTTCCCCAAATTTCCCATAATAGACTTTCCTGATTCCATTTTTTATGTATTTATGACACTTGCTCCACTTTTTCCACAGAACTAAAAACATCAATCCATCCTTCTCTATTGGTCTAGAAATATTATGAGAGAGAAAGTTCTCCTAAATCAAATTCAGAATTTCTGTACCGCTACAATATTAATACAGGTCCACCATCGCTTTTCCAGCACCCGTTGTTCCAGAGCCCTGCCAGATTATCCATTTTGCCAGACCAACAAAGGTCACGTAATAATAATTTAACAATATACCTCTGACCCACTAATTATACCCCTCCCATGTCTCAAAAGCACCATGGACTGCTAGAAATTTAAATAAAGAATCAACAATTAACAAAGAAGTAAACATTTAACTCTTTCAGGACAGAGGCATATGCCCCAAAAGTGTCATATTTTTATCAGGATTATACGAGGTGCCGGACCATCAGTTGCCAGAAAATCGGTGGTGGACCTGTACTCTAATCTGAATTAGGATGATTGCTATCCTTCATTAGCCCTTTTCTACCTTTCTTGTATATGTCTATAATCCGCTGTGAGTTAACTTTTTATTCTTTCCATCTTGGTTGCTTAAAGAATAGACTTTAAAGTATAGTAATCTTTCTTAAGCAAAGTTTCATAACCTTATGTCTTCATGATAGACAAATGAATTCTGCCATTGGTCCACCCAAGACATTCTCCCCAACCATCTCTGCAATTATTTTCTTAATCAGAATTGCTTGATAAATAATATGTTTCTTTCCTTCATACCCTATTTTCTATGAACACATTTGATCCAGCAAGGACTAATATGCAATACTAATCTCTTTTTTGCCAGATTTCTCTCAGGCAAAATATCAGTTATGTGGCAACATAATGAATTATCCCAGGAATGATTGAGTTAACATATGATGAGCGTTTGAAGGCACTGAGCCTGTACTCGCTGGAGTTTAGTAGGATGAGGGGCAACCTCATTGAAACTTGCCGAATAGTGAAAGGCCTGGATAGAGTGGATGTGGAGAGGGTGTTTCCACTAGTGGGAGAGTCTAGGACCAGAGGCCATAGCCTCAGAATAAAAGGACGTACTTTCAGAAAGGAGATGAGAAGGAATTTCTTTGGTCAGAAGGTGATGAATTTCTCATCTCATACAAAAAGTAGTAAACACTGCCCAGTCCATCATCGGCTCTGACCTCCCTTCCATCGAGGGGATCTACCACAGTCGCTGCCTCAAAAAGGCTGGCAGCATCATCAAGGACCCACACCATCCTGGCCACACACTCATCTCCCTACTACCTTCAGGTAGAAGGTACAAGAGCCTGAAGACGGCAACGACCAGGTTCAGGAACAGCTACTTCCCCACAGCCATCAGGCTATTAAACCTGGCTCAGACATAACACTGAACTTTACTAGCCAATACTGTTATTTGCACTTTATCAGTATATTGACCATTGTGTATATATTTATAGAATGCCTTGTAGTAAATGCCTAATATGTTCTGTTGTGCTCAAGCAAAGCAAGAATTCCATTGTCCTACCAGGGACACATGACAATAAACTCACTTGACTTGACTTGACTTGACTTGACTTGAATCTGTGGAATTTATTACCACAGAAGGCTGTGGAAGCCGTCATTGGATAGTTTTAAGGCGCAGATTAACAGATTCTTGATTAGTAAGTGTGTTAGGGGTTATGGGGAGAAGGCAGGAGAATCGGGTTGAGAGGGAAAGATAGATCAGCCATGGTGGAGTAAACTTGATGGGCCAAATGGCCTAATTCGGCTCCTATAACCTATGAACTTATGAAAATCTGGGTGTAGTCACAGCCAATTGTGGCCACACATAATTTTGCTGTCCTTCACAATACAAACTAATAGAAAATAAACCATTCATTTTTGAGTAATGTTCAGATCTGTTCATAGCTGAATACCAGTGGGCAAGAGTGTTCTCAGGGGATTTCCTGTACTACCTGTGAACGCAGAGTCTATTACCCAGAGTAGGGGGATCAAGAACAAGAGGACATAGGTTTAGGTGAGAGGGGAAAGATTTAATAGGAACCTGAGAGGCAAGTTTTTTCATACAGATGGTGGTGGGTATATGGAACAAGCTGCTAGAGGAGGTAGTTGAGGCAGGTAATATAACAACATTTAAAGCAATGTTTAGACAGGTAAATGGATAGGATAGGTTTAGTGGAGTATAGGCCAAACAAGCGTGGCCCAAAAGAGCGTGCACCAAACGCAATGGTGTCATATTTTTATCAGGATTATACGAGGTGCCGGACCATCAGTTGCCAGAAAATCGGTGGTGGACCTGTACTCTAATTAGTGGAGTACAGGCAGGTGGGACTAGTGTAGATGCGGCATCTTGGTCGGCATGGGCAAGTTGGACTGCAGGGCCTGTTTCCGTGCTTGCTTTCAAGCATGGCGCCTTGATTCAATTTACAGTATTCCCTGATCTGGTTAGGTCCTTCTGGTCAGGTTCACTCCTGTCCTGTTCTCCAAGCAAGAGCGCTTTCAGTATCACAAAAGGACCCACGTTGGTTCACTACAATTAAATAGTCATAGTCATATAGCAGGAAAATGGGTCCTTCGATGTAACTTGCCCATGCTGACCAAGATACCCAATCTAAACTAGTTCCACTTGCCCGCGTTTGGCCTATATCGCTCCAAACCGTTCCTATCCATGTACCTGTCCAAATGTCTTTTAAATCAAACAAAATTTAACGTCAGACCATGTTGTCATTCAGAAAAGTGACCAAAAGTTTGATTAAAGGGCAAAAAAAAAGATAGAATTGAAACAAGGAATGTGTAGCTGAGTAGCAGAGTGATGGAAGGAGGGAATTCCAGAACACGAGAACACAAAAAATATGGAGCAGGCGTAAGCCATTTAACCCTTCAAACCTGTCCTGGCATTCAATATGATCGTGGTTGATCTATGCTGGCCTTAATTCCTCCTCTGTGCCATTTCCCCATATCACACAGTTCCTCTATCCTTTAAATAATGAAGGCCTGGGTTACTGAAGGCCATTAAATGGACTAATGGAACAGAAGGATGCACAAAGGATCAGAGAAGGGGGAACAATCTTTGAGTATAGAGGAGGTTACAAAGATCAGAAAAGACAAGATCATGGTAGGTTTTAAAATAATAAAGTGAATTTTTAAATCAGATCTCAGCTTTAATTTTTTTTACACTTTAAACATTTTTTTGTGCAATGATGCTACCTTAGAAAGAATGAATTGTACATTGTGCTAATATTTTTCTTTCAACATTCCAAGTAAATGAAAGGTTTAATGAAACTTTGGATAAGTGACTTTGGTAAGTGTAAGTTAAGCTGTATGTATTTTTCCATGTGCAGTATCCTTTCAGTAATCATCAGCTCGCTTCTGCGCTGGTCTGGTTTATGTAACGCTTTTGTCTGGCCAAAATTGACTGCACACAACAGAGCACTTAGTGTTGTTGTTTCTTGTAAAGAGCAAGGTTGTGAACCAAACTGTTTTGGCAATAATGTGCCTTTTAAAAGTCACAGATTTAAGGTTTAAATAGCAAGGAATTATTGGCAGACAGAGTTAATCTTGCGTTTATATGATGCTGTCCGGCCCAGCAGCACTCTTGTTATTAGGTGGTGCATAATCAGCGATCCACTCAGAATGTCTTCGAATCATATGTAGACAAAGGAGATAATGGATCCCGTCAAATGGTTCCCCACCAGACCATCAAAGTTATATACGGACACAAATTGCTGGAGTAACTCAGCAGGTCAGGCAGCATCTCCGGAGAGCATAGATAGGTGATGTTTCAGGTCGAGACCCTTCTTCAGGAATGCTGCCTGACCTGCTGAGTTACTCCAGCACTTTGTGTCCACTTGAGTATTACTGGCATCCGCAGTTCTTTGTTTCTACATCAGTCATATGGTAGAATGCCTTAGAGCCAGGATTTTCAAGACCGCACTTGGTAGTGGTGAGATTGGCTCTTAATGTCAGATCCTTCGTGCAAAGCCAGATTCCCTAGGCTTCTATGTTGTTCTTGAAGAGCCTTTGCATGAGTTATGACCAATATCATCTCCTTGTGAAATGTCCATTTTCCCTGAAGGTCGAGAAAGTGATGCAGTGGTCTGTGTCCATCTCGTTATGCTGTAAACAGTACTTCACAGTTGTTCCCATATGCACAGGGAGACAATCACCAACCTCTGACGGAGGTTACCATCCATCTGTCTGATATTTACTTGTCCTCCAGTATGGAGCTGTCCATATTTGAATCTTGCAGATTGACATATTGCAAGTGCAATAATGTGCACAGAGGAACACACTGAAGCTTGGGAAAGCCAGAAGAAAATAAAAGACTAGATGTAGAAACAAAGGACTGAAGATGCTGGATAATGCGCAAAAGGACATAAAGTGCTGGAGTAGCTCGGCAGGTCAGGCAGCATCTCTGAGGAACATGGATTGGTGATGTTTCAGGTCCAGACCCTTTTTCAGACTGGGGAAGAGACTCAACCTAAAATATCACCTATTCATGTTCTCCCAGGATGATGGCTGACCGGCTGAGTTACTGCAACACTTTGTGTCCTTTAGAAAATAAAATACCACTTTTTAGAGCCCTCCCAGCACAGCACATTGAAGGGTTAGAATATGTGTGAAATCTTACTGGACTTTTACTCTTGCAATCTGCTTGGAAGAAAAAAATGATAGAATGCTCATACAAACCTTCTAAGAATATGTAGAATGTCTGCTTTGTACTGGTGCTGGAGATTCAAGCAACATAGCTGACCCAACTTGGGCCTGAATGCTTGGGTATTGGCTTGGAAAGGGTCACTGATGTTGGTTGTCTTACCAATTAGTGGATTTGAAGAATTATGTGGAGACAGCATTCATGGTATTTCCCCAGTGGGAGAAGATTTCCAGATGGACAGAGAACAACAAAAATCAAGGATGTGCTCAAATTATCCTTGAAGTCGTGTAACCGCCCAACTGTTTCCTGGGAGCTTATGGTTCATGAAGACCCAAAGTGAGATAATATTGAGAACCTCAGGACCATGCATTCAGAGCTCATGGAACCCTGCATAAGCGGTGCAGCCCTCCATGGTCTTGCAATTCTCAAATTTGCATCCAAAACCTTTCTGTATCTCCGCCTCTCTATCATCCTGTATGAGAGGCCATAAAACCTAACGATTTGACTAAATGTTTGGTAATCTGTCAAAATGTCGCATTATGTAGTTTGGGAACATTTTTATCTGTAAATACTATTGCAAAGTGTGTTGGGAAATATTGCTTCATTAAAGGTTCTAGGTAAGAGTTATTGTTACTGCTCATATATAAATGACCCCTTCCACTACATGCATGTTTTGGCTACAGGAACTGTACTTATCGCCTCCCCAACATAAAAGCAACTTTTTAACTGTAGAGATATATAGCACGAAAACAAGCCCTTCAGCCCACCGACTCTGTGCCGATGAGCGATCACGCAAATACTAGCACTATCCTACACACAATAGACAATTTACAATTTTACTATAGCCAATTAACATACAAACCTGTACGTCTTTGGAGTATGGGAAGAAACAGGAGCGCCATGAGAAAACCCACGCATTCACAGGGAGAATGTACAAACTTCATACAGACAGCACCCATTGTCCGGATCAACCACGGGTCTCTGGTGTTGTAAGGCAACAATTCTATTGCTGTGCCACTGTGCCACACTGTTTTTGTTTGAGTAATTACCAGCTGTATCTGACTAAACAAATATAAAAGTTGAATCTGACTGAGGCCCTCAGCACAGAAGCTCTCTGTGTTGCAAAACATTTCCCGCATTTACAATTGTTATTTCAGTTGTCAAGTATTCAAAATGTTTTGTTTTCATAAAAGGAGCCCAACTGCTGAGATGTCCCTTAGCACCCGACTAAATCAATATAAAAGTAGGTTTGCACATCCAATTACCGTTATCACTGATTTCTCAGTATTATAGCCATAGTTATCAAGAACCAAAGGTGAGAATACCAAAATACACAAACCAGTCTCCTGAGACACCTCAGAATAAGCAGATGCCTGCTCTGTGGCAGACAATTATTCAAGAAAGTGGTCTTACAGGGTACATCCCTTTGTTTACTCTTAGCTTTCCAGATACTTTCAAAATAAAGTATTGATGCTACCAAAGGTCCAAATATATTCCAAAAAATGATTTTCAATCACAAAACTAATTATCACTCCCACCGATGGGCTTAATTCTGTTAAATTTACACACGTTGGGAGGGGGTGCAGAGGGGGTGTAGAAGGGGGAGGGGTGGGGGGTAGAGGCAAACGTGGGCAAATGGGACCAGTTTAGATGGGGCATCTTGGTCGGCATGGACGAGGTGGGCTGAAGGGACTGTTTCTTTGCTATATGACTATCATCTGTACACAAGTATTTGTAAACCGTGGCTCGATGACTGAAGTGCTCTTGTTCTGGAGTGGACGTAGCTTGAACAATTTCCCATATGTATAACTTCTAAATGGGAAGCTTCTTGATGGTAATGTCCAGTACTCCAGCAAGAATGAATGAAGAAAGTATTGAGGCAGTGACACTGGCTTGTTTTACACAAGTCTCCACTGAGATTATGTCTGTTGTGGAAAAATAGTTAAGATTACAACTACCATGAAGTAGGCATCAGATGGTGAAGAATTGTTCTGGGCAGTTCTACAGTCCTTCCTGACCTACAAAGTCAACACTTTAGTGAAATGATAAAGGCCTTCCATTTCTCCTGGAATTGTCAAAACCAATTGTTTGGTGAAGATTGTGTTATTTGTGCCTCAAAACGGACAGAATCTGCACAATCTTCAGGAGCCAACTCTTCAGCATTCGGAAGAGGAGCAAAGTGATGTTTTTCCAAATTGTAGAAAGTAGCTAGATTTCTCTGTGGTTACAACAATCAAATTTATTTCTTATTTTTTGTTATTATTATTATTAAAATGAATGTATTATGTCAGGATAAAAAAATCAGTACAAATACCCCGATGCAATGCATTCTCAGATCTGTTCACTTGAATTGAACTGCCTTCCATCTCCCAGCTATCTGCTCAGGTAAGTTGCTTTCCTGCTTCCATCTTATTTGAAACAATTAACACCAAATATAAAACTCTCACAATTCAAATTTAAAAAAAAAAATCCTCGGCCTGATTACTTTGAAAAAGTTTATGATTTTCTTTTTGGAAGGCAAAATGACTTCTGTGCAGAACAATCTTCTGTTTCTTCATTAAAATTATTTTATAGTGTTTCAATCATTCCAACTGCAGAGAATTAAATAACAGTTCCAGCATTTGTTTATGTTTCTGTACAATGGTACTGTTGGAAAATAATGCTGGTTCCTTTCCTACCTATTGAGCTGGCATTTCGGCTGGAGACACAAGGAGATCAGTCAGATACTGCCAGTGTAAGATGAAAATCAGGATCCTACAATGCACTTAGGTCACCAGTTGCAATTTTAAGCTGCAAATAGGTGAGATGTGTATATTGGTGATATGCTTTTTTTTCTGGAATTAAGCAGCCTAATTTTAGCTCGTACATTTTGGGGATCTGAGCATTACAGGCAATGTCAGTCTTTTATCCTGTTCCTGACAGATCTTGAGAATATGGTGGTATTCCTTCTGAAAATACTACATTCCTTTTGGCGAATGTGCTCAAATGCTGTATTTGGTTAGCGAATCACAAGATTGAGTCCAGCATTGATTGTCCTTAGTGGTGGTAGAAGTCATGGTTTTGTCTGTGTGAGTGACTGCAGTGCGCTGTATACAAGGTGCATACTTCAGCTAACGTGAGCCAGTGGTGAGGGGAATGACAAATTACAGGGGTGCAAATTCAGCAGGATGCTTTGTTCGAGATGGTGTTTACGTTTTTTTAAATTACCCAGGCAAGTGGTCAGTCGAATTGGGCATAACATAGTTCACTATTGTCAGTGATGACCATTCTAGAAGTAATTTCATTGATATATAAAAAGTTACTTTGCTGCAGCTCAGTATTCTAATCCCAACAGGGGAAATGTAGCCAGCATACACACAGTTTGTTTTCACAGTTTTTGTAACTATGTCAATTTGGCCTCAAATTAAGGTCAATTTTCTGCTGTGCACTAATGCCACTAGTAACCACTATAATGTGGAGCTATTTATCACACAAGGCTTAGAGGCAAAGACACAATTTATCCAATCAATCTGTTTAGATCCTTGTAATCTTTATCCAGCTCATTACAATCAGTTCATATTATTATATTGGTGAGTACAACTACATGAATGGGCCTGTAAAAAGATCTTTGGCCAGTGAATTTGCAGAAATATTTATGTATTTTACAATTTTAGACCTGAAATATGTTTCTTAAGTAAATTTATTTTAATTTCTCCATTAATTTTTATATTTAATTATTTCAAACAGTTTTGAAATATCTCTGTACATCAGTTCTAACACCTTTGACAGTAGTAATTATTCAAAAGACCAACAAGATCTGTTATCTGAGGTCCAGTCACTTATGCTCCATTCTGCGGGATGATTGCAGTAGCCAAAACGCCAACCCAATTGTTCTGAGGGCTTCAAAATGTAAGTGCCACTGTGGAAAAAGCATGTTAGGGATGAATGTGATCATTGGCAAGGAGGATCAGGCCTTATGTTTGTTAAGTAAGTGTGATTTGATAACTAAAATAAATCTGAAGAAGGGTTTCGACCCGAAAAGTTGCCTATTTCCTTCGCTCCATAGATGCTGCCTCACCCGCTGAGTTTCTCCAGCATTTGTGTCTCACTTCGATTTTCCAGGATCTGAAGTTCCTACACACTATCTATAATCAAAATGGTTTCAAGAATTTTAAGGTTCTATATACAAATTGCTGTTTTCATTTAAATTTTCTTTGTACAGTCTCTTGCGGCCTGATTCTTTGAGTTCTGAGGTGGCTAATGTTAGCCAATGTAGGAGCTAGACTTATTTGCAAATAGGGCAGGGGGTGCTAGATGGAAAGAGCAGGTGGATTGCTCAGAAGCTGATGTGCCTTTTCCTTCTTTTACCTGGACTTCTGTATGCTTCCAGTGAAGAGGCTCAAGGTCTCAATGTTATTCCACATGCTCCTTCCCAATTTTTCATGGTCACAGGCCAGGAATATCCATAAGTTTTTTAAAATGTTACACTTTTTCAAGGTGGTTTGGGATAAGCCTCTGTTATGGCACAGTGTCTTTTTCAGAAGTTTGTTGATGAGGATGAGATTGGTGTGGTCTTTCCATCGCAGTTGACTGAGTATACTCAAGGTATTAATGCAGGAGATGTTAGTGGTATCTTTCAGTAGCATTGAAGGATTTCATAAAGCAGTGTGAATAGTACCTCTTCAGTGCCTTCTGTAGGTAGTCAAAAGAGTCAAGAATCAAGAGTCAAGAGCGTTTCATTGAAATATGCCCCAAAACGGAGCAATGAAATTCTTACTTGCATCTTCAGCGCAGCAGGTTTGTAAACACAGTACTCATTAGATAACATAACAAACAAATGTAAAGAGAAGTTCAATAAAATTTTAAAAATCTATACCATGCAAAAAAACAAAACAAAGCCCAAAGTCACTCGTGCAACCCATGCAGTTCATAGTCCCGAGTTTAGTTTGAGTTGAGTGTTCAATAGTCTGATGCCTGTTGAGAAGAAGCTGTTCCTGAGCCCGGACATTAAAGTTTTCTGATTCCTATACCTTCTTTCTCATGGCAGGAGTGAAATGGGAGCGTTGCCACAGTGGTGTGGGACTTTAGTGATGCTTGCGGTCTTTTTGAGACAGTGCCTTTTATAGATCCCAGGTAGTTCATGTGTTGGAAAGAAAAACTATAGGTTGAGGATTAATGCTGCTCTCCAGACTGTGCAATGTTTCAGCTCTTGATCCTCAAGCATTCTTTCCTGCAAATGGATAAAGGCTAAACTGATGCACAGAAGGCTTTGGTGAATTTTATCCTGGATGTCTGACTTTGTTGAGAGGTGGCTTTGAGTTACGAGAATTGGTTCACATTTTCCAGGGTCTCATTAGTGACTTCAATATCAGAGGAGAAAGGTGTTGTGCAGAGGGAGTTAGTTGGTAGAAGACCTTTGTTTTGTAGAAGATAGATATAAGATCCAGTCTTTTGTACGCTTCGATGAACAAGATTACTATGACTTTATTTGAAGGTCTAATTAATGCTAATTGTATTGGCACAGAAGATGATATTTAAAATTCAGAACAGATGTTACTGCCAAGAGCTAGATTTGGGATAAAATATTTTGCAAAAATTGTATTCACCCTTTCTAATACATCTGAAACTTGAAAATGTGTTGCTTTGTTAATCTTCTGCATGATTTACAAAACATATTGAAGCTTAATGGGCCTGTCCCACTTAGGCGTTTATCAGCCGCTGGCAGTCTCCTGAAAAACCGGCGACTGGAACAACGACTGTCAGAGTGGAACACATACACACATCGCTTCCTTCACCAGCCCGTTATGCAGGCGGGGACAGGGCAAACGGGGGGAACGCTGTCTGAGAGAAATTCACACGGTGCAAAGCCAATGTGATACAGACACACACCGCGATGAACAGGAAGGTTGGCGCTGTAATTAAGACCACCTGGCTACTCTCCATGGCGGCTTCATTCTGGTCGCCGGTAATATTTCAACATGTTCCCTGATTGCAGGAACTCCTCACGACCATGAAGGCGACTACCCGGCAACCACCCGTGAACATGTGGCGACCGCATAGTCTCCTGCAGTCGCCTAAAAAGTCGCCTAATTGGGACATGCCAATAAGCATCAAACTTGAGCATGCAATCACAATACTGAAAATCAGCCAGCTATTTGCTCTATTTGAAATACTTCCTAAATTTAATGAAGACATTGAATTATTAAATTGAGACGGTGTTGATCTGCAGAAAGTTATGGTTAATACCAGATGGAGTGTTCAGAAAAGGGTATTGTCAGAGAGATTATGTTTTTATTTTCATCAATGTCATAACAGCATTTTGTTAACTCTGCAGAATCGTGCTGCTCAACATTAAGATAAAAGAGAAACAATATTTTTGCACACTGATGATAGGTTTAGGTTTATTATTGATATATGTACCAAGATATATTGAAAAGCTTTATTTTGCCTGTTATCCAATCAAATCAGATAAAACTATACATAAATATAATCAAGCCAGTCTCAAGTGCAATATGTAGAGGGAAGGGAAAGATGCAGAGCACCGAATATAGTTCTCAGTACTATTTAGTTTAGTTTTGAGATACAGCATGGAAACAAGCCCTTCAGCCCATCGAGTCTATGATGACGATCTATGCATCCACTCCTTACACACTAGGATCAATTTTACAGGCCTAATAATCTACAAACCCACACATCTTTGGTCTCGGGGAGGAAATCGGAACACCAGAGGAAAGCCACATGGTCACTGGGAGAACATGCAAACTCCACAGAGGCAGCACCTGAAGTCAGGATTGAACCCAGGTCTCTGGTGCTAAGAGGCATTAGCTCCACCAACCATGCCACTGTGCTGCCCAAAGGGGAGGAGCTACTTCCACTACATCTTCCGCTCTACCAGCTGAGCCATTAAAGGAAAGCAACAGTTCCAGAGACAAACTCCAGTCCACACTGAGGTAGAGGAGAATCGGACTGTACCCTAGCTTATAGTAGGACCGTTTAGAAGCTTGATAACAGAGAAGCTGTTCCTGTGTCTTTGGTGTGCACTTTCAAGCTTCTGTACCTCCGCCTGACTGTTTTCCCAAGGCAGTTTTTTGTAGTGCTGAATGAGTCAATAGTAGGCAGTCTGGTCTGTGTGATGGACTGGGCCACATCCACAACTCTGCAATTTCTTGCGATCTTGGGCAGAGCTGTTCCCAGATCAAGCTGCTATGCAACCCAACAGTTGGCATTTTAGGTGTATCTGTGAAAATCTAGAGGTATCAAAATATTATGGCACAAGTGAAGTTAGATATCAAGTCCAGCCTGTCATATGCTTTGATGAACGTCTACAATTACTTTGATGCTACAATGATTCCAAGAATGAAGATTTTTTCAATTGTCCTTCAACACTCCACTGTACCTGCTCTGACCTGCCCCAAAGAACTTATACATCAGGTGCAAAAACATCACTGTGACTTTATGAACTTGAACAGGAAAATTGTAGCAGTATTGAATGTTCCAAATAGCACCAACTGTGTGTTATTATAATCAAGAATGTGTCTTTCATGAGTCTGCCTATCAAATGATACCACCCAGAGTGAGAGCAATTTACACATCACAGGGAATTTGCCGGATGTGGCGCGGGTCAGTGCGCGCTCTCCCCTGTCTCCCACCGGCATCTGTCCTCTCTCTCTCTCGCTGTTACACCCGCTCTACCGCTACCTGGCAACCTCGTTCCACAGATTAAATATATTTTTACTCATAAATCATGAATAAAGATAAGAATTTACATACAGTTTATGCAGCCAGCGCTTTGTTTGCTTTTTCTTTAGACCCTTGACAAATCCCATGATTCATTGCATTGTTTGGAATACCGAACTTGCTTATTTGCGTTATTTTTGAGTATAGGATATACCTACATAACTTTTCACATGCTGATAGATTCTAAACAAGTTGGATAAAGTGCAGCTTGCACCAAAGTGCAAGTCTTTAATATTTAACTGGTTCATAATCAATATTGTAATCAATGTTCTCAGCCATAGCTTGCTATATGCAGAGTGAATCAAATTGGATGAATACCATCTTCTATAATTATTGTAATTTCAGAGTGACCGGTGTACAAGGACACCCAGGTCTCACTGTACCTCCCCCTTACCTAACCTAACCCCATTGAGATAATAATCTGTCCCCTAGTTTTTGCCACCAAGGTGGATAACCTTACATTTATCTATATTATACTGCATCTGCCACGCATCTGCCCACTCACTCAACCTGTCCAGGTCACCCTGCAACCTCGTAACATCCTCTTCACAGTTCACACTGCCACCCAGCTTAGTGTCATCCGCAAACTTGCTAGTGTTGCTCCTAATTCCCTCTTACAAATCATTAATATATATGGTAAACAGTTGCGGCCCCAACACTGAGCCTTGCGGCACTCCACTCACCACTGCCTACCATTCTGAAAAGGACCCGTTCACTCCTACTCTTTGCTTCCCGTCTGCCAACCAATTTTCTATCCACGTCAACACCCTACCCCCAATACCATGTGCTCTAATTTTAGTCACCAGTCTCCCATGCGGGACCTTTTCAAACGCTTTCTGAAAGTCAAGATACACTACATCCACTGGCACCCCTTCATCCATTTTACTTGTCACATCCTCAAAAAATTCCAGAAGATTAGTCAAGCATGATTTTCCTTTCATAAATCCATGCTGACTTGGACTAATCCTTTTACTGCTATCCAAATGCCCCATTATTACCTCTTTAATAATTGACTCCAGCATCTTTCCCACCATCGAAGTCAGGCTAACTGGTCTGTAATTCCCCGTTTTCTCTCTTGCTCCTTTCTTGAAAAGTGGGATAACATTAGCTGTCCTCCAATCCACAGGAACTGATCCTGAATCTATTGAACATTGGAAAATGATCACCAATGCGTCCACTATTTCTAGAGCCACCTCCCTGAGGATCCGGGGATGCAGACCATCAGGCCCAGGGATTTATCATCCTTCAGTCCCATTAGCCTACCCAATACTATTTCTCGCCTAATGAAAATTTATTTCAGTTTCTCTACCCCCTTAGATCCTCTATCCTCCAGTACTTCTGGGAGATTGTTTGTGTCTTCCTTAGTGAAGACAGATCCAAAGTACCTGTTCAACTCTTCTGCCATTTCCATGTTCCCCATAATAATTTCACCCGTGTCTGCCTTCAAGGGACCCACATTTGACTTTACTATTCTTTTTCCCTTAACATATCAAAAGAAGCTTTTACTGTCCTTCTTTACATTCCTGGCCAGCTTCCCTTCATACTTCATCTTTTCAGCCCGTATTGCCCATTTTGTTTCCTTCTGTCGTCCTATGAAAGTTTCCCAATCCTCTGGCTTCCGGCTACTCTTTGCTGTGTTATACATCTTTTTTTTTAATAGTTTTATTCTATCCCTAACTTCTCTTGTCAGCCACGGTTGCTCCCTACTCCCCTTAGAATCTTTCTTCCTTTTTGGAATGAAATGATCCTGCGTCTTCCGGATTATGCCCAGAAATTCCTGCTATTGCTGTTCCACCGTCATTCCTGCTAAGATCCCTTTCCAGTCTACCTTGGCCAGCTCCTCTCTCATGCCTTCATAGTCCCCTTTGTTCAACTGCATCACTGACACTTCCGATTTAACCTTCTCCTTCTCAAATTACAGATTAAAACTAATCATATTATGATCACTACCTCCAAGCAGTTCCTTTACCTTGAGTTCTCTTGTCAAATCTGATTCATTGGACAACACTAAATCCAGAATTTGCTTTTCTCTGGTCGGCTCCATTACAAGCTGCTCTAAGAATCCATCTCGGAGGCACTCTACAAACTCTCTTTCTTGGGGTCCTGATCCAACCTGATTTTCCCAGTCTACCTGCATATTGAAATCCCCCATCACCACAGTGGCATTACCTTTGTTACATGCCCGTTTTAACTCCTGCTGCAACTTACACCCTACATCCGGGCTACTATTTGGGGGTCTGTAGATAACACCAATTAGTGTCTTCTTGCCTTTACAATTCCTCAACTCAATCCAGATTGACTACCTCATCAGTCCCCATGTCTTCCCTCGCAAGGGACTGAATTCCATCCCTCACCAGCAGAGCTATCCCCCCTCCTCTGCCCACCTGCCTGCCCTTTCTATAGGATGTATAACCCTGAATATTGAGTTCCCAGGCCCGATCCTCCTGCAGCCACGTCTCGGTTATCCTCAATGTCATATCTACCAACCTCTAACTGAGCCTCAAGCTCATCTACTTTACTTCTTATACTTCGCGCATTCAAATACAATACTTTTAATTCCTTATGCATCTCACCTTTCACATCGATCCCTATTACACTTGGCCATACTCTCCTATCCCTTTGTGAGCTTTCTTTCCCATTAATTCTGGGGTCATTAACTATCCCTTTACTCCCTTTCCCTTTAACTCCGTCCTTGACTATCCCATTTGACACCCCCCCCCCCCTTATTTAGTTTAAAACCACCCTGGAGGTCCAGCTTTTCAGCACTTTTCCGAGCTCTCTAAAGTCACGCTTCAGAATATTCATCCCCTTCTTTCCGACATCTTTTGTGCCAACATGCACTACAACTTCCGGCTGTTAACCTTCGCCCTTGAGGATTTTCTGCACTCTGTCTGTGACATCCTGGATCCTGGCACCAGGGAGGCAGCACACCATCCTCGAAACCCGTCTGTTGCCGCAGAAACCGCTGTCCGTACCTCTCACAATGGAGTCTCCAACTACCATGGCATTGCCTGACGTTGGCCTCTTTGGTTTTGGCTCAACAGCTCTTTTTGCTTCGCAACCCAGTGCGCTGCTCAGTGTGTTAACGTCTTTTGTCCCTTCTAAGTGGGTGAACCTGTTCACAAGAGGTACAACACCCGGGAACCTTTGCATTCCATGTTTCCATCCCTTTCTCACCGTCACCCACCTTCTCTCTTCCAGTACCTTAGGTGTAACAATCTTACTGTAGGACTCGTCGAGGAACGACTCAGTTTCTCGGACGAACCCGAGGTCATCCACTTGCTTCTCCCGTTCCCCAACACGATCCTTCAGGAACTGTACCTGGATGCACTTCTCACATTTGCAGCAGCCAGAGGCCCCAGCAGTGTCCTTGACCTCCCACATACTGCAAGCATCACACTCAATCAGCTTGCTTGACATCTCCTTCTTTCGTCACTCCCTGTCCAGCGTTTTGCGTAGCCTCCTCTCCTCAGCCTCCTCACCGAAGACACTCGAGCCAAAGACTCACAAGGCACTTCCCTCACAAGGCAATTCCCTCACTGCCACTCCCCTAGAGCAGCCTTGCTTATATTGACTGATAAATTGCCTAATTTACCAATTTACAAACCAAATTCCTCAGCTTTAAACTGTTTTTCCCCTGTGACTAAAGGGCCTGTCCCACAGGCATGCGACTCCATGCAGTAAGCGCGACCTAACCGCAAGCGGGGGCCGTGCGGGGGCTGCGCGGAGGTTGTGGGGCCGGTCCCACTTCGATCGCCGGAGCCGTGCGGAGCTGGTCCCGACATCGCGCGGGGCTCCGAAAAACTGACACTGTTCAAACATTCCGTGCGGCAACGGCCTGCCGCCCCGCAGCCGCATCGAGGCCGTGCGCGCCGCATCGACGGCCGTGCGCACCGCCTCACCGCCGGACGCAGCCGCATCGAGGCCGTGCGCACCGCCTCACCGCCGTACGCACCGTCTTGACGTCACTCGACCTCCGCGCAGCCCCCGCTTGCGGTTAGGTCGCGCTTGCCGCATGGAGTCGCATGCCCGTGGGACAGGCCCTTTACTCACCTTTCCCACGGGCTTCAGCCAATCAGTTCTGCTCCCTGCTTCTCTGTTGCTGCTTGTTCAAAATCCACGTAAGCTCTGGGCTAAGTCTGGCTGCTTTTTGGCACTCTTTTAAAACGGTTTTCCACCTCTGACTGACTCACCTTTCCCACGGGCTTCAGCCAATCAGTTCTTCTCCCTGCTTCTCTTGTCTTCACATTTGTCCATAATAATGCTTGACCTGCCATTGTTGAAGATGATGATATTCACGGAGTTTTCGCCTCTTGTTAGCCAATTAATTGTGTATCAGTGTTCATCATGAGATGTGACAGAACTGCAGAGCCTCAAACTGATTGATTAATCATGGGGCCAATTAAATGCTCATTTTGCTGGTTAGCACACATGAATGCTGCAGTCTTCACTGAAACAACTTGTTTAATTATAATGGTTGAATGAGGGCTATTCCAAGCCATGAGGTTACAGATTGTAGTTGTGCACATTTCTGCTGCTGTTGGTGATCCACAATTGCCAAATCATTAAATAATAATCATTATGAAAGATATGATGGCATGTACACCTGTCTACTGCAGTGGACAACTGCTTTTTTTCTTCCTTTTAGGCATTTCTTTAGGATCAAGGATAATTTACTTTAGGTTTAGGTTTATTATTGCCACATGTACAAAGGTACAGTGAAAACCTTTATTTTAGCTATCCATAGACATCACATATGCCATACTTAGATACAATAAGTTCAAACTTAAGTGCAACAGGTAGGACAAATCGGAAGATACAGAGTGCAGAATATAGTTCTCAGCATTGTAGCGCATCAGTTCCTTAGACAAACTCCAATGGCTTCAATGGAGTTGAGGCAAATCGAACAATACCCAAGCTTATGGAAGGACCATTCAGAAGCCTGATAATAGAGGGGAAGAAGTTGTTCCTGAGGCTGGCGGTACGTGCCTACAAGCTTTTGCACCTTCTGCCAGATGTGAGCAGGGAGAAGAAGGCATAGATTACCACTCTCTGGGTGAAAAAGGTCCCCCTCAGATCCTTCTAAATTTCTTACCCCTAATTCTATGTGCTATAGATTCTTCTACATTGAAACTTGATCAGGGAATGAAAAAAAAGATAGTGATTTAAATCAAACATTCATCATTGATGGTGAACACAAAACCAAACTAATTGGATGACTGATGCAACCATTTAGAATAATTCATAGCACAAGGTATACATAGTTCTTAAAGATCTGCCAGATTATTAAATTGGCATGAAAATAAAATATAAATGAAAATTAAACACTTTGTGTGTATGTTATTCCTGATTTTAATTCCGACATTAGACTTTAGAAATACAGCGTGGAAATGCCCTTTGGCCCAAGTCCATGCCAACCAATGATCACCCAGTACACGAGCACTATCCTGCATATTAGGACAATTTACAATTTTACCGAGGCTAATTAACCTACAAACATGTATGTCTTTGGAACATGGGAGGAAAACAGAGCACCCAGAGAAAACCCATGCGGTCACAGGGAGAACGCACAAATTCCATACAGATAGCACCCATAGTCAGGATTGAACCCAGATCTCTTGCGCTTTAAGGCAGCTGCTCTACTGCTGCACCACTGTGCCGTGCAAATGCTTGGGTTCTCCATTGTTCTAATTCATAACCTGCAGTCAGCTTCAGACATGCGAATACTTGTGCACAAAACAAACTTCCATCATTGTTGTGAAGTCTAAACTATCAGGAAATACTTGAATAGGTCTTAGTTAAATGCTAGGAACTCAGGGAGGTTCCGTTTCTGTCGCATTCAGCTGTTCCTTGTATTCCCTGCACAACATGTTCTCCCCTTGTGTAATCCTACACCCCTCCCATCAATTCCCTGACAGAACTAGATACCCTACTCCCAACAACCAACATGGCAAACAACTCCCAAACCTGATCACTGATTGTAATCCATTGATTTGTGAATAAGCCTTCAGTCTACAGTTGTCTGACACAAAGATAAAAGTTTCAACGACAGAGCCAGAGGTGGGTCTGAAAATTAAATCACTGGAATGTTAGCGTTCGAAACCACAATTAACATTTCTATTGCACCTTTATTTTAATGAATTGAAAAATATAGCTAATCCACCAATCTCCTGATTTACACAGATAGTATCCATAGCTATATTTCCAGGATTATTTCAACATTAAGTTCTATTTAGGATATGCAGGTCAAAACCCAAGGGTTGATGGTGAAACTATGTGGGGGAAATGATGCATAAATATTTTTAACTCTGTTATATTCATGCACCCTAACTATAAACATTCAGACCTTTTGTTTAAATATTTTGTTACAAATTCTGCAAGACAGTGCCTAATGCTGAGTGAAATAAGATCACGACAGTGGGTATGAAAACTAAAATTGATTTGGTGTCACAGTCAATATCAAATTTCATTAGCATTTCTGTGAAAGTACTATCTTCAGATCAGTCCCTACTATGGATTTAACTTACGGTGACCCTGACCTTGTTGGCTTTGATGTACTGAACTTCAGAGATAAGATACCAGACATTCATGAGGAGGCAGGGTGGTTCAGGGAAGACTGAAAATATCCAAAGACGAGCACAAGAGCAAGGAAGAGAAGAACTACCTGAATCCAAAGGCAAGATCTAATTGTGTTTTTTTGCACTATTATCTGCCTGGAAGGCAATTTACAGCCTGGTTAGTGACCAAGGCAAGAAGGAACAGCCAGGATTCTTCATGCTAAGCTCATTCAATATGGCAAGGAATTAGGGGGGTGTAGGGAGAAATGGCATCTAATGATTATAAAGAGGCTGCTATTAGCAGGTGGGAGGCTGAAAGCACCCTTGCACGGCCTAATATTCCTACTCCTCCTGAATGACAAGGAATGTTGGAAGGGACAATTAACATGGACACACCTCTATGCTTTGCCAGATTTTCTGACCCCTGAGACACAAAAGCAGCACCTTCAAATTTTAAATCAGGTTCCAAAGTACATTTCAAATAGAATAAGTTGCCAATGTCAAAGGGATAGCACTGCAATTCATAACCATGCTTTAAAAAAAAAGTAATTTGAATGAGAACATTTTTATTCTACTCGCAATTGTTGCAGCAACCATCCACACCACCTTCATCAATCCAAAGCCAAATTAATAATTACATTTCTATTGACCACATCCATTCAAGCAATGCCTTTGGTGTTATAAATAACTTTTCTTCATGGTCTAACCATTGTGGGTTGTTGATTCTGTAATCAAAATGGTCATCTGATAACAAATGTTTTATGGCAAAATCACGAGTGGCATACTCGGAGATAGTTTACTAACATGGAAATGCTGTAGGCTGAACATTTGTTTTAATTTTAGAAAAAGACCTTTTGCAATTTGGCTGAAATCAACAGAATTTAAACATTTGCTGCCTTAGGCAGGACATACACTGAAAGTTCACGAGGTTCTCCTGGTTCCAATCACAGAATTCAAATTATGCATAATTTAGTCACCATGGTTTCAGTCTGGGATCACATAAAGTCAAGCATACAGTAATTGTTACCAATGAGAGAACCTCTACATGGTACCTTGGGACATTCCATATGTGTTAATAGCATACCAGTAAAGGATAGAATTAGTGGGAAATTTCTTAACTAGACTTTATTGTTTCCTTCCAAAGGCACAGAGAAGCATAATGAATGAAAACCGGTAATTCTGAAATGAGCATCAAGTTTTTGGGATATGTTTAAAGTGAAACAATTAACTATAATGACATGTGTCGGAAGGAACTGCAGATGCAGGTTTAAACCGAAGATAGACATAAAAAGCTGGAGTAATTCAGCGGGACAGGCAGCATCTCTGGAGAGAAGGAATGGTTGACCATTCGGGTCAAGACCCTTCTTCAGACTGGTTAGGGATAAGGGAAATGAGAGAATAGACGGTGATGTGGAGAGATAAAGAACAATGAATGAAAGATATGCAAAAAGTAACAATGATACAGGAAACAGGCCACTGTAAGCTGTTTTTAGGATGAAAATTAGAAGCTGGTGCAACTTGGATGGGGGAGGGATTGAGAGAAAGGGAATGCTGGGGCTACCTGGTGAGAAAAATCAATATTCATACCGCTGGGCTGTAAGCTGCCCAAACGAAATATGAGATGCTGTTCCTCCAATTTGCGTTTAGCCTCACTCTGACAATGGAGGAGACAGAGAACAGAAAGGTCTGTGTAGGGATGGGAAGGAGAATGAAAGTGTTTAGCAACTGGGAGATCAGGTTGGTTCAGGTGGGCTGAGCGAAGGTGTTCCCCGAAACGATCGCCCAGTCTGCGTTTGGTCTCGCCGATGTATAAGAGTCCGCATCTTGAACAATGGATACAGTAGATAAGGTTGGAGGAGGTGCTGGTGAACCTCTGCCTAACCTGAAAGGGCTGTTGGGGTCCCTGGACAGAGTCGAGGGAGGATGGTACATTTCAAATATCCACTTAATTGTTCTTTTGTCAATAAAATGCTCGAGGTATAGTTCCATACAGTTTTGTTGTCATTTACTGGTATAATGAATAAAACAAAGAATTTTGGATATCAGTCTCAAATAATGACACAGATATATGTTAAAAATAGACAATCAACATATATGTTATTGACAAACAAAATGTTAGTGCTATTGAAGCTTCTCATGACTATCTGCTCAATCTGGATAAACTTTAATTTGATGCTTTTCTGCTCCAACCAATAATTAAAAAAATGAAAATAATTAGTCCAAATACTGCACATGTAAAATTCCTTGCATTGACAGAAAAAATTCTGGAAGTCATTCAATGATGAGGTATTTAAAAGTATATACATCAACGTGAGTCAAAATCAAGCAAGATTTAAAACATTCATTCCCAACATTTTAATACATTTTATGGAGTATACGATTAAAAGTATATATTGAAAGTTTTCTTGTCTCAATGAATTTCCAGCTTTTCTAGTGTTAGTATCACATTTCCCAGACAACAACGTCTCAGAAATGAGGAGAAGAAAACTTAAAGAAGACCAAAGGGGCAATTTCTCCACACACAAAGTGCTGCATAAGTACGTCCATATGTCATAGGTGCAGAATTAGGCCATTCAGCCCATCAAATCTACTCCGCAATTCAATCATGGCTGACCTATCTTTCCCTCTCAACTTCATTCTCCTGCCTTCTCCCCTCCTTATATATGGAATGATTTATTAAAGGACAGCGTAAAGTTGAGTGCAAGAAATAGGGAATGATTTACGAAAGGAAGCTATAGAGGCGAGTACAAAATAGGAAATTGCACGTTGTCTTTGGAACTGGTGCACTACAATACTGCAAACTCTATTCTGCACTCTGTACCTTCCCCTTTGCCTATCTATTGTACTTGAGTTTTGCTTAATTCAGGGCTCTCGCTTAACTTTTTTTCCCTGTTGCCAGCCGGGCCACCTTGGCAGCTTTTAGGTTGCCAAATGACAGCTTAGGTGGTCATTTAAGATGGCTTGCATGATACGTGCGATAATGTGCACGGACGAAGTGCATTGACCGATGGCAACGGAGAATTATGGTCAATGAAGCATTCACATATTATTTCTGCTTCAAATAAAGTCACAAACTAAACATATTCACAATCAAGACATGATATATACCACAATGACAAGCAGCAAAATTATAATACAGTATCTCAACTCTTTTACACATTGCAATTTCTATTATTTCTTTCCACTTCCAAACAAAAATGTGGTTGGATTATTCAGCGTATGATCAACTTGTGTCAATAAATCCTGGACCATGATAACATATATGCTTAACCATGCACACTACAGATTGATGCAAGCATCTTTTCTGTGAAGGACCGAAAATTACCATGACATGGCCATAGCATGGGTCGTTATTGCTATTGGCACAGAAACACTCTGGCTTCCCACATAATTTATCCATAACAAAATATACAGATTGCAAGGAAATTTCTTAAAGGCATTTTATGATAATAGCTGTTAAAACCAACTATACCCATCTGACAGGGTAAACATTACACTAACTGACAAGAGATGGCCAAAGGACATAACTGCAGCAAAGTTCTTTTGGTAATATGTTTAAAGGTGTCAAAACAAATAATAACATTGGGAATTAAAACACATTTGATTGCATTCCGTTATCAAACATAGTCAATGTTCGCTCTGAAGACCATGAAGCACAATAGGGTCAGGGTGTGTGTGAATCAGTGCGGGGTGGATAGATGGCAGGGGGGGGGGGTGTTGAGAAGGCAATCGGTGCGGAATGGATGGATTGAGGCAGGTGAATTAGTACGTGTTGGTTGGAGTATGTAAAATTGTGAGGGAGAGTAAGGGGGATGTCAGTGGTGTTGAATGGGGGGGATCAGTACGGGATGGATGGGGGGGATCAGTACAGGATTAATGGGGGGGATCAGTACGGATGAATGGGGTAGACAAAAATGCTGGAGAAATTCAGCGGGTGAGGCAGCATCTATAGAGCGAAGGAAATAGGCAACGTTTTGGGTCGAGACCCTTCTTCAGACTGTTCCCCCCATTCTTCTTGAATGGGGGGATCAGTACAGGATGGATGGGGGGGGGGAATCAGCAAAGGATGAATGGGGGGGGATCAGTACAGGATGAATGGGGGGGGGGGTCAGGACAGTGTGGATCGGAGGGTCTGTGCAAGATGAATGGGAGATCACTACAGGATGAATGAGGGGATCAGTATAGGATGAATGGGGGATCACTACAGGATGAATGAGGGGATCAGTATAGGATGAATGGGGGATCAGTACAGGATGATTGAGGGGATCAGTACAGGATGCATGAGGGGATCAGTACAGGATGAATAGGAGATCAGTAAAAGATGAATGGGGAGATCACTACAGGATGGATGGGGGGATTGGTGCAGGGTAAATGGAGGGTGGGTCAGTACGGGATGAATGGGAGGATCAGTGCAGTATGAATGGGGTGAGAAGTGCAGGATGGATGGGAAGGGGGGTCAGTACAGGATGAATTGGGGGACCAGTGTAGGATGGATGGGGGGGGGGGGTGGCAGGAGAATCAATGCGAGGTGGGTAGGGTGATGAATAGATTGGGGGGGGGTAGATGGGGAGGGGAGCACAGAGGATGTCATTGAGGAGGGAATGGGGATCAGTGCGGGATGGAGAGGAGGGGTCCCAGGATAAGAGGGGTGGAGGGGGGCGTACAAGAGAGAGAGAGAGAGAGAGGGTGGGGGAGGGGCTGGGGAGGTGGGGAGGAAGGAAGTCAGCGCTCCTCGGACAACATCGCCCCGCTGCCTTGGCCGTCCCTGTCCAATGCCACCGCCTCCCCTCCCACGCCAGCCGACAGCAAGGTGCGGGGCCGAGCGGTGCAGCTCAAAGATCCTATAGCTATAGGATCTGTCGTGCAGCTGCTTCAGACGGCGGAAGGAGACCTGCCTCCCTCTCTCCCTCTCCCTCTCCTTCTCTCCCTCTCCCTTCCTCGGCATGCGAGAGGGGTTGTTTTGAAAGCGCCGTTGGCGGATTTGCAAGCAGCGGCTGTTATCAGGGCGATAGCGGCCGCTGCTTGCAAATCCACCAACGGCGCTTTCAAAACAACCACTCTCGCACGCCGAGGACGGGAGGAGGGAGGGGAGGAGGGAGGGGGGGAGGGAGGGAGGGTGGCCTCCTTCAGCCGGGTGGGGTGCGGGAGGAGGAGGCGGTGGAGCCGCTATCGCGGCTGCCGCTGTTGCCACTGTTCGGGGTCCGTCATTCGCTCTGACCCTTCGTCACCCCGTATCTAGTATCTTTGCCCCGCAATACAGCCGCCACCGAACGTCACGTTCCTATTCTCCAGAGATGCTGCCTGACCCGCGGAGTTACTCCAGTTTTGTGTGTCTATTGGTATAAACCAGTATCTGCTTGCCAAGCCAGGCAAAATGACTCGCCGTTTAGGTTGCCCGGTGGCACTTTGGGTGGTCAATGGCACCCGGGCAACCACTAATTTCGAGCCCATGCTTAATTGTATTTGTGTATAGTATTAACTAACTTGATTGGATAGCATACAAAAATCGTTTCACTGTACCTATGACACATGACACATGACCTATGACACATGACACAAATAAATCTAAACCAACAAAGACATATAGACAGGTTCATAGATAAGAAAAGTTTAGAGGACCAAACACAGGCAAATGGGACTACTCAGTTCTAAAACATGGTCAGCATGGACAGATTGGTCTGAGGGGCCTGTTTCTGCACTCTAGAATCTGATGTAAATACAAGGCACTGATTTGAGATCTCAGTTGTGCTGAGATGAAGGTCACAAAATGATGAACAAAATGGTTTGTTCTCAGTTAAGTGGAGCATTTTAAGGGTCAACAGGAGAGCTGATACAAACAGTTACCTTTACTCAAGATCCAGGATTTCTCACTGCAAGATAGTGATACCTAATTAACGTGAATTCGTTGAACAGCCAAGAGTGTGGGTTGGACTACGTTTTAGCACTAATATTTTCCTTTGATAGATTATCTACGTACATTTTTATCAGTGCTCCTGGATGTAAATAACCACAGTGCAAATAATGAATCTGTCAACCAACTCAATGCAAGAAAAAGAGTAAATTGGGACATTTAAGAGAATATTAAGGGTATTAATATGCTAATCAGCCTTTCTAGCTTCCATTCTGTTTAGGGGCTATCAGTAACTCTTATCTTTTGTTTTGCTTTACTTTATTACCTAAATAGGTTATTAATGTAAGTGTTTACACAGCACCTCAAAAGTCATAGTTTCATATTTTTATATAAATCCAAGGATTGGAATGAGCTTTTGTGTCACGACATTCTAATTAGCAAAATGATGGCAAATTAGAATAATAAAGAAGATGTTAAGAGAAGAAAGGTGGATTGAATGAGATTTCAATGCCTTCATGCAATCCACTATCGCTTAACAGAAGTCATGTGGTTCTCCATTCAAAAGGAAATATCTGCATTTCATTCTCTCTTTTCAGATACCTTGGGGAAGAGAGAGAATGCCATAGCACTGACCCTGTACGCGCTGGTTTAGAAGAATGAGGGGGACCTCATTGAAACATACCAAATAGTGAAAGGCTTGGTTAGAGTGGATGTGGAGAGGATGTTTCCACTAGTGGGAAAGTCTAGGACTAGTGGTCATAGCCTCAGAATTAAAGGATGTTTCTTTGGAAAGGAGATGAGGATTTTTTGTAATCAGAGGGTGGTGAATCTGTGGAATTAATTGCCACAGAATGCTGTGGAGGCCAAGTCAATAGATATTTTTAAGGCAGAGATAGATACATTCTTGATTAGTATGGTTGTCAGGGGTTATGGGGAGAAGACAGGGGAATGGGGTGAGGAGGGAGAGATAGATTTGCCGTGATAGAATGGCGGAGTAGACTTGATGGGCCTAATTCTGCTCCGATCACTTATGACCTTATGTGACTTTGCCAGGATTACAAGCAGCTGAAAAAGATAAGACTACAGATGGTCATATATTATGGGCATTGCATGTCAGCTCTGTATTGTACCAGAAATGAAAGAGTTACCACTCCATCAAAGTCTAGATAGTGTGCGTCCATCAGCAGTAAATTATGCGAGTAATGAAACAGTTATCTGATTCACTTTTATGCATTTTCTCGGTATCTGCCTTTTACTATTGCCTGCCGAAATGTTTTTTTACACTACTATCCCAATGCTTATATAGGACCAGTGGAAACTTGATAACTTTTAGTGAAAGCAATTCCAATAGCCTTGAAGACTACCCCAAGCGGTGCTAAACATTGTCATGTCATCCCCTAGGGAATGCACTAGCAATCAGCACCAATTTTGGAGCACAGTTTGCTGAATTTTCCAGATATCCTCTAAACCTCTTACACAATGAAGAGTCTAAGCTTGCAGGGTATCAAACTGACCTATGAATGACTACAGTAGGAACTTCTAATATTGCACTCATTTTGAGCATGCACTGAATATGTTGAAACGAAGCCCTAACATCAGTCATCAGACGTTGCAGAATCTTCAGACCATTAATGGAGTAGGCCATGACTTTCATTCTGAAAGAAAGGTCTACAAACTCTGCAGAGTCTTGTGCCAACCAGGTGCGACTCTTTCCTGCTCCTTGACAAGTAACATGGGCTTTACAACAGGTTTTCAGCTCACCAAGGGTTTAATTGTTCATGCTCATCCGCTCGATGACACCTTGTCTCAATCATCAACATTTCCTGGGTCAGTGTCACATCCTGAACTGTCAATACTGCCTCCAGCCATAATATGCCTCCCCTTTAGGAGGACCGGGCTTGCTTTAACTGTAGCTAACCACAGCCATTCACAGTATTGTTCCCTTGTTGATGTATCCACCCATTCAACCATCCAGTTTGGGTTGGCTGGTTCTTACAATCATTAATATATTCAGGCAGCACATCACTGGTAATCTTCCACTGCAAGATGTATGCATGTACTGTAATCCCAATGCCCATATTGAATTTAGACCCCATTATATTCTGTATAGATAACACATATAGATTTCTTATAACATAATTCAATTTCTTATTGCTTCTCTAAATATCTCTTTAAAAGAAGCTACAGATGAGTTGTCGTCATAGTTCTATAGATTTCACTGAATCCTTTGTTACCAAGTTTCCTTTGTTTGCAACGGGCTGTGGGCGTTGGCAGTACTTTTATTTTATAGACCACCATCATTGTCAAGTGCAATGTGATTCACAGCTTTATGTCCATCTACATGTAATTCTGCACGTTACTTGACTGATGGTGAACAGAAACCCACATTGACCTCCCTCCTGAACCCCAGAGGCTAAATGCAACACCCTTTTCACCCATCCTGCTTGTGATTAGTTAACTCAGTATAAAACACCTTAAAACCATGGAGCTAAATATCAAGGTGTTTCAGTTACCATATGCATAAATTAATCAGGCATTTTTGGCTGCCCAGAAATTGTTGATTTTAATGAGATTTATTTTAAGTATTTAATTTTTACTCTGACTTCATAGTTTCCATTGCATTGTTCTTGGGAGTCAAAACCACTAAATTGTATAGCAGCTTTCATACCACAGGTGTAGGCAATAGCCATGGAAAATATTTCCCACATTTCCACAGGCGATTGACACCAACAGCTGCACTGACTAAATCGACATTTTTATAAGTCCCTCAGTCCCAGAAACTTCCTGTTCTCACCAACACATTTAGTTTTTCATAATTCTTTACAAAACACTTTGAATTTCAAACTCCTTGTATATTTGGCATGAGTATTTTAAATATATAAGACTGTGAATAAAAAATATCCCTTTTTTCCAGAATCTTTATTTTATTAGTACAGAAAAGGTTACCGTATGGAGAATATAAAATGTACTTGAACAGATTGAACTTGTGTGGTAGTCAACTTGCAGAACGCAACCTCAATTTTGAATTTGCAACAAATTTTGGGGAACAATAGAATGGAGGAAACAGTCATAGAATGAAAGATATCAAGTATATCAATGTAATATTTTGTGTGCTAAGAACTGTATCCATTTCATTTCCACACTACCTATGAAAGGAAAAGGTGGGGTGGACAATAACCTTTGGTGGCAAGAACCAACTGTTATGAAGTTCTCCCAATAGAAGATTATAATTAATTTATATTAATTAAATTGTAATAATATTCACTAAATTGCATAATTTGTAAAAATACTAATTAAGAATGCAAAATGTTGCATTACAAATCAGAAAAGGAATCTGAAAAGGAAGAAGTCAAAAATAAGAGCAGTAAGCTTCATCAGAATGGAAAAATATTTGCTGATGAAGAAAATCACCTTTGCAATACTGATTTTTAACAATAACAAATGAAATAAGAACATAAAATAAGTAGGAATAGGCCATGTGACCCTTTGAACCTATTTTGACATTTCATATCATTAATGATCTTGTGCCTTCAGTCTATTTTCTTGCCCAAGTCCTTTAATCAGGTTGGGACTTCCAGGATTTTGATCCAATAACTGTGAAGAGATGGCACTATATTTACGTCGAGATGGTATTTGACCTGAAGGGGAACATGCACGGTGCAGCCAACTTTGAAAGTCCTTTGAAAGTGATACAGGTGGTGAATTGGGAAAGTGGCTTGAAGAACAAGGGTAGCACAGTTGTGCAGCGGTAGAGTGGCTGCCTTACAGCACCAGAGACCTGGTTCAAAACCCGGGATCTACGGGTGTTGCCAGTACTGAGTTTGTATGTTCTCCCCCTGACCGCGTGGGTTTTTCCCGACTGCTCCAGTTTCTTAAAGGTTTGTAGATTAATTGGCTTCATTAAGAATTGGAAATTGTCCCAAGCATGTAGGATAGTGCGAGATCATTGGTTGGAGCTCACTCAGTGGGACGAAGGGCCTGTTTCCACCCTGTATGTATAAACTAAAAACTAAACTAAGAAGCATTGATGAGTTGTGGAACTTTTCTTTTGGAGACTGCATTCTTATCGTTAACAATAACAAACTATTCACATGTAATACTAATGTGTAGGTTCATTGAGGCATGGCCAGATTGACAATTGAAAACTCTTCCAAGTGCATCTCATAGGAATTAGAATGAGAAATTATAAAACTCCTTGCTGTTATTCTGACTCATAGAGCCCAGCAACAATGTGCCAATCCCAACACGTACACTGGGATATCAGCTGCCAAAACTGTGTCAGGTTAAACCTAGCACAGATTCAGTTAATCCATTATTTTCAAGGAATGGCTCTGAAGGATGTAAATAAGTTTGTGATAAATACCATGTTCTTAATTAATTGAGTGAACTTAAATGTTTGGGTTTTTTAAACCATTTTCTAGTATCATAAATTGCATTTTAAAACTTTTTATACTTCAACTTGTTGTCAAATTATTTCAGTAGGAGTGTATTGTTATTTTCAATTAGATCAATTTATACTTTGCAAGAGATAGCTTGAAGAATAAAATTGCAACACCAGTAGGGAGTGATTACCAAGGCACTTTGGGTGGACCACTCCCACACCATAGATATACCACAAATGTAAAAACCAACACAAAAGACTTGCATTAAATTGTATCTTACATGTGCCTAGGACATCCAAAGTGCTTTACAACCAATTGAGTACCTTTGAGATCTCTTGAAATGCATCAGCCAATTTACACACTGCAAAGTCCCATGAACAGCAACAGATAATAGATTTAATTTTTAATTTATATTAAATTTTAGCCACAGATAACAGTTGGCAGAATAGTAATTATTCTTCATTTGGATTATTGTGTTACCTTAATAATGCTGATACATCTTCAGTGTAGTAAATAGGCACAGTGGTGGCACAGTGGTAGAGTTGCTGCCTTACATCGCCAGAGACCCACGTTCAATCTTGCTGTCTGTATAGAGTTTGTATGTTCTCCCTGTGACCAAGTGAGCTTTATCCTGGTTCTCTGGTTTCAGTCATATTCCAAAGATGCAGAGATTTGTAGGTCTGAAGAAGGGTTTCGGCCCGAAACGTTACCCATTTCCTTCGCTCCATAGATGCTGCTGCACCCGCTGAGTTTCTCCAGCATTTTTGTGTACCTTCGATTTTCCAGCATCTGCAGTTCCTTCTTTAACACAGAGATTTGTAGGTTAATTGGCTTCTATGAATTGTACCTAGTGTATGGGTGATCGATGGTCAGCACAGATTTGGTGGGCCGAATGGCCTGTTTCCACACTGTATCTCTGAACTAAACTAAGGCATCTTAACAGTGTAGCATTTGCTCAATACAGTCATGAAATATTCATCAAGACTTTGTCTTTAAGCATCTGGAGGGTAACTTAAACCAACAATCTACAAAGTGAGAATTCTACACCTGAGCCAAAATAGTGCTGACTGAAATCTAGGTCTGAAATTATAATAGAATGAAGCTGGAAATTTCAATCATTTGGAATCCAATTCTGGACAATGTACAGATTTGGGATGTTTTTTTGGCTTTGGCCATCACTAGTCCACACACTTTTTCCCTCAATATAGACTGATGTTTTTTAATTTGTTCAGCTGTGAAGAAACTGCTGCTCAATATAAATGGTGGTGATACTTCAACAATATTACTGTGAAAAAAAATTTGTAGCCCAGGTTACTGCAAGCCAGAACTTGATTCCAAATCTGCATTGTAAGCTTCTACTCAGTTTTTCAGTGAATTCATGTAAATCACAAAAAGAAACCATTTAACATCCTCCATGTTTTCACATTTTTACAAATGGATTCAATTGGACTCATTCCTCTCAATCATCTATTGCATTCATGTACTTTTTTAAACTTTATAAATGTCTGCCTCCATTATGTTATTTGGCAGAATATTTTAAATCACACTATTGGCTTCATCATCTGTGTCTGCACACCCCAACGACTGCCATTTCAGAGGGATTACCTCAGGCAAAGGAGGGACAGTCAGAGGGAGTGCCCAGGTCAACATCTGGGCAATGCCAAGTTCCTGGGTTGACATTGGGCTAACCCGATTAATTGGCAGCAGCCAAATCTGGCTGAATAATTGGGCTTTTATTGAAAGACAATTTCTCCTCATTTCCCCTCTGGTTCGGTCAACTACTTGAACCTGTGACATCTGCTTACCATAAGTAACAGGAGCAGCAGTTGGCTAATTAACCTCTCGATGTTGCCCTGCCATACAGAAGATCATGACTGATCAAATTTTGGCCTCAACATAATTTTCTATTCTCCCTATATCACTTGACTTCCTTGTAGTTTAAAAGTCTGTCAATTCTGCCTTGAATATTCTCTCTAAGAAGAAACATCTGTCTGAACTCTAGCAATCTCCTTCAAAACTTTATTTGCTTTCATAAAATCATCTTTCTTTTTTTCTATATTGTGATGAGTTTAAGCTTAATATTTCTTCATTCATCAACTCTTTCATAGCAGGAATCAATCTTGTAAATCTTCTCTCTGCTGCCTCCAAAGCAAGTATATTCTTCATGAAATAGGGAGGACAAATCTATACACAATACTCCATTCATACGTAATAGCTGGTGTATCTTCACCAGCTTCCTGTTAAATAATTTCAAAACCTTGTTATTTCTATGCCCTATATCCCTTGCAATGAAGGCCAACATTGCATTAGCATTCCCAATTACTTACTCTACCTGTCTGCAAACTTCTATCTCATGTACCCACAGATCCCTTTGCGCGGCAACATTTTGAAGTTTCAATGTATTTATATAATTTACTTTTTCTTTCTTCATTCCAAATTTGACAACCTCACATTTTCTCATATTATACTCCATCTCCAACTTCTTGTCGATTCAATGGTTCCTTTGTAAAATCTTTGTACACTCCTTTTAACTTGCTAAGTCACTGCTCTTTGTAACATCAGCAAACTTGGCTTGACTACACTTTGTCCATTCATCCACATTATTAACTTAGATTATGAATAGTTGAGGTCCATTGAGACTGGGCAGAAGAGTGGGAATGTTCCTATATTGACCCTGTAGAGGGTGAGCCGTGATTCTGTTTAGCAGTGGAGGAGGTAGTCTCGAGGCACTAAATGATCAACTCCTGCACCTAATTCTTATATTCAGGTACTTGCTGACTCATGGAAAGCCAACTCAGTGTGTGATCACACAAAATGGATGAATATTTGGGAACTGAAAATGTTGTCCTTTTGTTGACAACTCATAGAGGTAAAGAGAAAACAATGGGAAGATCACCTCACCACCATTCCATTAAAAAAGAAACACAAGAGAATGCAGATGCAATGTTGGATTATTGAATAAAAAGCAACGTGCTGGAGGAACACAGCAGGTCAGGTAGCATCTGGGGAGAAAATGGACAAGCAGCGTTTCAGGACAGGACCCTTCTTCAGACGGACATGAGAAGGGTTCTGACCTGATCTCATCTGTCCATCACAGATGCTGCTTGACCCACTGAGTTCCTCCATTTATTTCCATCTTTAAATGTTCCAATTTTAGGTAACTACCAAAACCCTCCCCCTCTTCCCCATGTATCCTCTCCTCCTCCCCCTACGTGCTCCACCTGGACTCGCACCTATTTCTTCCTCCCCTCCCCCCTCTCTCTTCCTTTAGCTTCGCAATTCGCAACTCGTTAATCCTTTTGTCTCACACCTGTCTTTTCATATCTGGCCTTTGTCCAACCACCTGCCTAGCAAAAACCCACTGCATCTGTATCAACCTATTCCCCGTCAGGCTTTATCCTGCCCCCAACCCTCCCCCCACCCTCTCTGCCAGCTATCTCTCGCTCCCCTAAAATCAGTCGGAAGAAGTGTTCCCATCGAAATGTCACCTATCCATGTTCTCCTGAGATGCTGCCTGACCCGCGGAGCTACTCTAGCACTTTGTTTCATCCTCCATCAGTTTGTTTTCTTATAACTCCATTAAATATTTCCTGATCTACCTACTACAGAATCCGTGCATCCCACACTGGTCTCGAAACCACTTAGAAAAGAGAAAGATATTTTAACTTGGGGGTGATGGAGCGAGTTGGTGGGGGCATGGTGAATGGAAATCATCTTCAGGCCGATCTTATCTTCAGCTGTTATTAGCACTCCCTAGTAGGGAAGTCACCCAGGAGGCGAAGGATTTTCATTACTCTAACCCAGGAACTCCAAAGTTAAATGTAGAACCCCGCCGAGGAAACTCAGCAGACCATGAACACAGTTGGACATTTTGTTCAATGTTTTCTCAACGGCATGTTTCCATTACCAACTGAGACACGGTGGGAGGCAGGGATACAATGTTCAAAACAATTAGAAACGTAATGTCTGAGAAAAAAATGTGCTGATGTTTTTCGTAGTGCGTTTGTACTGTAGCAAGGACACCTTATTAATTATTCATGAATTAATTGTTAGTAAAGCATAACAGATCGCAAATCCACATAAACCGCATTGCAAAACAGACATGAAATGCGAACTTTGAACAATTATTGAGGTTTCTGAATAAAACGTGTATGGTTAAGAGAAAAAGCAAATACAAAGTTGTTTACTTACGAGAATATATGCGAAAAGTAAAACAGACATATATTTGCTTTACCTTGCACTTCTTGTTTCTACATATTATGCAATCTTAAAGAAAGCAAATGTTTGTTTTATTTCTCGCATCCTTGCAAGAAGGTGCAAATTGTAACTCAAACACGAATCATTTGTGATGATTGACTTTTAATTTCTAATTTCCTCTGCACCACTTGAAGGTGCTAACTCTTAATGGGTAACAGTTCCACAACTAGTTGCAGCATCTCAGCATCAAAGAGGACGAGGAAAATAAATCGTAACATTGAACAATCCAGAGCTAACAAACGTGCAAAGAGACACGTAAAGATGCAAGGCACCAGTAAAACGAGTATGTTTTGCGAATGAACACCACGGAGGATTACGACAAATTACTAACGATACAAAGTGCTGGAGTAACTCAGTGGGTCAGGCAGCATCTCTGGAGAATATGGACAGGTGACGTTCAGGTCGGCACCCCTCTTTAGACATTCTATTACAATTTACTAACTTTAGGGGCGTGGTAACCAAAAAGTGCACTTCCAACACTCGGGTACTGTACCCGTCATAACTTCAACGTTAGGGGCGTGGTAACCAAAAAGTGCACTTCCAACCAAAGATGCTCCTCTAGTATCTTTGCTTCCAACACTCGGGTCTTGCACCCGTCATATCTTCAACGTTAGGGGCGGGGTAACCACAAACTGCACTTCCAACCCCCACCCAGGTATTGCACCCTTCATGACACCTACTCTTAACATACATGTATGGGCGCGCACTGTGGACCCTTCATAATTTCAACGTTAAGGGAGAGGTAATCACAAATTGCACGTACAACCCTCACCCAGGTATTGCAACCTTCATAACACCTACCCTTTGCATATATGCATGGTCGCGTAATGCGGCCTGGGAACTGTAGTCCTGTCGGCACACACCATGACGGCACGGGCAAGCCCGCCCGACACAGCAACTACTAATACCAGCATGCACCTGGCGGGACGGTCATGTGGGAATCAGCGCGGCCCAATGAGGGAGTGAGGGAGTGAGGGAGGGAGGGAGGGAGCAGAGCCGTGGAGTGGGAGGAGGCTGGAGTCGAGAGGAGGGTTTGTTCTCACTGCAAGGCGTCGTACATGGTCGTGTTCGTAACTGCGACAAATCGATAGCTGACTGGGATTTATCAAGTTCAGGACTTACCAACTTCCCTCCCAATCGTGTTTCACCGATAGTCTTTCATTTTTCTTGCGAGCAAGATATTTGGTGACGAGAATCCGTAGTTTAAACGGTGGGGAATTCGTGGTTTAGGGGGGTGAAGAAGAGAGAGAAAAACTCTCATAAAGAAAACTAAGGTGGTGTGGGGGTTGAGGAAAGCAATAAGAGAGAAGCGAAGGATGCCTTGGATGCGGAGGTGGCCGTTGAGCTCGACCCTGTTGCTGCTGCTCGGCGCGGCGCTCGCTCTGCTCTGCGCGCCGGTCCCGGCCGCCGTTGCCCTGGAGCCGCCTCGCGCCTGCCCGCCCCGCTGCTCGTGCAGGGCTGAGCTGCTGGACTGCAGCCGCTGCAAGCTCAGCCGCCTGCCTCACCCGCTGCCCGGCCGCATCGTCCGCCTGTGAGTATGCACCCATGCAAACTTTCCCCATTCTTTTCCACTCCATTCCATCCTTCCCCGAAACATTTCTCTCTCTCGCCCCCCCACCACACAATTAAAAACAAAATCCGAGTTTTGTAATGGAGAGAAAACGCATTCATTCGTGTTTTGGCAAACGGGACTTTTGTTGCATTGCCAAGTTCCCATGATTTGCTGCCGATTTGCCTGAAAACTTGACCACGAAAGGTGGATTTCTCCTTCGAAGATGTACATCTGCACCCCGCACAAATGTGGTTTACAACTCTTGGTTAAATCGATTACGGTTTTCTTAAAAATAAAACTTCCCCGTAGAGTTGAGATGTCGTTGAGATTCGAGTGCTCTGGCAAAATGTATGCTTCGGGTAAAGATCCTGGTGCCTTTGGATGCCCAAGTGCAATTTGTATTGGACATTGCAACACATATTGTACTTGGACAACCAAAGAGTATTCCCCCTAATGCACTTGGAGATCCAGTTACGACGCTCGAAGTCATAGTATAAGCCAGTTAAATTACAGTTGTAACATTTTGCATTCGAGATGTAAATGATCAAGTAATGCTTCCGTTTAACGATGCCTCCGATTTGGTTGCTCTTTGTGGCAATTTAGAGTTTTCATCGCAATTATGTTTATTAAAATGTAACGTTTAAGGCAAAAAGAGAAATATATAGTGTGAGATGCTTCCTCCTGTGGAACCGTTTATTGTGTAGTTTTATGGCCACTTGACTGAAGTGGAAGAGTGCTTAGTACATCTGGATTTGCGACCGAAAGGGCAAAGGTCCTTTGTGGAAAGTGTAGGGGAGTCATTCAAATAGTGAGAGAAAAAAAGAATATGAGTTGAAATAATTAATATTGCTGGAAACTATAAAATAAATCAATAGATTAGTACTAACTTTTGCAGCGCTTCATCATTTGACCATGTGCAGAGAGGGATCCAAATGTTGAACAAAGCAGGAAGACTTGCAATTAGTTGTGGCTAATTCCCTTCAAATTAGCTCATCCTGCAGTAATGCTGCCTTGCTCACGAAACATGAATAGCTCTTTCTTAAATGGACTTTGAAACTTCGCTACTCCAAACGGCATGCTATCGAAGAATTAGATATAAGTAAATTACATGGATTTTCAAAAGTTGTTTGATTTGATTTGTAGAGAATGTTTCCTTTCTGAATTAAAACAAAATCAACTTTTGGTTATTTAGTGTTTGGTTTTAGCATGTTAAATCTGGCATGGGATAAATTTTGTTATTTTGCGTTTTTCCACAAGACTACAATAGAAGTATAATTTTAGGTAATTTAGTGTTTAGATGCAACACATTTGAAAGGGAAATTACCTGAAATTAAATAAACACAACTTTATCAAGCCCAAATTTTTATTAACTTGTTTTAAAACATCTTGAAATCTGATTTTAAAATATATTAGACTTGGTAGAATTAATGGAACTCAAACTTGTGGTTGGGATTCCATTTTTATTAGATGCTGTAAAAAAAAAAGGTTTTGTTGCTTTAATGTTCCATTGTACATTTTCTGTGCACAAAATGCAACTGCTGGAACAACTTTTAGTATGTAATGGTTTTTGTTAATATTTCACACTTCAACGATGTTGATTTAGTAGCCCAGTTGGGGACACATAATTGTGATCACCCTTCAGAGAATTTGCGAGTGGCTCAAAAGAAAACATTCAGTATCTCTTCTGTTTACATCATACCTTGTTCATGTTACATTTCTAATGTCTCACTGTTAATCAAACACTTCCTGTAAAAAATAGTGTGTTGCTTTGGGATTGGGGATCAGTTTAATATAAACCTCTCATTGTCCAGGTGTAGCTAACACTGTATACTTGTAGTAATTTAATTTGGAAACGTTTTGGGCAATTCAGTCAGTAGTTCCAAAATCGACCCTTATTTGTTGTGATTCTAGAAATGAAGGTGAACATTTTAATTCCTTTTGTATTAACAACCAAAAATAAACTTGCATTTTGTACAAGGGCATTCCAAAGCCCTAAAGGGCCTTATGACCAATTTATTTTGAAGTATGATCATTGCAATTTTTTATAGAGAAGCAACTTACATACAACAAGATCTTACAAAGTCAAATGAAATACTTATTTGAAAATATTATTTTAATGATTCAAACAAAAAAAAGTTCAGCTCACTTTGTCACCCATCAATGTTAATTCTTTTCTGCCGCTGTCGTATCTCTGATATCAGTACATCTTCAAAATATTCCTTACATCCACGATTATTTCCAGCGAGTGACATCCTGATGTGGATCGCCCTGACTTTATTATCCTCTTTTGCGCACCGACTGTCACATTCATAATACATCTCAATGTTATCTGTGTTCTGACAGTTTTAAACAATTCACTAAAGCCATTGCTGTCTTTCCTGTTGTCTGGCTTCTAAAAATTCACATTCTTGTTCTTTAACTTATGTCATGATTTTACTCTTGATTTTTTTCATTTTCCTTTAATTAGCCTGCCCACATTGCTTAGTATTACTACCCATGGGTTAGTATTGTTAACCACTGTAGCCTGTTTGATATCTTCCACAAAACAATTTTAATTGAATTTTCTTTTATTTGCCTGCAAGAAGATTGGGAGTTGAACTAACTCTAACATCTCTGCTGGGCTTCTTTGGCTTAACTATTTTCAAACAATACAATACCAGCCTTGTACATTTGAGATGTTCTATAATCGTTGTAGTTTCTGACTTTCAAGATGCCTTCATTCTTTGTGGAAAATCTCGTGGTATTTTAATTCATTAGTTAATGCAAATCAATGAACGTGATTAAAACAAAATAGGTACTGTGAATGTGGACACAAGAAACTGCAGATGCTGGTTTACAAAGAAAGAACACCGCTGGAGTAACCCAGTGGGTCGGGCAGCATCTGGAGAACGTGGACAGGCAACATTTTGGCTGACGAGTTTACAAATGGATAGGTTCACAAAAGGCAGTTTGCAAATGATAGGTGAGGGGGTGTTTTGATTAGCAGATGGTTTGACAAAGGCCAGAGATGAAAAGAGAAAAAGTATGACATAAGGTTAGAAGTGATGCAAGATGTGAAACGGGAAGAAGGAATATGTAGCAGGAGATGGGGGAAGGAGCGAAATAGGTGTGCTTCCCAGTGAGGCACAGGGAGGGGGGGGGGGGGGGGATGTTAATTACCTAAAATTGGATAATTCAATGTTCATACCATTAGGTTGCAAGCTACCCAAGCTGAATGAGGCACTGTTTCTCCAGTTTGCAAGTGGCCACACTCTGGCAATGGAGGTGGCCCAGAACAGAAAGGTCAGTATGGTATAGGGAAGTTAAAATGATTAGCAAATGGGAGATCCAGCAGGCCTTGGCAGACCAAGCACTAGTGTTTGGCAAAATGGTACTGTGAATGTTTGGCTGCTAACACAATTAATTCCAATTAACCAAAATAAATTAAACTTCACTTTAGATAAACACAAAGTGCTGGAGTAACTCAGTGGGACAGGCAGCATCTCTAGCGAAGGAAAGGGTGATGTTTTGGGTCAAGACTGCTCAACTTTTAACTTTAAATATAAGTGAAAGTGATTTAAATGTGGATGTTTTGCTCCAAGTTTGATGTAGTTCTCACCTATGGATAGGATATTTTACCATACCAGTTTGCACTTTTAATAGTTGCTTTCACTGGTGGTTTAGAGGTTACATCATCTACATTATGATAGTCAGCAAATGACAAATGCATGGTCAAAAATCAAAGGATTGCATGTCAAGACAAAGTTACACGGCTCTAGGAGGAATGTTTGAAACTGTGCTACTGTTCATCCTTTTAACCTTATAGTTACTGTAATCTAATTTTTTAATGACTTTATCAGTGCTATTCCATCCAATAAGCAGAATCGATCTCAAGAGTATGAGGACTTAGCTTTAAGGTGAGGGAGCAAAGTTTAAAGATGACAAGTCTTTTTACAGAGCGATGGGTGCCTGGAACATTGCCAGGAATAGTGGTAGAGACAGATAAAACAGGCCTTTTGTAGGCACAGTGAGTGGAGGAACGTGATAGAGGAGATTTGTTTAACTTGGTATCATTTTCGTTATGGACATTGTGGGCTGAAGGGCCTGTTTATTTGTTGTGTTTTCTATGTTCCTCATAAGCAAAATAACCTTGGGCAACTCTCCGAGTTGGTACACACCTTATTGGCACTTCAGTAGTATGATTTTTTTTTTCCTGCCAGCCAGTAGTTACACAGAAGTTTGATCTTTTCCAATATTCAGCATAAGATGCTGAACAGGTTGTTTCTCCACAGTGTAAGAGGAAGGAAGTGGATGGTGACATTCCAGGCAAGATGTATCCAGGTCAGAGATTGTTGATTGAGGAACAATGCAACATTTAATTAATAAATCAGAAGGATTAAAGATAGAGCTTGTGTATGGGGAAGTTTTGGATTCTTGCGGTTTCTGTTATTTGCCTTTGCTGTACTTTTATATTATTGCTTCAATTTGAAACCGAACCTGCACTACAATCAATATGCAAGTAATAGTTGTACAAGTAATTGTATCAGGTGATACCTGGCCGATAAGTGGTTTTGGACTCTGGCCTTTTTTTGGGGGGGGGGGGGGGGGGGCGGGGAGAGCTGACAGAGTGACAGTGAATTGACAGTGAATGATGAATGCTACTGGGGGCTTTGCTTGAATAGTTGCATGAATTTAAGGTCCAAGTTAGTTGGTAATATGATCTCAGTAGTTGATCTGCAAGAGCCCCAGTGTAGTTATTCTAAGGAAGAGATGCATATATTTTAATTCCTGATTTGCATTTATTATGTACTTTTGAAAACTCAACTCATGATGCAGTGCAGACATATTCTCTTTGGGGAGGAGTGTGTTGGAAGGAACTGCAGATGCTATCTTACACTGAAGATGGACACAAAATGCTGGAGTAACTCGGCAAGATAGGCAGCATCTCTGGATAGAAGGATTGGGTGATGTTTCAGGTCTAGACTCTTCTTCAGACATTCAATAGGCTCTAGAACCCAAAACTTCACCCATTTCTTCTCTCCAGAGACGCTGCCTGTCCTGCTGAGTTACCCCAGCATTTTGTGTCTATCTGTTTAGGGAAATGGGTTCCTTATTGAATAGCCCTCAGAAACCCATTATTAATTTTTGTATATTGGTATCACCCAATTGGGGCAACTAGAGACTTTGGGATAACACAGGGAGCAAGTAGAAGAGAGAATCTTAGCTGAATTAGGGAAAAAGTTTGGATCCCAAAAATCAGTCTGCCTTAGTTATTTTAGGACTGACACTCGTGTTTGCCCTCTGAGTGATTATTTATGAATTGAATTCACCCACTTGTTTATTTGTTCTTTGAAGCTGTGGTCAAACATAAATATTTCAGCACTTGCCAATTGCAGTGTAAATACAAAAGTAAATAATTTCTCATTAGAGAAGTACTTTACAGTGGAAAGCATAACTATAATTTTGCAAACCAAATTAAAAGTTGTTATATTTTAATGCTAACTTAACTGGTAAATTAGTAAAAGTATGATTAGCTGATCTTTTAGTAAGGATATGGACGCACTGATCTGTTCTGTAGTAAATGCCTACTGTGTGCTGAAGCAAAGCAAGAATTTCATTGTCCTATCAGGGACACATGACAATAAACTCACTTGAACTTGAACTTAATTCTTTATGCATACTAAGGGTTATACTAATGGGCCTGTCCCACTTAGGCGATTTTTCAGGCGTCTGCCGGCAACTGTCAGAGTGGAACACACGCGCACACGCATTGCAAAGGCGGGGGGTGGGGGGAGCGCTGTCTGAAATTCACACGGTGCAAAGCCAAGGTGATACAGACACTGCGGTGAACAGGAAGGTTGGTGCTGTAATTAAGACGGCTGAAGCACAGTGTACCGTAAGTCCTTTAAAAGAGGGGGAGGGAGAATGAATGGCGACAGCTTTTAAGAAGCCAGATATACACGGCTGTGAAGTCCGGTGGACAGTTAACATTACCGGTCGGTTATGCGTGGTTCTGAAAACTACTGTTTGCGGGTTTTTTCCCCCAATGAGCCAATGGAATTCACCGGTCAGCACTGGCTACAACCTACGAGAACCTAAGAGAACCTTCGACTTCCTGGCAACCCATTAGGACCTCCTTGCGACCCACCTACGGCACGAGAATTCTCGCTGCTCTCCATGGCGGCTTCGTTCTAGTCGCCGCTAATTTTTCAACACGTTAAAAAATTTGCGGCGACAATGAGGCCCGCGACTAGTACCCAGTATGCAGGAACTTCTCATGACTATGATGGCGACTCTCCGGCAACCTCCCGCAAACATGTGGCGACTGCATAGTCTCCTGCAGTCGCCTAAGTGGGACAGGCCCATTACGGTTTACTGACTAGGGTGGTTGTGGTGGTTGTTTGAACTGTTGCCTGTTGTAAACTTTTTTTGTTTTGGCCTTATCTGCCATCCACGTCGGTTAAAATTCAATGGCTATGTAAATGAAATGAGAAGCAGCAAAATAGCAATGCCCCTTTTGCTTTCTAGTGGTTAATTTATTCTTCATCCACATGCCATTGAATGTGTTTAAAAGCTGTTGTTAAATGGAGGTGAGAATAGATGTTAAGAAACAAATGTGAGATGCAACATATAAAGTGACTGTAACACCATCTGCCACATTATCTGACTTTAAAAAAGCTTCCCAAGAGCCTACATGCAGGATCGTGATAGAAATATCTATGAAATAAGGCAAAAAAGGAATAAGGCAAGAATAAATTCCTTTTTACTTTTAAATTTACACTGCAGTTGACCGATACTAGAAATCTTGCTTCGCAGATAGTTACAAGGGAGATCTTTTGGTTATAAAGAACTGATTGAGACTAATCGAGGGTTTAGATTGGAAATGTGAGAAATCCTTTTATGGTTCCCAGTTTAATTTGTGACCTTTAATAATCTGTTATCAGTAATAATCTATATACTGTTTAGAAAATGGTAATGGTGAGGGGGATTTAGGCATTCTCAGGCTGATGGAATCTTTGTTTATTTAATCGCCTTTACTCAGTAGATTGATTTGCTTTATCAGATCTAATTCTCCACTGATAAGTAACTTTGTGGCCCAATATTAAACCTTTTTTTGCAAATTACATTCCACCAACTTGAATGTTTCTAAAGAAAATCAAAAAATGAATTGGATCCAAAAGAAAAACACTTGATTTTATTATTTTGGAACTCTGGAAAACAGATGGCAAGGAGGTGTTCTCTGCAGCTGCTTTTCTATGCAATCCAGACTCAGAACTTTTCACATACAGGGCTGATTTATGAGTCACTCAATATTGGTGTCTCAAAAGTAGTTAGAGCTTTGTGATTTCTCCTCCCAGTATACTTAATTTTCTGCTGAATTAGCTGATCCTATCCCATGTTATGGTATTGATTTGAAATCTGTATAGCATTACTCAAATAGAAGTCTACAGTGAGAAAACGTTTTGTAGCACAGAAGCATTTCTTGATAGCAGCAATCAAATAGCAATCTGTCTTCAAGTTTCCATTTTCTTAGAATTTTGAAATGAGCTCTTTACGGCCTTTGCTCGGAGGTATTGACTTCACATTCATTCATGCTTAAGATGACCATTGGCAAACGGGTAGCCCACATGAACACTCAGTTGAGCATGGTCATCTATTTGCCATTAGATTGTTGGCTATTCATCAGATGTTGGAACCCAGATCAGTTATTTCATTGCAGCACTGGAATCAAAGTTTATAATGATCCCTACGTTTAGTCAATATTGTAGAGGTGTTTTGAGTTACATGCTTTTAATATCCTGCCCAGTTCTGTACCTTTTTGAATGGTGATTAATCTAGAACCTTTATCAGATGAGAAGTAATCAGTAAACTGATGAATGCACGATGAATGGAAACCACATGCTAACAGATTCACAGAGTTTTGTACATTGAAAGTTTTAAACATATGATTAGGTGCTCTATAAATTCAAGTGTTTTATTTGTTATCCTTAACCCCAGTAATTCCTCTGATTCTAAATGCTTAACCCCCATGGACATTTGAGTACATCTGTGTATTCCATCACTCTGAAGCTTTATTGGCAATCTAATTACATATTATATAAAATTGTAACCGATATCTAGTAATAGTCGCAACAAATATAGTCTGTAAGTAGGGGAATGGAACAGTCATTGTGATAAATTTGTATATAATTATTAATTATTAATTTTTGGTCTATTGAATACTAGAATCTAAAATAAATTAAAACCTTCAGAACGAACATAGCTTTGTCAAATGATATCAGGAATGTGAATGAACAAGGCGAGTACACTGGACCAACTTAAACTGAAGCAGAAGAGGTTAGATCAGAAAAATCAGTTACCGTTTTTAAGATGATGAGCGCTATTGATGGTAACTGGTCAATTTTTTGTGATTGGAGAGCACTGAAAGAAATAGCAAGGTTTCAAAAATTGTCTTGGTTGGAACCCTGAGCACAAAGAGCATTGGAAAATATATTGTAGGAATTAGTTGGACGGTTTTGTTGTCTATATTACTAAAAAGTCTGATCTTGACCACTTCCTGTACTGTATATTGATTTTAGAAAAACCGCTGCCACTTGTGGCTGTGATTTTTGGCTATCTTACTCAGAGTCCCCCTCCGCTGTGCAGGACAAAATAATTTTTCCCATTGATAAAAAATAAAAGTTATTAGTGTTTTTAAAATGTTGATTCTCTCTCCTGAAGGCCACGCCCCTTCCGGAGGGACTATGAAACCCGGAAGTGATGAGTGCCTCAGTCAGTCTCTGCAAGATGGAGGAAGCGAGAGGGTCATGTCTCTCAGTCTCAGCTGTGAATAACACTAAACGCATGTCTACTAAACTGAGTGTGGTTTTACGGACCTTGAGTGCCCTTAATGTGGTTTCAAAATGTGGTTGGTTTGAAATAAAGCGCAGCAAATGGTTGGTGGTGGTTGGTTTGAAATAAAGCACAGCAAATAAAGCACAGCAAATAGGAAATGCTTCCCTACCATTCCTTGACCTCACTATCGCCATCGCAGGTGATAGACTTCTTACCGACATCCACTACAATCCTACCGACTCCCATGGCTATCTGGACTACACTTCTTCCCACCCTGCTTCCTGTAAGGACTCCATCCCCCCCACTCCCAATCCCTCCGTCTACGCCGCATCTGCTCCCAGGATGACGCGTTCCACACCAGGGCATCCGAAATGTCCTCATTTTTCAGGGAACGGGGGTTCCCCTCCTCCACCATAGATGAGGCTCGCACCAGGGTCTCTGCCATACCCTGCAACACTGCTCTCTCTCCCCATCCCCCCCACTCACAACAAGGGCAGAGTCCCTCTAGTCCTCACCTTTCACCCCACCAGCCGTCACATACAACAAGTGATGCTCCGTCAGTTTCGCCACCTCCAACGTGACCCCACCACTCGCCACATCTTCCCATCTCCCCGCATATCTGCCTTCCGCAAAGACTGCTCCCTCCGTAACTCCCTTGTCAATTCTTCCCTTCCCTCCCGTACCACCCCCTCCCCGGGTACTTTCCCTTGCAACCGCAAGAGATGCAACACTTGTCCCTTCACCTCCCCCCTCGACTCCATTCAACGACCTAAGCAGTCGTTCCAGGTGCGACAGAGGTTCACCTGCATCTCCTACAACCTCATCTATTGCATCCGCTGCTCTAGATGCCAGCTGATCTACATCGGTGAGACCAAGCGGAGGCTTGGCGATCGTTTCGCCGAACACCTCCGGTCGGTCCGCAATAACCAACCTGACCTCCCGGTGGCTCAGCACTTCAACTCCCCCTCCCATTCCGTATCTGACCTCTCTGTCCTGGGTCTCCTCCATGGCCACAGCGAGCAACACCGGAAATTGGAGGAAATGCACCTCATATTCCGCTTGGGCAGTCTACATCCTGGGGGCGAGTTCTCTAGCCTTTTTATATAGATAGATGGATGGATAGATGGATGGATGGATGGATGGATGGATGGATAGATACCAAAACTAAACCCAATGCCTCGTTTATTATCTATATATTAGTGTATATATATGTGTGTGTGTGTGCGCACACCCACACACACACACACACCCACACTCACTCACTCACTCACTCACACACTCTGATGTGCATGGGAGTGTCCCAAGATGTGAATGGTTTCAATCTGTAGGAAGTCAAAGGTATGACACTTGCTGTCTTTCCCTTGCCTTCTATAAACAAAAGTGATTGTGAACATGTCAGAACATTTTTCTTGTTTTGAAGATGGGGAACTTTACCTAAAGTTCACATGAATGCTAAACCTGGAGCACTCAACATAGAATTGTGACTAATTTCCCTCTACTGCTTGTCCTGGCAACAATAATTGTTAAACTTTCACTGCAGCTCTGGTGAGACCAGTTAATCAAATGTAGGTCAATTGTGAAATCTGTCTTGACCAGATTGTCTGTTTCACTTCCCACAGTGAAATACAGATTGAGTCATATCATTGTAATTGTAAAGCAAATGTGTCACTTACATGTTCTTCTATTTTGGTGTTAACAGCAGTCCTAAAAAAATGGATATAAAATAATTTGAATCTCATTTGAACTTAAAGTTAGTTCAACCAATTTTAGGCAAAAATGTGAGACACTATTTAGACGTTTAGCTTCTTTGGTCAAAACAGTTGTCTGGAATCTATTTCCATAAATGGTGACTGTCTTGAGTTTGGATTTTTGTAAGTGTGAAGAAATTTATGTGTGAAGTGGGACACAGCACTTTTCAAAGGCAAGTTGCCATATGCAGAAAATTCCTTAGCTGAAAATAATCCTTTACTAAAACAAGCTGTTCTTCTAGTAGAGACTTGCACCGATGTTGCTTCCAGACTTTTGTGTCTGCACTTTCTACAACCAAGTAAAGAAAAAGTGGTAACAGATTGGTCTTTGGGAAAAGATTGCATTTTGAGAGGATCTTTTTAAAAGCCAGAATTCTAGAAATTGAAAAAACATTTTTAATGCAATATTGTTATGATTTAGTTGCTAACCTACTTCCAGATACATGTGATCAGTGATTTACAATATATGTTTTAACCTATAAGCAAGCATGATGCAAATTGAACTTGAGTATGTTTCCAATTTTCACAGAAATCTCCTTGCCTTATTTGACAATCTCTCTGATTTTTTACTTTGTTCTTTGACGTTATGTAACTCTGCAGTATGGAGCTGGGGCAGTTTAAAATGGGTTGAATGCTGTTTTCATATTTACTGCTTGAACTCGAAGCTGGTGTCTTGCTCCATAGTATGATGCTCTTGCACAGGTCTTGGTAATTGGACAATTTTGTAGTTTAAAACCATTTTTTACTGTACATGATACTGCTGCAGCAGAACAGATCTGCTTGTCTATAGTTTAAGAAGGAACTGCAGATGCTGGAAAAATCAAAGGTAGATAATGCTGGAGATACTCAGCGGGTGAGGCAGCATCTATGGAGCGAAGGAATAGGTGACGTGTCGAGACCATTCTTCAGTCTAGTTGTCTGATGCAAACGTATTCCAAATGCATGTTGTGATGGAGTTTGCAGTTCAAAATCTGCAGGTTTTTGTACTCTGCCTGCTTAGTTTGAGAGTTAGTTGTGCATGACCCTTGATGTAAAGTAGCTAATTAATGCCAACTAGAATAATCATTTTGTACAACGTTGCCTCAAATAAAATATTAGCCAGAAATCCAATTATTTCCTGATATACCAACCAAGGTTCAAGTAAAAATGTTCAGTCTTTGATTCTTCACACTCCAATGTCAGGAATAACTTGAATTAATATCTGTATGATTCAGTATTTAATATACAGTTGCTTAAGAAATTTTGTACATTTTTTTTCCTGTGTTTTTTTACTCGCACTGAAGAATAGTTTGTGCGCTTCTCAATTGCTTAAACAAAGCAAATAATGTTCTATTGTTGAGGACCGTATCAGAACAAATAATTTCCCCTTGCAATCAGTTTTAAATATCCTGACCCGAAATGTCACCTATCTATATTCTCCAGAGATGTTGCCTGGCTGGCTGAGTTACTCCAGCACTTTACGTCCTTTTGTGTAACCCAGAATCTGTAGTTCCTTGTTTCTATAACAAATTGTGATGACACTTTAAATGTTTTGTCCCTTATTGTCTTAAAATTAATTTACATGATTGGAAAAATGCATTGTTCTTCCTGTGTAATTTTAGAAGGCATGGTCCAACAACATTTTAATGAAAAAAAATCTGAGACTCGTGTTCTGTGGGCAGCATTGTATACATGCAGAGGCATGGTTCTTTTCACACCAACAGCTCCATAATATTTATCCACCAAGTGAACCTGTTTAGTGACTATTCAGCTGACTATTTTACACCAAAGAATGTCATAGTTTGATTTTCAGCATTTAGTAACTGCAGGAAGAGGGCACTGGCTTATTGGGTCAATGCATCTGATCATACTGCTGCTTCTTGTACACATCGCTAGGAACCAGAGTAGGAAAACTATATTGTCTTGACCTGAAACGTCACCATCCCTTCTCTCCAGAGATGCTGCATGTCCCGATGAGTTACTCCAGTGTTTTGTGTCTATCTTTGGTATATAATCAACACCTGCAATTTCTTCCCACATATATTGTTCTGTATCTGAACCAAAGAGAACAAAGTTGCTATTGTGAGGCAGCATCCATGGAGCGAAGGAAATAGGCAATGTTTCGGGTCAAGGTCCTTCTTCTGACTGATGTGGGGGTGGGGAGGGGGGGGGGCGGAAGAAGATGAAGAAAGGAAGAGGTCGAGACAGTTTGCTGAGGTAGAGCTGAGAAGGGGAGGAAAAAAGTAGGGGCTACCTGAAATTAGAGAAGGCAATGTTCATACCGCTGGGGTGCAAACTGCCCAAGCGAAATATGAGGTGCTGCTCCTCCAATGTACGGTGGTCCTCACTCTGGCTATGGAGGAGGCCCAGGACAGAAAGGTCAGATTCAGAATGGAAGGGGGAGTTGAAGTGCTGAGCGACCGGGATATCAGGTTGGTTATTGTGAACCGAGCGGAGGTGTTGGACGAAGAGATCGCCAGACCAAGCGTAGACTTGGCGATCGCTTCGTCCAACACCTCCGCTCGGTTCACAATAACCAATCTGATCTCCCAGTGGCTCAGCACTTCAACTCCCCCTCCCATTCCGAATCCGACCTTTCTGTCCTGTGCCTCCTCCATGGCCAGAGTGAGGACCACCGTAAATTGGAGGAGCAGCACCTCATTTTTTTTGCTTGGGCAGTTTGCACCCCAGCGGTATGAACATTGACTTCTCTAATTTCAGGTAGTCCCTACTTTCTCCTCCCCTTCTCAGCTCTCCCTCAGCTCCACCTCTTCCTTTCTTCTTCCCGCCCCCCCCCCCCCCCCCACCTTCACATCAGTCCGAAGAAGGGTCTCGACCCGAAACAATGCCTATTTCCTTCGCTCCATAGATGCTGCTTCACCTGCTGAGTTTCTTCAGCATTTTTGTCTACCTTTGATTTTCCAGCATCTGTAGTTCCTTCTTAAACAAAGTTGCAATTGTGACTTATTTGGTTTGTTATCTCAGTTATACAAGGAAGTATGTTTTATCCCATGTGCTATTGGGGAATTGCTTTTTGTTCATTAAACCAAAAGTTGAAGCAGGTCTAGTTGGTTGAAAATCCAAACCACAATAGTTGTAAATTTATGCCTAATTTTTGCATAACCCATAACATGAAAAATTAAGTGAATTTTAATAAAATGTTGTTACAAATTATATGCTAAAAATGGAATTTCACATTAATGTGTAATTTTCTTTCAGGGACTTGAGTCATAATCGAATTACTTCTATCAATGGCAGCTTGTTTAACCATCTGCACAACTTACAGGAAGTGTAAGTCGCATTGTATTTGTACACTGTAGAATTAACTACTGGTGTCTATTATCAATTTCTGACTTTACCTTTTTGACTTTCAGAAAAATAACTCGCAATGAACTAACCACAATCCCAAGCTTTGGAATTATAGCTGCAAACATTACCCTTCTTTCACTGTAAGTGATACCCTTTACTTTTTTATTACTTGGGGCTTGGTAGCTTTTTGAAATGCTATCTAGCAAGGCTGTGTACATTCTGTCATAATCACATTCATCTTTTATGGTGGTGTTCATGCATACTGAACAATTCAGAAAAACTATTAGAATATTATTCCTAGCATTGTAGGGAGGGAGATGATTTTATGGAAATTGGCTTGATTGTAGGTTAAATTCATAATCTAAACAATGAACCTGCGCAGGCCTAGTGATGTTGATGATGCCACTCTTTGATTGGAGTGTTTGGTTGTGTTATCAGCCTCGATTAATGTTATTCAGCTCCGACAATCCTGTGCATTGGTAAAAGCAGTTCCTCGGTATTCTGTTGTTTTTTTTACCAAAAGGAAAAATATATGGTGTCAGTCTGAGTCTGGATGAAGGGTCTCAACCCAAAATATCGACTGCATTTTCCTCCATGATGTTGCTTGACATGCTGAGTTCCTCCAGCTGCTCTCCTTTATTCTGCTATGCATTCCAGCAAGTGCAGTTTTATTTGCTTCCATCTCGCCAATTGTCTATTTCTGTGTGGAGGGAAGTTGCCAGTGCAGAATGCTCGCTGCATGTGCATTTATCAAAAGTATTATGCTTCAAAAGCAATGATTGAAGTGCATTACAATGCAGCTGTTTTTTTAAGTTACCTTTGCAAAGCGTTGGGTTTCATACAATCTCTTATTTGCATTGGCTATGCATTGAGATTGATGGGTCTTGAACATTGCTAATTGCACATTGCCAATGCAAGGAAAAGTATAAACATCAGGATATTGCTTGAATTGGATTCGCAGGCAAACCTAAATGTGTCCATTTAGTGGCTTTTAAATTACAGGATTTTTGTGTGTACTATGTGCTGTGGCCAATGATGCGTATCACTAAAGCTAGTCTGGCTAGGCCACTGTGCTTGAATGTTGTCTTTGATTATTCTCTGGAACTGGCAGAGGTTCCAAGTTGGAATTTATTCACAGCAAAGGACAGGTGTTGCATCTCCTGAGGTTGCAAAGCAAAGTACCTGGGGAGGGGTGGATTGAGTGGGAAGGGACAAGTGAACTAAGGAGTTGCAGAATGAGGGTTCTCTGTGGAAGGCATAAAGGGACTGGAATTTGAAGATATGACTGGTGGTGGGATCACATTGGACATGATCGAAATGTCAGAGACTGGGTTCGATGCGGAGACTGGTGGGGTGAAACCACATTTACGAAAGAAAATGGATGTCGCACATGTCCTAGAATAAAAAATGTAATATGCATGCGATTTTTGAATTAATTTGTTAAATATAGAAGTTGGGAAGTAACTCTATAAAACCTGGTCAGACCTTGGCTGAAGTCACCATACTAAAGGAAGGGTATGGATGGTGCTGGAGGGAGTGTAGAGGAGATTCACCAGGACATTGACTGGAATAGAGCAATGCAGTTATAAAGAAAGGCTTGAGAAGATAGGCTTGTTGAGTGGAAGTGGTTAAGAGTTGTACAAGAATAAGGAGGCAAAAATAGGATATATTCCAGGAAACTATCCCCATACCCGAGAGGGATAAAACTAGAGGACATAGGTTCAGAATAAGAGGAAGAGATTTAGGAGATCTCAGTCTGGGTGAAGGTAATGATGTGCCCGAGAGACTGGTTGAAGCTGGGTCACTGATATCATTTAAGTGTCTTGATGAGCACATATCTCTTGGGCAAAGAAAACTATGGACCAAGTGCTGGACAATGGGATTAATATTGAAGTTAATGTTGGTTAACTTGGATGAGTTAAATCCAAATAGCCTGTTGCCATGTTGTAGGATTCTGTGACAATTGTTATTTGTACTGTATGATACAATATACCAGCTATACTAATTTCTAAAGTAAACCCAGTATACCCATTTCCAGCTTTAGTATTTAAAAGTCATGTTACAGTATTCATAGGGATTGAATTTTTTTTTAAAGTTTAGTCACCGTTGTAATGTAATAAATGTGGCAGAAAATGTTCACACATCATGATCATGCAGAGAGATAATGACCTCTTTGAAATAGCTACAAAATCCTATATCCACTTAAAGGCTGCTGAAGCAGTGGTTTAATCTGAAAGACTATTTCTGAGAGTATAGCACACATCCTCGGTGCTGCATGTGTGTGTCTGCCTAGATTACCCGAGTCTTTAAAATGGGGACAGGAATTTTCATGCTCTCTGACAGAAAGCAATATTTGGTGTAAATGAGGATCATGGTCAGCATAGATAAGTTGGGTGGAAGAGTCCATGACTGGTGTACAACTATATCTAATACTAGACAAAGTTCACACGGGAGGGCTGGTCCCCCAACGCAATATTCCACCTCTCCACCAATTCCAATATTGGTGGGCAGTGGGGTGCTTTCTGGAATGCTAGTATGGGTGTTGCAGACTGAAGGGACTGGTTTCCAGATGGCTAGTATGGACATTGTGGGCTGAATGGATCCTTGGGCTGGCAGCTCAGTCACTCAGGGCTGGCAGCTCAGTCACTCAGGGCTGGCAGCTCAGTCACTCAGGGCTGGCAGCTCAGTCACTCAGGGCTGGCAGCTCAGTCACTCAGGGCTGGCAGCTCAGTCACTCAGGGCTGGCGAGCTGACAGTTCACTCATGCCTATTCCTTGAAATTCCATTTCAAGCAGAGTGCAGGCCACCACATTCAATTTCATAGCATTTCAAGCAGAGTGCAGGCCACCAAATTGCCAAACAACTCATTGCATTGTCATTAAGGGCTAACAAATCACTTATTGCAAGTACATTGCAGACTCACAGTTCAGTTGATTCACAGCTTAGAATCACAGTTGTGGGCTCTCCCTCGCGATCTTCCAGAGTGACTCCAGGCATCCGGGGTTTTATAGTTCTGCCTCCCTCCAAAAAGGGGAGTTACCTTCATCATGGTGATTGACAGGCGAGAGGACCAATCAGCTGATTTCAAGATTTTTTAAACACTCATAATTTTTTTTATTTTTCATCGATTGGAAAAATCCTCGGGACTGCCTCAGCGGAGGAGGACCGTGAGTAAGATGGTCAAAAGTCATAGCAATATATGATAGGGTTTTTTCTAAAATCAATATACAGCGCAGACAGGAAGTGGACAAGATGAGACTTTTAGTTATATAGATACTTAGTATCATAGCACAGCACTATCTGTGTACATTTTAGATCAGCTTGTGTTCTTTAAGAGGGTTTTTGTCATTCAAATATCCTTTGTTTGAGGTTCTCCAAATCCTGTGCACCCTGCCCTTTAGGTTATGTTGGTTATTCATCATCCGTACATGTAGGAGGTTGTTGTTCAGCTATGGCAAAACACCAGAACCTAGATCACACTACCTTTCATCCTGACTAAGAACTTGTCCTGGTGCTCTAAGATTCGGATACAGAGTGTCTTTACAGTGGATATGCATCTATTTCCACACAAATCTTCATTGAAGATTCTTCCCATTCCATGCGGAAGAATGGAATGTTGAAATTTCTGAGAACCAAAGTGATGCGAGAAGTAAGTCCACAAGACCACATTTAACAAAATGCTTGAATTAAATCAATGATGGGTGAAGGCTGTTTCACCTCATAAATGTGTAACAGACCATGAAACTAGTGGGTTTGTGCTACAGCTGACTAGTTTGTTCATCTATATGGTAAGCTGTCTTTGTAAACGTTTAATAAAAAGGAAACCAAAGGAATCTTTTTTTAATCCACACCGTCCACTGCCCTAGATGTGGTTAAAAAGTGATTGCAAAGGGTTTTGACATAAATAAGGTTAATTCTGGGTGTTACCTATTTTTAAAATCTATTGGTGTTCTCACCTTTCTTGGTGGTGTTGAATCGGCTGGATAATATTTTTATTGAAACCAATAGTACCTCAGCCAAGTTTTTAAAAACAAGGGAGTTTTCTTGCATTTTTGACACGCAGCTATTGGGAGGAGGGGAAAGATAGCTTTTTTTGTAATGTGCGTGTATCCCTGTTGAAGGATTTTGAAACTGATTTGTGTAATTGCATCTTTATATTCAACTTTGGCACATCCTTCACTGCATGTGTGGCATTTCCTATTGGAGATGGAACACACATTTGTAAACCATAATATGAAATATTTTATTCCTTGCTGTCTTTAATGAAAAACAGTCATTCTACACTTTGAAGACTGAGGCACAAGATGAAATAGAACTTTTGAATTAGTACTGAATGTTACCAGATAAACATGGGTTGCAAGCTAATCAAGTTTTCTTCAGGCTAAAGCTATACTTCCTCCATATGTTCATTTGCAGCAAAATTCCCAAATTCGGTTAATCAAACTTTCTTTCATGTAACAAGTATTGTGCCACAATTTCTAGTCTGCAGTTAACATCTAGGATGATTACTTCAAAATGAGCTGAGTTTTTTGGAGTTGGGTAACAATAAATTCCCAGGAAACTATTCAATTAATTAATCTGATCACTGCTCAATTACTTACATCTGGTGATTTATTGGGGTTTGTTTTTATTAGGCCCAGGTCAGCTAGTGCAGCCAGTGTGTCTGCAGTGCTGCTTGAATAAGAGCTAAGTGACACATGATATGAATATTAGTTTTCCGATAGTAAAGGAGAAATGCAGATGGCATTTGAGAAATGTGCCACAAAATTTGAATTACAAACCTGCAAATAATTTTATTGGTGGGAGTTAAAACATAAAATGTTATATACATTTTATAAAATGTACCAGATTATCTGTGGCATGTGCTAGCATTCTGGCAGCAAAAGTGCAGTTCAGAGTTGAATATGCATACACCGATCATGCAATTTGCATATAAAAGTGCGACATAGGATTTTTGATGCAGCTAGCTCCTGACGTGCACATCACATGAATTGAATGTCGTCAAATTTATTATTTTCATTGTTTTTTTATCGTGATTCACGTGTTACTGTATAAAACTTGCTAAATACAATTTGGTTTAGCTAAGGAAGATTTTTAATGTTCTCTTTGACTGTCTTGATAGGTAGTTTGTTCTTTTTATGTCAATTTGAGATTTTAAAATGGTAATCTCTATTACAAATAATTAACAGTTTGCAAGAATAACTATGCTGCTTTGTAGCTTGGTGTATGCATCTATGAAGTGCTTTAAAGGATCCAGGTCATGGTAAAATTGGGTGACTTCTTTAGATTATGGAAAGTGAAGAAGGAAGGGAAGAATGACATGCAAAACTGGAGTAACTAAGCGGGACAAACACCCATTCCCTCTCTGGAGAGAGGGAATGGGTGACGTTTCGGGTCGAGGCCCTTCCTCAGACTGAAGAAGGGTTGAAACCCGAAACATCACCCATTCCTTCTCTCCCAAGATGCTGCCTGTCCCGCCTAGTTACTCTAGCTTTTTGTGACTATCTTCGGTTTAAACCATCAACTGCTGTTCCTTCCTACATAAGAAGGGAAGAATGTTCAAATTGTGCCTGGAGATTGATGACTGTTTATTGATCTGAGATTTGCAAATTGATTCGGACAAATGGTTTAAAGAAAGTGGAGTAAAGGGCCTGACCCACTTGGGCCGTCACTTACGCGACAGGCCGGTAGTGACTGACGCGCGACGGACCCGCGAGAGTTGCGCGCATCATCATGCGTCCGCACAGCCGTCTGGAGCGCATGACGTCATTTGAAGATAGACATAAAATGCAGGAGTAACTCAGCGGGACCGGCAGCATCTCTGGAGAGAAGGAATGGATGATGTTTCGGGTCGAGACTTTTCTTCAGTCTGAAAGAAGGGTCTCGACCCGAAACGTCACCCATTGCTTCACTCCTGAGATGCTGCTGGTCCCGCTGAGTTACTCCTGCATTTTGTGTCTATCTTCAATCGTCTTGGCCCCGCTCTGGGTGTAGGAGTGGGGGCGGATCCGGATCCGCAATGGCCGTGAGCCCCAGGCCGAGTTTCACGATCGCTTGCCTGCTTCTGCTGCTGTTGGAGGTGAGACGTTGCGCCAGGATCTTGGGCCTGTCCCCACTTTGGCTGTCAGTTACGCGACAGGCCAGTGGCGCGCGAAGATTTCGTGCAGGACGAAGTCCACACTCCTCCACGCCACTCCACACTCCACACCACTCCATGCGCCCGTCCCGCGCTACCCACACGCTAGCAGGTCGCTTAAATGGCGCGCGAAAGACAGCGAAGTGGGACAGGCCCTTAAATCTATTTGTGACTTGGGCAGTGAGATAGATTGAAGTCTGAATAGTGATGGGGTTCTAAGTGAATTTTGACTTGACATTTTAAAGAAGAAATCTTTTAAAGGACTTTTGATAATGGTGTAAGGTTGACCAGTGTTTAAAAACTAACTTTGTGCACTTGTACTTTTAGTTTTACAGTTTGATAATATGCACTTCAATCTGTGACCTCTGAGCAAACTGAGTTCATTTGCAATGTACGAAACACTGGATGATTTGTGAAAGGAGGCAAAAAGAATGTGAAGAGAAAACAGACACCTTTTATTTAATTTGTGTGGTAACTTAATGTTTCTAATCTACTGTTGAATACACAATCAATAGCCCAAAATTATTCTGAGTGTAATAGCATCCTTTGAGTTTGAAAACAAGGCATAGTGCATTATTTTGAAATCCAATTGCAATAACGGAGTTTTAATTTGGTTGAAACGCCTCGCCTACTGCAGTTTTGTAATGCAGTGATGGCTTAGTTTTAGTTTAGAGATACAGTGTGGAAACAGACCCTTCGGCCCACTGGGTCCGTGCCGACCAGCGATCCCCACATATTAACACTACCCTACACCAGGGACAATTTTTACATTTAGCAAGCCAATTAACCTACAAACCTGTACCTTTGGAGTGTGGGAGGAAGCCGAAGACCTCGGAGAAAACCCACACGGTCACGGGGAGAATGTACAAACTCCGTACAGACAGCATCCGTAGTCAGGATCGAACCCAGGTCTCTGGCGCTGCATTCGCTGTAAGGCAGCAATTCTACTGCTGTGCCACCGTTCCTCAATTTGTGAATGAGAGTTGAGATTTTAAAGAAATGTGATATGAAGTAAAATTTTATGTTTAGTGCTCCACTGTGCTGTACAAAGTGTGCTATTTTGACCGATTTAATGCAATAAGTTCATTTGACCCTGCCAAACAATTCTGTTTCAAGAAGAAGGATTATAAGCAGAAGTACACAATATCGGCTAATATAGATGTCCCAGAAATATTCTGGGTGATAGTAATATTGTCATTTCATAGTGATAGTGACTTATCTTGGGGGAACAAATTGATCAATATGATAATACTGGGGCTGGTGGGAAAAAGAATGCAAGATATTAAGTTTCATTTGCATTAGCTTGCCTGTGATTTTGTTAACCAGCAGCAGTAGAGGTGGGAATGCATTTAGAATTTGCACTTTTCCTTTAAAATACCAATTTTGTTACTTGGAATGATGGCCTCCAGTGTCTTATTCAAATGCGCATCTCTATATATTTTAACCAGAAAGGCATCATAGCTAACTCGTGTCCTCGTGTAGAACAACATACACTTGCATTAAGATGTTGTTCAGCAGACTAGAGTAGGTGAAATTGAGCTGAAAATTTTCAAATTAATAAGAATTTCCTCATGTGATGATTTACTGTTAACTTAGGCAAAGTGCGTAAATTGTTTGAAATTTAAATTTAAATTAAAACGTAGAAATTAATTGGGCACATGTTGCTCGTGAAAATGGAAGGAAGAAATGTCTGCAAAACCATTGGCTGCATGTTAGGCCTTTTCTCTGTGACACTTTTACAATCCCCTTCCCATCCAGCCTTGTTACTTCCTGCTTTTCCTGAGGTGCTGTGGTTATTAGTTACATGTACACTTGCCCTCACTGTTGAGCTAGCCTGGCACCATTTAATGACTTAAATTTGGAATGTTACTAATCCATGCACATTTCAGTTTTTCTGCTCTGTTAATGCTGCTAATTCCTATACACACAATTGTGCATAAATTCTAATGCCAATGAAAAGTTGATTTAATAAAGTTATGAAGATTCAGTGAAATTATTCATTTCAGCTGTCGGCTTAACAATTCTGACAAGTTTGATTACAATTTAAAGATATCGATTGCTAATGCACAGTTAAAGTGAATTGATGGCCCTTGGATATCAGTGCTGGCAGATTTTAAGCTCCTGGAATATGTCAAAGCAGAACCCATTACAGTTTTAAATGAAGATCTGCAAATGTGCATGTTCAGCCAGACGAACACACTGATGCAGTAGAAGTAACAACCTTCTTCATGGTTCTGCGCTTTTACATTTCATAAGTAGTCTTAAGCCATTATGATTCTGAGCATCCGGAGGCAAAATTGTGCATGAAGTGGTTTGAATGTGCTGACATTTCACACAAGCAGGCTGAAGCTTGACTTGTTGGGTTTGTTTCCAAATTTAGACTGGGTATTTGGGTTTAATTATTCTTCACAAAGACTGCATTATAAGTGCTTTCACCGGTTTCAGTTTACAATGTGTTTCTATAGTTTAACAGAGATTCTTTAATGACCATTTCTACGATCCTTACATTGTCAAGTACCATATTGCAAATACAAGGCACGATACAAGGAAATAAGAGCAGAAGTATGCCAGCCTACCGAGCCATTCAATATGATCGTGTTAAAAGTAACTATGCAGGTACAGCAGGCAGTGAAGAAATCCATCATTGCGAGAGGATTTGAGTTTAGGAGCAAGGAGGTCCTACTGTAGTTGTACAGGGTCCTGGAGTATTGTGTGCAATTTTGGTCTCCTAATTTGAGGAAGGACATCATTATTGCTATTGAGGGAGTGCAGCGTAGGTTCACCAGGTTAATTCCTGAAATGGCGGGATTGACGTATGATGACAGAATGGGTCGACTGGGCTTGTATTCGCTGGAATTTGGAAGGATGAGGGGGAATCTTATAGAAACATATAACATTCTTAGAGTATTGGACAGGGTAGATGCAGGAAAAAATGTTCCCGATGTTGGGGGAGTCCAGAAGCAGGGGTCACAGTTTAAGAATAAAGGGTAGGCCATTTAGGAAACACTTTTTCACCCAGAGAGTTGTGAATCTGTGGAATTCTCTGCCACATAAGGCAGTGGAGGCCAATTCACTGGATGTTTTCAAGAGTTAGATTTAGCTCTTAGGGCTATGGGGGAAAAAGCTGGGTACTGATTTTGGATGATCAGCCTTGATCATATTGAATGGTGGCTCGAAGGGCCAAATGGCCTACTCCTACACCTATTTTCTATGATCTACCCAGGCTTTAATTCCTCTTTGCCTGTTCCCCATTACTCTAAATTCTCCAACTTTTCAAAAATGTAAATGCCTCCAATGATTTACATCACATTCTTTTGGCATAGATTATATCGGAGCTTTACCACCGTTTACCTGAACTTTCTACGCACTTCAGTTTTAAGTGATTATACCCTCTTGTCATTTTGTTCGAGGCACTCCCGCCAGTGGAAATGTCTCAACATCTACTGTCATGCCCCCTTAGAATTTTATGTTTCAATAAAACCAATCCTTATTCTAAACTCAAAAGAATATAGATCTAACTTTGTTCGCCGCCCATGATAAGGCAGCTCTCGCATTCCTAGAATTAGTCAAATGAGTCTCTTTTGGGAGCATGGATTTGTCTTAAACCCAGGTAAAAATTTATTTTAGTTATGTTGGATCAGAGGTCATATGGTTAACAGTTGTACCAGACTCCATGCATTACAGTTGAATTGTTGATTTTTAAAAATTCTTTTCCAGCTCATGTAACATATTTGACTTCTAAAATAATAAATGTATGATGTCAAGTCAAGTGAGTTTATTGTCATGTGTCCCTGGTAGGACAATGAAATTCTTGCTTTGCTTGAGCACAACAGAACATAGTAGGCATTTACTACAAGGCATTCTATAAATATATACACAATGGTCAATATACTGATAAAGTGCAAATAACAGTATTGGCTAGTAAAGTTCAGTGTTATGTCCGAGCCAGGTTTAATAGCCTGATGGCTGTGGGGAAGTAGCTGTTCCTGAGGTACACAAAAATGCTGGAGAAACTCAGCGGGTGCAGCAGCATCTATGGAGCGAAGGAAATAGGTAACGTTTCGGGCCGAAACCCTTCTTCAGACCTGTTCCTGTTCCTGAACCTGGTCGTTGCAGTCTTCAGGCTCCTGTACCTTCTACCTGAAGGTAGTAGGGAGATGAGTGTGTGGTCAGGATGGTGTGGGTCCTTGATGATGCTGCCAGCCTTTTTGAGGCAGCGACTGTGGTAGATCCCCTCGATGGAAGGGAGGTCAGAGCCGATGATGGACTGGGCAGTGTTTACTACTTTTTGTAGTCTTTTCCTCTCCAGGGCACTCAAGTTGCCGAACCAAGCCACGATGCAACCGGTGAGCATGCTCTCTACTGTGCACCTGTAGAAGTTGGAGAGAGTCCTCCTTGACAAACCGACTCTCCGTAATCTTCTCAGGAAGTAGAGGCGCTGATGTGCTTTCTTAATAATGGCATCATTGTTCTCGGACCAGGAAAGATCTTCAGAGATGTGCACGCCCAGGAATTTGAAGCTCTTGACCCTTTCAACCATCGACCCGTTGATATAAACGGGACTGTGGGTCCCCATCCTACTCCTTCCAAAGTCCACAATCAGTTCCTTGGTTTTGCTGGTGTTGAGGGCCAGGTTGTTGTGCGGACACCATATGGACAGTTGCTCAATCTCTCTTCTATACTCTGACTCATCCCCATCAGTGATACGTCCCACAACAGTGGTGTCATCAGCGAACTTGTTGATGGAGTTCGCACTATGTCTGGCTACGCAGTCATGCGTATAGAGTGAGTACAGCAGGGGGCTGAGCACAGTCTTGAGGTGCTGGGCTTAGAAAATGATGGTAAAATATGTCTGAAAATGTAGCTTTATTTGTATTGACTTCATTTTGACAGAGAATATAACAAAGCCAAAGGACATTTTACATTGTTTAACTTTAATAAAGAAGATCCCAGATGGATAGTGAGCAGAAGGTGAAAGGACTTTAATGATTAGGGACGATGAATTTTCTGGGAAGTATTTGAAATATTTGAGTGGTGGTAAGTTGAAATTGTTTAGGAAATTTCCATTCGGGAGAAATGCTGTGATTGCCTTTGATTCTAGGGCTTTGGTCATTGTCCAGAGTTGTGGTGTCATGTAATTGTCAAAGATTAAAACATGTAGATAACATTCTTAAAAGCAATTTACTGGGATTCAAATAGCATCAGTGAAAAATAATGGTGATAGAACATTTAGCTTCTCAAATCTCTTCTGTCATTCAACAAGGTGGCAGCTAGTATCATGTACCCTGCCTTATCTTTGAATTTTAATGAGCACACTTTTCCAATTTCAGATTTTAAATTAACTTTTAGGTGTCATTTGCACAAATTTTCAATATTTCTACCATCCTGTGCAGGTACTATTCATTTTCAACATCAATCCAATTATAGACTCTTGCCCTAAATCCTAAATTCCCCAACCTGGTGTAGTAGTTTCTTTGTGCCTTTTTGGCCTATCAATTCTCTTTAATGTCTTGAAAGCTTCAACAATGCATCTGCAACTTTCTAAATTATCTCCTTTTGTAATGTAACCCTGGGAATCAATGTATCAATCACATTAATCTAATGTATTCTCTTCAAGACCAATATTACTTACAAAATGGATGTGAATGTATGTACGAAAAGAAATGCTCCCTTTTCAGTCTGAAGACATTAATTTCGGGTTTAAATTGCATTATTACACAATTTCCTGTGCTGCATAGTTCTGCTTTGTCTACTGAAGTTTTAGGCATTGGGTGCCAATCTTGAAACCATAATTATTGTTTTGGGCATAAAACATAAGGCATTTTTAACATCAAAATATGAGTAAATATACTACATGGTTTGCTGAACTCTGCATTTCAGTAAGATGCAAACTATCCCATTTAATGCTAGTTCATGATATGGTGCTGTTTTTACATTTTGCACTCTTAATGGGTCAATGCCAGTTCTGAATTGTACTCTTCACCACCAACAGCACAAAGTCAACTTCTGTGACATGTGAGCTGTGCGTTACAACTTGCATTCACACTCGTGCAAGACTTTTGCTAGCTCTTCGTCGATGGAGCAATAAGAAGGACTGACTCTGTGATTAAAGGTTTTGGGAATAGAACTGCCTCCAGGGAAGGAGCATCTGGGATCTGAAATCATAGAGTGGAAGAGACATAGAAATAGACCCTGATCCTTTTTATTTCTCATTCCCATTCACTTTCCAGGGATTGAATTGCCTGTCTGTATGCTATTAACCTACAGGCTCGCTTTTGCTTTGGGATGTGGGAGGAAGCAGGAGTACCAAGAGAAGATCCACAAGGTCACAAAGAGAATGTACAAACTCCACACAGAGTCGGAGGTCAGGAATAAACTTGAGCTGCTGGAAATACTATGTAGCAGGTCTGCTGACTGTCACTCTGCTGCCTTGGAGCAAGAGGGAGTTGATGTCAGATATGCAGTCAAGGGATGTGACAATGAAGGAGAGCAAATTTCATGGACTTGAATGCATATCTATCTAAAATGTCACAGTTATGTCCAATTTGGTCACAATAGTCCATGGACTTCACAGACCCAGAATGCATAAATTCTATGCAAGTGATGTCAAGATGTCTATTCCATGCCATTTCACTTAACTAAGCACGTGTGGCAGTTCTGGATCTGATTTCTCCATCTTTTCCTCTTGTTGATTGATGTAAAATAACTCTTTATCCAGTTTGTAAAATTGAGAAATTTAAAACATTGCTCTAAAAGACTACTTGGGTTTTGATATGCACTGCATATTGTCAAGTATTTTTTGACTCTATAATATTGCCCATTCAATAGTTGTTGACTATTTGCCATCCAGTACCAGTCATGAAACACTACTGAAGACCTGCTCTTCTGAATTCAATAAATACGTTGGCATTCAGTAACCTTTCCTCTTGACCCACTAAATGTTGTCGGCAGACATCTAGGAGTTAACTGCTTGTTCTTGTAATATGATTTATATCATGTTATCAAGAATTTGCCTGCTCTCTGAAATAGAGGATTAGGCAGCATACATAATGAATGTAAGATGTCATCATTACAAGCAAGCTGCAACGATTAATTGTGATGGTGGATGATAGAATGTAGAATAATACAGCACTGGAACAGGCCCTTCAGTCCACGATGTCTGTGCTGATGATGATGCCAACCTAAACTGCACAGCTACCTTGTACATGATCTATGTCCCTACATTCCTGGACTGTTCATGTGACTGTCTAAATGCTTGTCAAATATTGCTTTCGTATCTGCTTCTGCCATCTCCCTTGGCAGTGTATTCCAGGCACCTACCATACTGCAAAAAAAACTCGTAAATCTCCTTTCTTTCCCCACTTGTCTTAAACATTTGCCCTCTACCCAACGGAACAAGACGCTATCTAGCCTATCTATGCCCCTTGTAATTTTATATATTTACTAGACCAAGTGCAGACCCGTTGGGTCTGGTCCCCGAACGTGCTTCAGACCCCGGTGGTGAAAATGGGTTTAAAAAAGATGGCGTCGTTTTGTGAAAAAACTGGAGGGATTCTGGGAAAAAAAGATGGCGTCGTTTTAGGCGAAATTCAGCGAAAAAAAGATGGCGTCGTTGTGTTTGAAAATCGGAAACAATCGGAGAAAATCACATGGGGGTTGGTGGGGGGATGGATGACACCCCGGGGTGTTGTTCCCGAACGTGCTTCAGACCCGTTGGTGAAAATCGGCAAAAAAAAGATGGCGTCGTTTTTTGAAAAATTCGGGGAAAAAAAGATGGCGTCGTTTTCGGAGAACTTCGGAGAAAATCGGAGACATTCGGAGAAAATCACATTTGGGTTGGGGGGGGAATGGATTTTATTTAAAAACGTGTACATAAACAGGTCAGAATTTAATCAGGAGTGGGTTTATGTAAAGATAAACGTAACCTCTTTGGAAATGGCGAAAAAGGTGGGCCTTTCTGCGCGTCGCGTGGGCCAGGGGCCGTATCAAAGGCGGCGCGGCAAAGTCAAGCAGGCCGTCGGACGTACAGACGGACGACACACACAGAGTTTTATATAATAACTAGACCAAGTGCAGACCCGTTGGGTCTGGTCCCCGAAAGTGCTTGACACCCAGGGGTGTTGTTCCCGAACGTGATTCAGACCCCGGGGGTGAAAATTGGCGAAAAAAAGAAATGTGAGGAAATGTGTGAAATAAAGATGGCGTCTTTTTCTGCGGAAATCGGCGAAAAAAAGATGGCGGCGTTTTCTTTGAAAATTGGAGAAAATCACATGGGGGTGGGGGGGGGGGGGTTTGGAAGTGCTTGACACCCAGGGGTGTTGTCCCCGAACGTGATTGAGACCCCGGGGTGATAATCTGGTGAAAAAAAGATGGCGTCGTTTTTTGAAAAAATCTGGAAAAAAAGATGGCGTCGTTTTCGGAGAAAATCGGAGGCAATCGGAGAAAATCACATTGGGGTTGGGGGGGGGATGGATTTTATTTAAAAAAGTGTACATAAACAGGACATAATTTAATCAGGAGTGGCTATTCGTAAAGATAAATGTCATCTCTTTGGAAATGGCGAAAAACGTGGGCCTTTCCGTGCGCCGTGCGGGCCAGGGGCCGTATCAAAGGCGGCGCGGCAAAGTCAAGCAGGCCGTCGGACGTACAGACGGACGACACACACAGAGTTTTAAAAGTATATAGATTAGGTCATAACCCCCCCCCCCCCAACCCCCCTTGCCTTTGGCCCAGAGAAAATTATCCAAGTTTGTCCAACCTCTATAGTTAATGCTGTCTAATCCAGCTAGCATTCTGAGGAACCTTGGCATCTTCTTTAAAACCTCAACATCCTTCCTGTTTGGGGTAATCAGAACTGTACACAACATTCTAAATATAGCCTAAACAAAGTTTTATGCAGCTGCAGTATGACTTCCCAACTTCTATATTCAAATCCAAGGCAAGTATGCAATATGCCTTTTGTACCACCCTATCCACTTGCGTGTCACTTTCAGGGAGCTATGAGCTTGCACCCCAAGATTCGATGATTCAATGATACTTTATTGTCATATGTACCTAGGTACAGTAAAATGCTTTTTTTGCATACAACCGGTAAGATCACCTAGGCGATACAAAAGTGTATTTTTGGCGCTGACAAAAATAAAGATTACATAGATACATAGATACATAGAAAATAGGTGCAGGAGTAGGCCATTCGGCCCTTCGAGCCTGCACCGCCATTCAATATGATCATGGCTGATCCCTCTGTACATCAATGCTCTCAAAGATCCTACCACTAACTGTATACTTTCCTCTTGTATTTAGTCTCCCAAAGGGCACCAACTTACACTTGTCTGGATTAAACCCCATCTACCATTGTTCTGCCCATATTTCTAACTGATCTATATCCTGCTGCATCCTTGACAACCTTTCTTATTAACAGCTCCACTATTTTTCTCATCACAACTTGCCAGTCAGCCCACCTACTTTTTCGACCAAATCATTTGTATATTGCAAACAAAATGCCCCTGATCTCTGCAGAGCTATACTATTCACAGACCCCCAGTCAGATAACGCCCCTCTACCAGTACCTTCTGCCTTCCAGTAGCTGCTGCATGTGTGGACTTCCAAAAGGCCCAGCTGCATAACAGATGTCTTTTGATCTGCAAATGGCTGTCATTACCATCTTAGCCAGTGGTTCAGGATAAAGGATGATTTGCTTCCACTCTGGTTCTATGGGTTGCAAAGCTGATGAAGGCAAACCAGCTAACTGCCTTATTTTCTTACCTTTTCTACCATTTTCAGATGGGTTTGTACTTCAACCCCAAAGTTCCTCTGCACATCAACACTTCCAAGGTCTTTGCTGTTTATTGTATATATCTGTACTAGAGGACCAACAATACATCGTCTCAAACTTGTTTGGATGAAATTTAATCTGCCATTGCTCCATCCAACTTTCCGGTTGACCATGTCCTACTGTATTCTTAAGCAACTATCTTTGCTATTTACAACTCCACCAGTTCTTTGTGTCATCAACAAACTTTCTAATCGGACCACAGACGTTCTCATCCCAGTCATTTAACCTGTTGCGCACAAATACATTTGAGTGCTGTTTCACATGTAATTGCCTCATTCTGTTTTAAGAATTTTGAAATTCTATAATGTAGTCAGTTAAAATAACAAATCCATTATCTCACTAATCCATTATCATTTCACCCTCTTGAGCTTCTCAGATGTTGTAATGTAATGTAATCTCATTTGACATCATATGGGCACTTTTTAAGATACTGCGTGGAAAATATCAACAATCTGTTCAGCCATGAAATACAAGCTCAGTACTGACATTGATATTTGTGGAAGAATGGCTGGCTGCGGACCAAGATATTGGAGTAAATACATCTTTCTTCGTCCTAGCTCAACAATAAAGCAAACTTCATCGTGGATCAAATTATATTCTGTTATATCATGCAGTGTAAAAGTTGGGACTTAAATAGGTTAGCAGTGATACAATCAGATACTCGTAATAATTAATATAGTTGGTATATAAAAGTGTTCATTTTGAAGAAAGAATTTGGGATATTTGCAGAGCAGAATCTTGAAATGTAACTATTTAGTGTACACTACATTGTCATAGAGATGAAGCTGCTGCTGACTAGAACTGAATATGGAAGTGTTTTCAAACTATTACTGAATTTATTATGTTCGTTACTTATGGCACGCTTTAGATTCATTGCAGGTTCATAAGTATGCATCCCAAAACTCTGTTTTTAGAACATTTTGATGAATTAAAGAATACAATACAGAGTTAGTCGCTCAGTAGGAACTTTCAAAGACGCTGATTGTTTTTCTCTCAAACGGTACCATCAAATGACAGCAAATTTAGATGGGGGGCCGTTTTCATCTATTGGCATTTTTATTACTAAAGTACACTTCTTTGAACCCATGATTTTTTTGCTCTCTGGTTATTAACTATAACCAGTGAAAATAACTTTTCCCAGACTTACTTAACAAAATCCCTCAATTTTGAATATCTATTCATTCCTGTACCAAAACACAGGTCTAATTCTACATCGGTGAATGCCATTAAAATGCCAATGCATTTCTTCTGATTCCTTGCTTGCTCTACCTTTTTTGTGTATTGGTCTATTCTCTGATTGCACCACCTGCTCTTTGAATGAGATGGGAACTTCACACCAATGAATTTAAAATCTCGTTACATATATCAAATCCTTGTGATAACGAACCTACTGACCTTTACCGCCAGGCTGGGCTACTGATGCTGGCCCACACCGCCTCCCCAGTTGCTTTTATGCCCCTGTTGGCTCACACAACTTCCTCGGCCATTTCCAGGCCACACCTGCCACTGCCGACCCTTACCTGCACTCCGGCAGGCCTCAACCAATGAATCCACCTATCCTGGCCACCAGAAGGCAGAGGCCAACAACTCGCCTGGATTCTAAGCCCAGACCGAGAGTCTGAAGAAGCAGCTTGACCCAAACATCACCTTTCCATGTTCTCCAGAGATGCTGCTTGACCCGTTGATTAATTCCAGCACTTTGTGTCCCTTTGTATATTAATCAACGTATACAGTTCTTTGTTTCTACTAATACAATGATACTCTTACCCAGTAATCACTTAATTTGTTATAGCGGATAATCTTTAATAAAGGATGCCATCCTCCCCCCCCCCCCCCCTCACCACCCCAAAGTCCCACATATGGGTTTACAGCATTTCAGAGAATAGGGTTAATGAAATGTGCACTGTGCAACACTCAATAAGATGAAGAGACCCTGAAAATTGTCAACTAAAAATTAGTAGCTATACTTGGGATACCTGCTGTGTATATTGCACAGTAATGGAAGCAATAAAGTGATAGCAGAGCAGATAAGGACTAGAGTATGGCTCAATGACCTTTCATCAATGGCTTGCATCTTCCACTAGCATATAGGTTCACATATTCTTCCAATTGCTTGTCTGTAAATATAAAATAGATGCTGTAAATATGAAAATAGATGCAGAAATACTTGCAGTCTACCTTTGGAACAAAAGTTGCCTATTTCTACTTTCATTTCAAACGGCTTCTAATCTGAATTTTACACAACTATTTAGTATGTGCTAACTTTCAGATATTAACCATTTACATCTAGTTCTAAAATGCAATAGTTGTGTTCCCAAGAAATCTTGAGTTATATAAAATTGTTATAAAGACAGTTGTGTCAATGGGGAAAGGGGATTGACTCAAACTAGAGAGTTTGACTCGCAATAACCAAGTTATTTTTCCCACAGGATTTTCAAAAATAAAGGTCTTTTCATTACCAATGTTTATTTTTCTTACTGCAAGCTAAAAATACGAAAGGCTGTATGTTACATTGTTTAATTGAGTATGGTTGCACGAGTGTCATTCCAAGTAATTACTTGTCAATTTTAGTGGCCACTTGCAGTTAAAAGTAGCAGCTGTGCTCTGAAGAGAGAATAGTGTGATTAGTGTGAGAAGGCTACATGGACATACATTTTGTTGTTCCCTAATACTGTTTACATCTAATACAGCATTTTTTCTTCATCAATTTCTAATATCATTTTATGTGGTTCTCTAGTTCCCAATTAAAATCTTATTGCAACCAATTCAGTCCACATGATGCAAATAATGTTCCCATATTCATTACTCGCATTATATCCAATTCATGTTGTGGTAAAGCACGTTACAGCAGAACTCCCAGTACCTATAAAGGCTATAATGCTTTTTGTAAGACATTCTGTATTTTAACATTGTGCTTAAAGACCAATTCCATGTTCCCGGAAGTAAGCTATTAAACATTTTAACATTGCATACTTCATGGCGTTGGGAACCTGCATTGTTACTGGAATTATTTGCATTACAAATATTTTGTTGTCTGTGCTATTAATCAGTCTAACATGTTATACTTAAAATTTTGATTTAAATATTTTGCTACAGTCTTTAACTTGAAATTCAGGTTGTGCATTGATCCCAAACATGTATTTTGATATTTTAGCATACATATCAACGATAAGAATGGTTCTTCACTTTATTTCAAGTTTTTATCTCCAATTGGTTTCTCTCCAATTGCTTTTATTTTCTCTGCAGATCTAATAACAAAATTACTCAAGTACTATCTGAACAGCTGATGCCATTTCAATCCATGGAAATGCTTGATCTCAGTAATAACCAAATTTTTGAACTGAAAAAATTTCCTCCTCTACAGCTTCGATATCTGTAAGTATATTGTGATTATTTGACATGTATGCTCTAATAGTTGTGCTGCAGGAGTTAAGCATGGAGGTGGTTCTTAAAACAAAAAATATTTTAAATATAAAGGGTATCTGTATTCATAATGTTAAAACGTTATTCTCGAGTGGCTTTACAGCTTGTAAATCAATCAATTAATTGCCTTAATTATTACTGTTCTGACGGCTCCAACATAGTGGTCGTAATAACAAATAAGTCGCAATCACAAATAATTTAAATTCATGTTGTCTATTATGTATTTAATGTAATGTCCTGAGTTTCTTCCTGAGGTGCTATTGAAAACAAAATCAAGAAAACAGTTCAGGAGGGGCAGGTTTTAAGGAAGGGTATGCTGGTAGGGACGCCACTGCAGACAGGATGATAATTGTTGAGTACAGCTGGGTGAGTCTTGAGAATGACTGCAGACAAGATAACAAGGACTAGATTATAACTCGTGATGACTATTCCGTTACACCATGGAATTTTCCCGACCATGAAAGCAATTGGACAATCAGCATGGCATTGTGCAGGGCAGATCATATCATACAAATTTGAGTTTTTTGAGGAAGCAACAAAGGTGATTGATACAGATATGACTGGATGTTATGTTCATTGACTTTGGTAAGGCATTTGTCAAGGACTCTTGTGGATGGCCAGACCAGGCTAATTCAGAGGATTAAGATGCATGGGATCCATGGTGACGTAGTCGTTTGGATTTGGAGCTGGCCTGCCCAAAGAGGGTAATGGAGGAAGGGTGTTATTCTAGCTGAATGTCTATGACCAGTGGTTTCCACCAGGTAGAATGAGTGCAGAGACGATTTTTAGTATGTTATCAGGTTTTGAGGGGCTGATCAAGAGAGATTGGCCAGTTTAGGACTTTCCTCCTTGGGCTGCAGGAGGTTGAGGGATGATCCTAGAGTGTATACAATCATGAGGGGAATAGACTATACAGAGTTATTAACCCTGGGAGGAGAAAAAAAAAAGAGGACATATGTTTAAGGTGAGAGGGGCAGATTTAATACAAACCTGAGGGACAACTTTTTCACTCGAAGAGTGTTGGGTACATGGAACAAACTGCCATAGCAGTTAAATGAAACTGCTGCTATAACATTTAAGACACTTGGGGGACAGATACATGGATAGGGAAGATTTGGAGGGATATGGCTAAACGTGGGCAAATAGGATTATCGGGGCATCTTGGTTGACATGAAGTAGTTGGGCCAAAGGGCCAGTTTCTGTACTGCATTACATTGACCCTCAGTACAATTGTGTGGTCCATCTCTGATATGTACTGTTTAGGTATAAATCACATACCCAAGTCCATTCTTCCACCTCTATTCATGTCTCTTTATTCCTTACCATTTTGTAATCCACAAATATTGTGAAGATGTGACATGTTGCACTATAATCCAGTATTTACATGATTTCACAATATAGCAAGTACAAAGTTTCCACATTGCAGGTCAATCATCTTTGCAAAGACGTTTTAAACAGTTGCATTCAAATTGATTGGAGTAATCTCTGTTTTGGTTTGCAATATCCTGCCATATATTGTTTCATGATTATGAACAACAACTTTAATGTATTGTAGGGTTCTGCACTGTTTCCTATTGTATAGAATATAATAAAACAATTCTTTGAGTTTTTATAATATTAATCACATTAATGTTCTGTAAAAATTAATGTAATATAATTTAAAATATAAAATAATACATTTTGTTTAAGTATGCTTGCTTGTCCATTAAGCAGGACATCGTCTTGCACACAAGGAAGCTGGGCTGGTTGATCTCTACCTTGTCTAGAAATGGATAAAACAGCAAGTCATTGGCTGGATTAAGAAATAAAATGAGATTTGTTCAATGAACGGTGCTATAAATGTCTTTCGTATAGTTATACAGCTGTGTAACCCATATGTGTGATGTTGTTTAGATACATCAACAATAACAAAATAACTTCTCTGGATCCTGGTTGCTTTGACAATCTTTCGAATACACTTCAAGTCTTGAAGCTAAACCGAAACAAAATTTCATCGATTCCTTCCAAGATGTTCAAACTGCCGCACCTCCAGCACTTGTAAGTTCTTGTAACAAAATCCACAAAAAGGAACTAAATTTCAAATGTAATTTTTGATTTAAGTACTGATCTCTTTCCTCCTTCCCCCTTCCACCCCACCTCAGCTCTCAATTTTGCTTAAATAGAAATAGTCATTCTGTAAGATTAACATTTTATTTATTTTGCTGCAGGGAACTTAGTCGCAACAAAATGAAGAAAGTGGATGGCCTTGCATTTCAAGGACTAAGTGCTTTGAAATCTCTTAAATTACAAAGAAATAGCATTAGTAAACTCATGGATGGTGCTTTCTGGGGACTGAGCAACATTGAGATTTTGTGAGTCCTGTTTTTAATTGTTAAAAATCCCTTTATAAACAATGACATACCCCCAAAATAACCAATGTGTAAATCTTTGGATTTAGTGAAATATTTTGCTTCACCACAGTGTTAACTAAAGTTTTGTTTTAAACAAAGAAGTACTTGGTTCAGCTAAATATGTAAGAACTTGTTTGTAAAATGAGCTGCTTTCTACCTTTTTGGCCTCGCAGCTTTGGCAGTTGACTCTCATTCCAGAGAATCCAGCCACATGGCTTCAATGTTTAAATTACTTTTTAACTGCATGACAAACTGGGGAAAAGACAAATAAAACCCCTGTTTTAGGGCTAATGCAAGCGAATATTTTTTTTCAGACAACTGGATTTTAACAATTTGACAGAAGTAACCAAAGGATGGTTGTATGGCTTGCTGATGTTGCAGCAACTTAATCTCAGCCAGAATGCCATCAGCAAGATCAACCCAGATGCCTGGGAGTTCTGCCAAAAGCTCAGCGAGCTGTAAGTACCTTTTATTCCATTCCAGTTTCTCTGTGGACATCATGCCAAAATGCTGGCTTTGCAATTGAGGTTTCTTTTATATAAAGATTTCATGAAGATGGCCAAAGCAGTGTTTCTACGAGACGTGAGATACAATATATATATTTAAAACCACAAATGACTTGCTGGTTCTGTGGTGGGTGAGATTAGTTGTTTTTTTTATTTTTGGGACCTGTGTTCTCAAATGAGATTTGTTGGTAATACAATACCCTGTGATTTGGAAAACATCTAGGAATCCAGATTAAAAAAACATACAAATTGTGCAATGATTTATACCTAGCATTTTCTCATGTGGACGACAGCATTAAGCATAACAGAATTTTCCTAATGATTCATTGTTAATCTTTACTTTATGTGCTCTTATGGGGCTTTTCAAAGTAGGGGAGGGAGCATTCAAGATTTTTTTTATACCTCTGTTTGGGTATGAACCCTTGCAGACGTTTGCTGGCATAAAACAGTTGCCAAACAAAGATTTCAATTGATGCTCCCATTTACCAGACCAATGTACAGTAAATGTGCCTTGAAATTACCCCAGACCTCACTGATTACCCAATACCGATAGATTTTCAGGTCCGTTCACTTCAAACAGGCATCTTGACATTGTCAATCACTCGCCAATCTTTTTGTCTGTATCTCTGTCTGTAAAATGTCATCAGTAATTCTTATCTAATTTAAAAAGTGCAAAGATCATTGTAACAGTTCAATGCAGATAAAGACCATTGGTCCATTTTGCCCACCAAATGCATAATACTTGGTTTACTTCTAGTATTCCCACTTTAATAATGCGGGTGGTTTCCCCACACTGCCTGGAAACAAATTGCCAACTTAAACATTTGGATTCTAGGATTTCATAAAACTTAGACTTGAAGCTTGTGATCCTGCTGTACAAAACTTCAATAATGTAATAAAGGTGACTGCATCTAAATGAATGCAGCATATAAAAGCGTCTCTCCAATTCCTCTGTGCTGGAATGAATTTATCTCTCGGGTTTTTCATTGGGCAATTTAGAATATTATAACAGCGCACTTTAAACAAATGTTTATTGGTTTTCTAGCTCGCTGCTATTACAGTACAAAATAGACCCTAGTGTATAGCTGACATTCTAAGCTTGAACACTCTCGATTTAAATCAATTTTACTTAATTTGTTCAATTAGATACTGCTGGGCATTCTACACATATCAGCTATATTCTCCAAGTTATACATGGTTATACACACAGAATAGGTCCTTTGGCCCAATCTGTCCATGGTAATCAATGTGTTTTCCTGAGTTAGTCCCTTTTGCTTGCATTTGTTCCATATTCCTCTGCACCTTTCCTAGCTGTATACATATCCAAATATCTTAAGTTCTCTTCTGAAGTAATTCTACAATATGCTGTCACGTTTGTATAAGCCTGGACAATAAATAATTGCAGGTTATGTAAATATTGGACAAAACGATGAAGGAAAGTCTCACAAAACGTATGAAACAACCCTACCAGTGGTCTAGGCATTCTCCTCTTTTGTGGGCCATCAAATATAAATTAGCTGTAACTCTGTCCACATTATAAACTTAGATATACTGAAGTAAATCAATGCTGAATAAGTATTTTTGGACAAGACCAGAGTTCAAACTTGTTCATACCTAGTTTTTGTAGTATAACTGGTCGCTAGACAAATCTAATGAACCATGGATAATTAAATATAAGATTACTTTTATGTATTGGTATGAACTTTGTAATTCATCAGTTCTGTATGAATCGCTAAATTTATTTAATTCCCCATTGACAGGGATGTCTCATTTAATGACCTAACACGTCTGGAGGATTCCACCTTTGTTGGTTTGAGCCTCCTTGGGCAGTTATATATAGGAAATAACCAAGTGAGTTACATTGCTGATGGTGCCTTTGGAGGACTATCCAGTTTGCATAGTCTGTAAGTTCATCTTTATATATAAAATTATGGTTTTCTTCTCTGTAGTGTGTGACTTAATGTGTATTTTGAACTTTTGAAAAGTCGGTATAGCTATATAATATGAAATGTTTTTATTCAGAAGCACCTCAGGTATCATGAAATGGGTTTCATGTTTATAAGCATAGTGCATATGAGTTAGCATTTTATTCATACCCCTAAATGCCTTGTTTACTGCAAGTGAATTTTCTAATTTTTTTTAAAGATTACTACTGTGTAATTGGATGCCTCTGCATAACTGTCATGCAGCAGCATCTAGAAGCAGGTTAATTTGTATACCATTTCAAACCTTACACATGTTACAGTAGAGCTTCAAAGCCATGTTATCTTCAGAACTGCTTTGTATAACTGGAACTGATGAAGGTTACCTGAGAGAGTGGACCTATCAATTAAGCCTCTTTACAGAATAGGATAACTAATTATGTCATTGGTAGAAATTACTGTTGCAATTCCTGATGGATTTTTACAAGAGTAAGTAAGAAACCACAATCAAACTGTTTTCGGAATAAAGATTTGATTCTGGAAATTAACTACTAGTTATAAATCACAAGTAGTTTCAAAATGCCTCCCAGACAATAAAAACTTCCATAAGCAGTTTTATTTGAAAGATATACTCCGGTTAGTGATCAGGTTAGTTTGTCCTGTACACCAGTGTGTTATGAAGTCCTTATTCTTTCACAGTAAATAGAATACATATAGTAATGCTAAATACAGGAGCAAAGCAGCAGAATAGTGTAGGAGTGTAAAATAATATTTTTGTACCAAAACTGAGTAACCAATGCGGTAGAGTTAAGAGTGAGAATATGTGGCAGCATCTCCAGGAGTTGGGTGTGATAGAGATGATTTGTTCATGATTCGGGTAACAGCGCAATGGAGAAGAAGCTAGTCTTAAATCTGATCGTCAAGCTTTCAAGCTCATGTATCTTCTCCCAATAGGGTGAACAATGTTCTCGATCGCTACCCCGCATGTTGTAGATGCGGCTGACAACAATGGTATCGTTGTGAACTTGGAGATTGAGTTAGGCTATGCTATCATTGGTGTACAGGGAATAGAGCAATATACTGCAAACACATTCCTGAGGTATCTGCGAGGGTCAGGATGGAGGAAATGTTACAACCAATTTTAACCGACTGAAGTCTGCCAGAATTATTTGGTTCATTTTTAGCTTTGCATGTAAAGCTTGATAAAGACATTGAAGACACAAGATTTATCTATGGATTATTGCATGGCATTTCACTCAAATTTGTTAACTTAATATGAATTATGGCCTGTAGATCTGTTGCAGCAGATGAGTCCTTGCCCTTTTTGTATGGTGTTGTCAGGTTTCACAGAAATTTTAAAAAGGTATTTTGTACAATGCTTATTCTCTTTTCATTTGTATTCTCCACCCCTTGTCAACTGCTGTTCCCCCTCCCAAAACACTTGGCAGAGACCTGAAAAATAATGAAATCTCATGGACTATTGAAGATATGAATGGGGCTTTCTCTCAATTGAGCAAACTAAGGAAATTGTAAGTGATCTTCATTTTTTCTCCAGTGGAAACATTCTGAAGGTGTCTGCATGATGCATTGTTTTGTGAATGTGAGCTTCATGTGTGTGCAAAGTTAAATCAAAACGTTGACTTAAATGTTTCAAGTGAATTATTTCAGGCTCAGTGAGCCCTTTGGTGTGGAATGTATTGAGAATCCAATAGTCTGTGGGATGAGGAAAGGAAGTGTCCTTGAGGATACACTTTGATCAGGGCAGCCTGATACAGCCTTGCAACTCAATGCTTTTGGAATTGAATAGGGTTGAATGCTCAAGCAATACAATAAGACAAAAATATCGAAATCTGACGCATTAGAAAACAAAACTGTTAATAAAAAAGTTGGATTTCTAGATAATTCACAAATCTGTGTTGCAGTTTTTGGTTTCAAAATTGACCATTTGTAATTGTTAGTACCCGATGCCCTTTATTTTTATTATTTTGCAAAGGGATTTGATCTTTGCTGAGAGGAGCATGCAGTTAGAATATGGAAAGGGAGATTTTATGTGAAAAAATGATACTGCTACTTCGTCCTCTTATTAAAAGATGCACATTTTAGATTTATTATTAAACTAAGTGCCTTTTCCCCAGGGGACTACAGGGAAATCGAATCAGATCGATCACAAGGAAAGCATTTTCTGGTCTGGATGCACTTGAACATCTGTAAGTATTCTGGAATTCTAGCACAGATGGCGCTGAGCACTTAAGCCAATTGACTTTGGTGGAGCTATGTTTGAGCTATTCTGTAGAGTCTGCGTCCCTCTGTCTTATAGATCTACGCAATTTATTCCTGGAATATGTGGGAGCGGTTTGGCTTCTGAGGAACTGGAGAAATTTAGCCTCTAGTCAGATGTTTAGAAGAATGAGAAGTGATCTCAATATGCACGGATTTAGGATGAACGACTAGATAACACAATGTTTACGTTTTTTGTCGTAAAATGTCAAACAACATGCTAACCAAGGTGCCTTAGCTAAAACAGTCCCGTTAGCATGTATTTGGCCCATATATCTATAAAGCTTTCCATCTCCGCATACCTGTCCAAATGACATTTAAATATTGTTATTGAACCGCCTCAACAACTTTCTGGCAGTTTGTTTTGTGTATCTGACATGGTCTGCGAAATAGTTGCCCCTTTGGTTCCTGTTAAACTTTCCCCCTATCATCTTAAACCTCTGCCCTCTAGATTTTGATTCCCCTATCCTGGGAAAATTACTTCACACATTCACTTTATCTATTCCTGTCTTCATTTTATACACTTGTGTAAGATCGCCCTTCAGCCCCCTTGTGCTCTAATGAATAAAGTCCTAGACTGCCCAACTTTTCTCTAGCGCAGGACATCAGCTCATGGCAACACCCTCGTAAATCTATTTGGCAATTAAAAAATACTGGTGCCCTTCGTAAATACATAGAAACATAGAAAATAGGTGCAGGAGGAGGCCCTTCGAGCCAGCACCGCCAAAATTTATTTGGCAATTAAAAAATAAATAGTGCCCTTTTAGGTAAACGAATAATTTTAATGCAATATATTTCAAATTGGGCAAAGTTGTAAGTCATTGAATGTCTTGGAAGTCTACAAATGTTGATATTTTTAAAGTTGGTGGAAACATGTGGATGATGTTATTTTTAATTGGTGTACCTTTTTTTTTAGGGATCTGAGTAATAACGCGATTATGTCTGTCCAGAGCAACACCTTTTCTCAGATGAAGAAACTTCATGAATTGTAAGTGAGATAATTGTGGATATTATATCATGTGAAGTGTAACTTTATTTTGGACTTCTCTTGCATCTTAACAAAAACATCTCAAATCCTGCTTCTGTAGTTCAGATTCAGGTAATATGATTTTCTTTTACTTTTCATCTTATTCCAGCTGGATAATTGTGAGCACTTGTTTTTCAGGTACTTGAATACTTCAAGCCTCCTTTGTGATTGTCAGCTGAAGTGGCTGCACCAGTGGGCAATTGATCATGGATTTCAGTCTTTCATTAATGCAAGTTGTGCCCATCCCCAGTGGCTGAAGGGAAGAAGTATATTTGCTACTAAACCAGAAGAGTTTGTATGTAGTGAGTTATGAATTTTTGTTTAAACGACGTTACATTTTCAATCGTTTGAATAAAGGTGATAAATACGAATCATTTTAAAGTGTTTTACTAATCCATTGCAAAAAGTCCATCAATATTATTTCTGATGTACATTTTTTTTGCTGAATTTAAACTTATTGAACAATAATTCCTTACAGATGACTTTCCCAAACCTGAGATCATGGAACAGCCTGAAACACAAGCAGCTGTAAAGCATTCGAATGTGAGCTTCATCTGCTCAGCAGCCAGCAGCAGCGACTCTCCAATGACATTTGCCTGGAAGAAAGATAATGAGGTGCTTCATGAAGCTGAGATTGAGAACTATGCCCATCTTCGTTCTCAAGGTGGTGAAGTAATGGAATATACTACCATCTTGCGTCTTCGACATGTAAATTTCAGCAGTGAAGGAAAATACCAGTGCGTGATTTCCAACCACTTTGGTTCATCCTACTCCAACAAAGCCAAGCTGACTGTGAATAGTACGTATTGAGCTGCAAGTATATTTTGGTGATTTAGTTGTTTGGGATGTTTCTAATCAGGGATGACATTCACAAGGTTAAATATCCCAGAAAATGATGAGCATGGTAGTCACTTAGTCATCTGATGGCAATCTATAAATATGCCAATGGCTTGGATAGAATAGACACTTAAACATGTTAAAAGCCACCAATAAAAAAATGCCAAGCTTATACCCAAGAACCGGTTATTCAGAATAAATTCTTGAGAAATCCATTTATTGCAGTTCTGAGAATTCCATTACCTGCCTTTCAAAATGTAATTACCTGTCTTTATCCTTATGAAATGTATGTTTCCAAAGCCTGCCATTTCATAAATCTATTTGTAGTTGAGAAGTAATGTCATGGTTATGTTGAGAATTTAAGTGTACAACAGACATAAAGACAATGTATTTAATATTTTGCTTTTGTTGCCCTTTGCAGTGTTACCATCATTTACAAAGTCACCGACAGACCTCACTATTCGAGCAGGAGCAATGGCCCGTTTAGAATGTGCTGCCATTGGGCATCCTCCACCACAGATAGCGTGGCAAAAAGACGGTGGCACTGACTTCCCCGCTGCACGAGAGAGAAGGATGCATGTTATGCCAGAAGATGATGTATTTTTTATTGTAGATGTCAAAGTGGAGGACATTGGAATTTATAGTTGTACTGCACAAAATAGTGCTGGAGCTATTTCAGCCAATGCAACGCTAATTGTATTAGGTGAGTACATGTAAGAGCTTGTCATTTGACTGAGCAGATAAGAAATTTAAAGAAATATATAGTTTTGTGCCATTTAAAAATGGAGCAAACATTTTTTGTTTTCTCTTAATGTTGGTCTTGGGATAGAATTTTTTGGGGTATCCTGTGTAATCCTTATTAATATGTGATTGAAGCATTTTAAATAATTTTGAAGGTAAAAATATGAATATATAGATATCTATATAAAACTTTTAATCACAGACTACTTTTAATCCAGAAACACCTTCATTTGTGCGTCCTCTTGTCGATAAAACGGTGGCGAAAGGTGAAACTGCAGTTCTACAGTGCATAGCAGCTGGGAGTCCACCTCCAAAACTGAACTGGATAAAGGACGATAGTCCTTTATCAGTAACTGAAAGACACTTCTTTGCTGCTGGAAATCAACTGTTGATTATTGTAGACAGCAACCTGGATGATGCCGGGAAGTACACGTGTGAAATGTCGAATACCCTTGGAACCGAGCGGGGACACATTCGTCTTAATGTCCTACCTACACCAAACTGCGACTCTGCACAAAGTGCTACACCATTTGAAGAGGATGGATGGTCTACCATTGGAATTGTAATCATAGCAGTGGTCTGTTGTGTGGTTGGCACATCTTTGGTTTGGGTAGTAATTATTTACCACACAAGAAGGAAGAGTGAGGACTGCAGCGTGACAAACACAGGTGTGAAATTTAAACATAAACGGGTAGGAGATAGAAATTAGAGTAATGCACTATTATTTTTATTTTGAATGGTTTTCTGCTCTTCGTCCTGTCCAGACATGATATAATTTTGTACCATTAGAAAATAGAGCAAATATTTTTTTGTTTAACTTAAAATATTTGTCTTTGGTATTTAGAAATACATTATTTTTGTATCTTATTTAATCCTCATTACTGTGCAGTCAATGCATTTTTTTATATTGAAGGTAAAATGTGCCTTCAGCTTGTGTGATTACATGGCTACGAATGGCAAAGTGATTGTTTATTACAGGGGTCTGACATTTAAGTACTGTCATGTTGTTCAACTGCAGGAAGTATTACAATCTGAGTTAGTTGCGTCTTAATTTCAAGCTCAGACATGAATATTTAATGAGCCACTAGTCAACAGTTGAAAATGAGAATCCGAGCTGATCTTTACCTCTTTTAAGTATCCAAGGACTGGTTGTGTTCCCTTGTTATTCCTACTGAAATCATTAAAGCCAGCATGGATCAGCGATCAAGCTAAGATTTTGACACGTATACCTTAACTATTTGCTGGATTATATTGCTGAGTTATCGAGGGAACTGGTATATTTTTTCCTATCAATGTTTTGTTTCCTTTCGTTAGACTCCTTCTCACCCCCCCCCCCCTAAAAACTGCTCCCAGGGTGGTTAATTCATCACGCATCTATATTCTAATTTTCAGTTTGACTCACTATAGCATTTTAAAAACAGACAAACCTTTCTGCGTTTATTCCTGAGATAAAGGTATATTGATTCATTTGGCATAATTGTTCCTTTAAAGCACACTTTATTATTGTAAAAGATAGATTTGGAAGAAGATGTCATGACCCAAAATGTCTGCCTTCACAGTTACTTCTCCCGTTGAGTTCCTCCAACCTTTTTTGCTCAAGGTTACAGCAAGTGCAGACTCTTGTGTCTCTGAGAAATATTTACTTTGGGGTTTTGAAATTGAAATATTTATGAATATTTTCAATTAAAATCATACCGTTGTAGTTTGCTTTTCTCTAATGTATCACTGGAGTCTTCATCTTTTGCTTTTTTTTAAATCCTTTTCTTCCCCACACTTGATAGCTGTGACCATCCTCTTTTGTTAGGCTATGTGAAAAGCCACTGTCTATATGGTCCTTCTTTTGATTTGTGACTCCTGTTCAATTGTGTTGATGTGGAATAAACAACAACCCACTCCCAAACATTATCACCAACTCTTATGACTAGAGTCCTGAAGGCTTTACGTTGTCCCTATGGTTCTCCTCTGAGCTTAACTAACCTAAGACAGGTGCTAGCACTTTGCCCGTGGGACCTTGCGTACCCAGAGTTTGGTGCGGCATAATGTAGACAAGTTGTGCAGTGAACACTGAATCTTGAATGTGTAATATTTTCTTTAACTGAAAAAATTAGTTATAGACTTGTGTCAATTTTAAAATGTTAAGAATGTTTTTCAAAGTTAATTAGCAAGGTTATTGCAAAAGTAGGACTACAGAAATTAAAATTGTGAACTAAATCAGAATTGGATGTACAAAGTAACTTCCGTTCAGAAATTGGCAACATTTTGCAAAATGAAACTTTTTGGTGTTCTGAGAGGAACTAAAGCAACTTTAAGGGATTTTATTTGAGTAACTTCTTAATATGCTATTTTAGTAATGAATTAATAATTTAACCAGATGTTAAAGCTGTTCATGTTGTTTCTCAGATGAGACTAACTTGCCTGCAGATATCTCAAGCTACTTGTCATCCCAGGGAACACTGTCAGATCATCAGGAAGGCTATGGGCGATCCGAAGCTGGAAGTCACCATCAGCTTATGACGGGTTCTATGAATGGATATTTGCTTCAACACAGAGGAAGCGATGGTGAGTTTAAAAATAAATAAATAAATAAATAAATAAATCTGCCTGTGAAAATTCCTTCACTTTCAAAGTTAACGTGCATGCATGCTCTGGTTCTTGATAGTCTGTAAACGTAACAGTCCAGGTTGCCAACTAAACCACAGTCAAAATTATTATATTCTGGGTTTATTAATGTTAATGTTTAAGCTCAAAGGCATAGATGGCAGTGTGATAAATAAAAAGTCACCTCATGCCCACAAAAATAATATTAATTGGCTATTCCGCATTGATCCAGGCACCAAGTTCAATCATAATCAACTAGGCAGAGTCCCTCTCAAACATCTGGGGGCTGATTGTGAGCTGTCCCACAGCCTTATCAAGTAACATTCTGGCATCGTCACACTTGCAAAATCATAGCATACAGACAACATGTCAGAGTCCTCCTCCATTCCAATCCCTGGGTATGTTCCACCTGCCTTGGCAGGACTTCCAAATTGAAGGGATCTGGAAGTTCTCAACATTTAATCCAGATCTCATGATGTCTCATGGCTTTGGGTTAAACATGGTAAGAAAATGCTCCTTATTTGCCAAATAATATTTTCAATTGATGAATTGGTACTCCAGTTGTGCAACGTATTGAATCATTTGAAAGTAGCGCATGGGTGGGAGACATCAACATCCATTACCAAGTGGTTTAATAGTCAACTCACTCAGTGGTGATGTTGAGTCTGGCTGCCAGATTGGTTCTGTGTCAGGTAGTGAGTGAACGAACACTTGGGTTAAACAAATTGACACCAGCAATCTAGATGTGGGTGCATCCGTCTGTGAAAGAATTAATAGAACTGACCACTAGGTGAAGTTTACCTACCCTAACTTCACCCCATCTGAACGTACAGCCCTCCTTTCACTCTGCAGTATGAAGAAGGATCTCGACCTCACCCATTCCTTTTCTCCAGAGATGCTGCCTGTCATGTTGAGTTACTGCAGCATTTTGTGTCTAGTACAAATGCATTAACTGGGAACAATTCAAAACTTGGGCATCTAATGTGCTATGGACCAAGCAGCAGTAGAAATGTGTGTTTCCACAACCTGGACTTTTAAGACCTGGTTTTACTAATAGCAAATCAATGACAGTTCAAAAGTATAATTGAGTGTGCTTAACATTGCAGTATCAGGGTGGTTAAACAGGGTAGTGTGGGCTAACTAGCAATCAACATAAAAACATTCAATAGTCGGAGGTAAACATTCTCATAACCGGTGGGTCAAATGCATCTGTGCAGCTTACTACATCTATCAACAGGGAAAGGAAGCTCGAATAACATTTCTGATTTTGCACAGTAGAAGCACTTAGCATAGAAAGGTTGAGGACAAACCTGAAACATTTGTAAATGCAATCAGTCAGAAGTGATGAATGGTTCAGTCTCCACTTTCTGAAATTTGCATATCATGGAAAGCAGTCTCCAACTAGCTTGATTCCACTCCACACGGGAACAAGAAACTACAGGGGGGGAGTGTGGTCCACCATTGAAGTCAACTATAATGACTATGCGAGCAGATCAGAGGTGGGATGTCCTGTATCAGGTGACCTCCCTCCAAATCCCCTGAATCTTCTCAACATTCAAAACATTATGCCATATTCACCACTTTCCTGGTCAAATGCAATTCCAACACCTCAAAGCCCAATTGTGTCCAGGACAAATCATCCCATTTGACTGGTACCCAACCTGAGCATTTGTTCCCTTCCCCACCTGAGCTCAGTACTGCATTCTCTACAAAATACATTGCAGCTATTTCAGAGCTGCCAAATAGTACGGATTTTCCGTATTTTATATGGCAATGCGATAAGAATATGGATGTATGATTTTGAGTTAAATACGGATTTTTTTAAAAATCGGCCCGACTTGCTGCTTAAAAAATGCAAGGATATAAAAAGGCATACTGTACCTCTAAAAAAATTATAGCAGATTAAATCTATTAATATTTTAAATTTAAAGATCTGGATAATTATTTTGGTAAGCTTTGATCTGCCTGTCCCGCTCGGAGTTTAAACAGCGCTCTCAGTTTTGCGCGTGGGAATTTAAACGAAGAGCTGTCGGCTGCAGCTCTATGGGTTCTAAATATAGCGCTACCAGCTGGAGTGCTATGGGCTTTACACATAGCGCTATGGCCACAGCGCTATGGGTCACAGACTGTTCGGGGAGGTACAGGGGGAAAAGGAGGGAGAGAGAGGGAGTGGGAGGGAGAAAAAAAGGAAGGAGAGAGGGCGGAAGAGAGTGGGAGAGAGGAAGGAGAGGGAAGCTTCCAAAATTGCTTCTACATCATCATCTGGTGCTAAAAGCAGGAAGCAGCCGTTCAAACAGCAGTATACAAAGAGATGGCAATGAATGCACTGTCAAATAAGGTGCATAGAAGACACGTCAATTGGTAGCAAAGCTATGCATTCTTGTACTCTTACATGGGTATGACGGCACATAAAAAAAAGAACATTTTTTTCAGCAAAATGGCACAGCGTAAAAATACTTATTTCCTCAGCAAAATACTGATTTTCAGGTACTAGAATACTGAAATGTTCTGACAAAACTTGCCGGCTTTGCTATTTGCTTCAGCACCTCTCAAACCAATGACCACTACCACCTAGGAGGGAAAGACTTAAAGCACATCAGAATATTGCCACCTGCACCTGCTTATTCCAAATTTTGCACCATGCCAAGTTGAAAATATATTGCTGTTCTTTCACCAAATTGCTACTAAATTCTAGAATTATGCCATCAGTATCACGAGTATATTTTACTGATTCTTGAAATTGGCACACTATTTTCTCAAGATTAATTAAGGATGGGTAATACATGTTCTGCTGGACTGTGATCCCGAACTATGAATAATTAAAAAAAAAAAATTACCCCTAGCAGTTAAAAAAAAACAATAGTATTATAAGCAGTTTCTAAGAATAATAACGTACAGAAAATTGTATTTTGGGAAATGGAAATATTTGTATAGATCAGTGTGATTAAAGTGTCTCTGTTTTCTTAAAGATCTTTGTCACATTGACAATGGAAGTGATACTGACATAGAAGGCATATCTGATCCTCTGGTTTTTCAAAACACTGACCATGCAGCCTCGATGTACGTTGGAGGAATTGTGTATGATGCTGAAACACTGGACATAATCAGCCATCAAGGTAAGATCAAGTTACAGTGCCCTCCATAATGTTTGGGACAAAGACCCATCATTTATTTATTTGCCTCTGTACTCCACAATTTGAGATTGTAATAGAAAAAATCACATGTGGGTAAAGTGCACATTGTCAGATTTTATTAAAGGGTATTTTTATACATTTTGTTTTCACCATGTAGAAATTACAGCGGTTTATACATAGTCCCCCCCCCCCCCCCCCCCCCAAAAAAAATTCAGGGCACCAGAATGTTCGGGACAGATGGCTTCACAGGTGTTTGTAATTGCTCAGGTGTGTTTAATTGCCTCCTTAATGTAGGTATAAGAGCTCTCAGCACCTGGTCTTTCCTCCAGTCTTTCCATCACCGTTGGAAACTTTTATTGCTGTTTATCAACATGAGGACCAAAGTTGTCCCAATGAAAGTCAAAAATTATGAGACTGAGAAACAAAAATAAAACTTAGGCTTACCAAAATCAACTGTTTGGAACATCATTAAGAAGAAAGAAAGCACTGGTGAGCTTACTAATCGCAAAGGGACTGACTGGCCAAGGAAGATCTCCACAGCTGATGACCGAAGAATTCTATAATAAAGAAAAATCCCCAAACCTGCCCGACAGATCAGAAACTCTTCAGGAGTCAAGTGTGGATTTGTCAATGACTACTGTCCGCAGAAGACTTCATGAACAGAAATACAGAGGCTACACTGCAAGATGCAAACCACTGGTTAGCTACAAAATAGGATGGCCAGTTTGCCAAGAAGTACTTAAAAGAGCAACCACAGTTCTGGAAAAGGGTCTTGTGGACAGATGAGACGAAGATTAACTTATATCAGAGTGATGGCAAGAGCAAAGTATGGAGGAGAGAAGGAACAGCCCAAGATCCAAAGCTTACCACCTCATCTGTGAAACATAGTGGTGGGGTGTTATAGCGTGGGCATGTATGGCTGCTGAAGGTACTGGCTCACTTATTTTCATTGATGATACAACTGCTGATGGTAGTAGCATAATGAATTCTGAAGTGGATAGATACATCCTATCTGCTCAAGTTCAAACAAATGCCTCAAAACTCATTGGCCGGCGGTTCATTCTACAGCAAGTCAATGATACCAAACATATTGCTAAAGCAACAAAGGAGTTTTTTTAAAGCTAAAAAAGGTCAATCACCTGATCTGAACCCAATTGAGCATGCCTTTTATATGCTGGGGACTAGTCCCCAAAACAAGCATAAGCTATGACTGCAATACAGGCCAGGCAGACCATCACCAGAGAAGACACCCAGCAACTGGTGATGTCCATGAATTGCAGACTTCAAGCAGTCATTGCATGCAAAGGATTTGCAACAAAATGCTAAACATGACTATTTTCATATACATGACATTGCTGTGTCCCAAACATTATGGTGCCCTGAAATGGGAGGACTATGTATAAAAACTGCTGTAATTTCTACATGGTGAAACCAAAATGTATAAAAATGGCCTTTATTAAAATCTGACAATGTGCACTTTTAACCACATGTGATTTTTTTGCTATTACAAATCTCAAATTGTGGAGTACAGAGGCGAATAAATAAATGATGGGTCTTTGTCCCATACATTATGGAGGGCACTGTAGATACTTTCCACATTATTTTCTTAGTTTGTGTCGGTACAATAATATCATTGAGTGGAATTTAAAAAAAGGTTATGTGCAATGCTGGAAACTTATCATGGTTGCAATTGGCATAGTGGTCTCAGCAATTGTGATAGTCCTAGCACACACTATGGTGCTGATAGTTGACTAATGCCGTAACACTCATATTTTCTACTTGCCATTACAAACAATTTTAGTTCAGGAATTTGAATAATTTTCTTTAGTTTTGAATTTATCATGCAGATTTGTTTCACATTACCTAGAAATTCAATGCTGTAATTAAGGATTTGGCAGTTGTGGCAGTAGTTTTGGAATTCAAATGTTTACTGAAGTAGCTGATGGAAAACAGATGCAAGAAATTTGTATAGGATATTAGCCTGGGCATAACCAAATCCAAATGATTGTAATCTTAGAATGGTGACCGTAAAGGTTTCCTTAACCAACACCCAAAATGTATTTGGCCCTTTTTTTCTGCCTGCAAATACTTTTGTTTCTTCAGTAAAAATGTTATTGCTGACTTGCCAAACACCAACATCTTAATCAGGCCTTCATACAAAGGCCTAACTCCTTGCCAATCTTTCTTAGAATTAAGCATTTGAATACTTCCAAATAGATTTCTGCCTTAACACAGGATCATAATGTCTCTTGTTTGTTATAAGCGATATCAGGTATGATTGTGACAAAGATGAAAGCTTTTCTCATATTCTTTCTCGACCCTTTGCCATTGCTGAATGTATAGTCCTTCTTTTGGTGTCCATCTTGTTGCAAATGTTGACCTCGCTGTCATCATCCGTCCTGATAAGGACGCAAGCTTCCGGCGACTATCGGTGGAAGCCATCACTTGTCGCGATAGATGATGGTGGTCGCAGAATTAGCTCAGGATATTTCCAGTTTCCAGCCCCGTGATGCGGACGCTTCTGCTATGGGGCTATATAGTCCTCCTAAAACTTGATATCATCACCCAACAAGATAAGGTTGCACGTAACTTTTTCTTAAATGCCCTGGTATTACAAAAAAGAATCATCTGTAACAGCTTTTTATACTGCCCAATCATGCCCAAGGATCCATTGTTGAGGGCATCTCATCCGCATGTTATACTGCAGCAAAAGCACAATGCCATTTTCCTTAAATGAGCTGTCAATATCCAGTTTTACCTTGCCTCTGTTCACCCATCTGCTGTCTCAATTGGACTGCATGCCCATCAATATGAAATGAGCTAAAACTTTGGTCCTTCAAATCTTTCCCTGACACCAATATCATACCTCTTTAGTTTAGAGATTCAGCCCTTTGGCCCACCGAGTCCCCAACGACCAGCGATCCCCACACATTAACACTACTTTAGGCACACTAGGGACAATTTTTACATTTACACCAAGCCAATTAACTTACAACCCTGTACGTCTTTGGAGTGTGGGAGGAAACCGAACACCTCAGAGAAAACCCATGCAGGCCATGCGGAGAACTTACAAACTCCTTACAGGCAAGCACCTGTACTGGGGATCTAACCTGGGTTTCTGGCGATGTAAGACAGTAGCTCTACTGCTAGGCCACTGTGCTGCCCTCTTTTTGGCAATTGAAGTCTGAATGTGGTTTAGTGACCTTGATGTCATGTCAAATTCCACAGGGTAGAAGTGCCTTAGACCAGAGGGTTCTGGTTTAAGGTGCAGAGTGTGAGGGTTAGAGTGGAACCAAAAAAGATTTTTTTCACTGAGTGGTTGCAATCGGGAACACTGCCTCAGAAGTTGGTAGAGACTGATATTTGTAACATTTATGGTATGAGCATTTGAATCACTGAGACATAGCATGCTATGTCCGAAGGACTTGTAAATGGGATTAGTATAGACAGGTGTGTAATGGTCACCATGAATGGGAAGAGCCTGTTTCTGTGCAATTCCAAAATTCTGTGCAATTACAAATTCCAAGATTTTCCAACTATGCACATCATTGCTCGGACTGCATGTACCCACTTCCAGAGAATTATCTAACTCCACTCCACTTTAGCTTATCTGCTGAACCCCTTTTTGGTGATTGTTACCTTTAAAAGTAACTATTAGCTTTCCCATATATTCCACACAAAACGTTGTCATCCAAAACCCGGCTGTCCACATACTCTCTTAAGTTTCATTCATCCACTCCCAGTGCACCTATCTTAGGTTTTCATGACTATTTCATAAATCTGAGGTAACAGCTGGAGATAGTCTCTTAATATTTTTAAGGCAAATGGATCTGATCACTTAAGTGAGTACTTGGTCAATTCTATTGATTTGTTGACCATTGCAATCTCGCATTTTCTGACTGTAATATTTGTTATTCAAACCAGATGAAAGTTCTGACCAGATGGCTGTTTGTGTTGGTGCCTACAATGATAGCATCTATTCAAAGAAGAAAGGGTACTCTCAGTTCATTCAAGTGCCCCCAGAAGACTACTTTGACCAAGCTGTTGCAAAAAAAATAACGCAACTCCCAAATTCAAACTTATTCAATCCTGTTCAAACTCCACACAAAGTGACTGCTGTTGACATACCAGTTTCAAACGGGAATCCAGAAAGATTAACGGCAACCCACAATATGTATGGTGGTAGGTATTTTTTTCAATGTTACGCTAAAATTATTGCAATATGTAGGTGCAAAAGATTGAACAATTCTGAATGTTTCATTAAAATGTTTGTTGTGCTCCTTTTCTGGCCATCAGTTTTCTCAAGTAAAATGTTTTATTCCCCGCAATAATATTATAGTTAAGTACTGAAGGTCATTTATGATATCTTAAGTTGATTTGATAATTCAATTGTTTTTGCCCCCCACCCCACCACTGATTTTTTACTAACTTTATTGTCTTTTGTATTCATTATTGCATGCCTGCATAATTATGAAATCTGGCCACTTTGTTAAATTTTGTTTCATACCTTGGAGTAATCGAAGATAATATAATGTCCGCAGCAATCTAGCTAAAATCATGGCAAACTGAAGCCATGAGGATCGGTTGCTCAAATAATCAGACAGAACTTTAGCACATTCAAATGCTCTTTGGAATAGTGATTTAGATTTGTATGATTAAGCAGTTCGATCTTTAAGTTGCTTCATTTGTTTTAATAATATAAAGCAGGCTGCTTTTCAGTTGATTCTTACCACAGCTTTTTCTGTGGGAAGCGAGATTGCATTGTAAATGGGACAGCTTTTTTTTTTTTTTTTATGGAAACTGGAAACTTGAGTGGTGTTCAAAGAACGTTGTGACTTCTGTGGTTCAGTGAATCTTCCTGACTCTTGTTCAGGATTAAAAATTTACAGAACTTTTCTGCTTAACTGGACATGAAGGGAAAATTTATCTTATGGCTCCATCTTTTACTGGACACAGGCATGTCAGCAAAATCCTTTGATAGCTTTATAGTATGTTCATGGGTGACTCTTTGAAAAGCAATGTACTTGAAACCACTGAGGCATTCACACTTCCATGAGATATATTACAAAATTGAACAGCTTCATTATATTCAAGATTTAAGGATATCTTGCATTATGGGGTTTATTAATGGTGTTCTAATTGTCAAAGAATACATCAACTGTAAAGTTTTTAAACTTGTTCAAGTTAAACAATCTTGTTTTTAGGCTAGAAATTTTAGCAGGGTTCAAACTTATTTGAATTTATGAGGCGTACATAATCATAATTGTATTTCTATCTTTCACTCTTTTATTTATACTTTGCAAAAATAGTTTGATTATTTGTAGAGAAACCAACTGATATCTAGAAATTGTATTATGCAATAGGTAGTTTGAAAATTTCCATAATTATATAGGATAATCTGGTTCTGTTTTTGCCCTTTTTAATGTTTGCAATTTATTGGCAGGGACATTTGGAAAACGAGTGTGGAGAACACACCTGGATCCCTACTCTGATTATGTTCAGCCAGCTGCATCTCGGTCTTTAACTCTTCATACTCCTCAAGAAACATTGGACAGTGATTGTGATGTTGACGCAGAATCGGAGAGTCTCTCTGCTTCCATCACAGGGAAACACGATAGTACTTATGAACATGTTGATAAATGTAGGACTCCAACTTTTCAGCCTTGCAGAGTTAAAACGTAGATACCATCAACATGAACTACACTTCTCAAATTTATTGTACCAAAGAAAGACTTAAACTACCTCAGCAAAACTGTTGCTTCAGTTTTCCAGAAAAGTGATTTCTTCTAAGAATTATTTGTATCTCAAAGATTGTAGATCGCTATAAACTGTTGATTAATGGACCAAGAGGAAGCATTGTTATTGTATGCTTTTATTTTGAGAGCACTATCTTCTGAAGTATGATGAATTTGCTATATTTTTTATTTTATACTTTTTTACTGAATATTTTTAATTTTTCACCTGTAAATTATGTAAATAACAAGTATTTTACCTATGTATAATAGGGAATACTTAATGAATTGTTTGTCATTATATTAGAATTTTATCATTGATGGTACAGCATGTTAGTTACATGGTGCTAAATCTGACTATTGGTCAGCATATTAGTGCCTTATTTTGCACATTTACATTGACAATAAAATAGCATTTTGCTTCAAGCTAATTTCAAAAGTGCACCTTGTTTTTGTCTTATGACTTGAATTTATGCACTATGTTATCATTTGTAATTAGCATCTGACTCTTAACCCATCATGGCTGCAATGAAAGATGTCTGAGGTACCTTAATAACAAAAGAACCGCATTCTTGCTGCCTACATGGATTATATAGGGAGTAGATGGTCAATGTGGACTCGATGGGCTTGAAGAGTCTGTTTTCATGCTGTATTACTGTATGTTGATAATGATTTAAAGTTTGGTCTGCAAGCAATGTCTGCATACGACATCCAGGTGATTGAAGTTGGAGAACCTTGGTTCAGGAGTAGAAGTGATGTGGATTCAATAGTTTCCCATTTCTCCTCTAGGTTATTTCCATACAAGAAATAAACATTTTTGAGGTATTGGGCTGTATTTTTGCAGTGAGAAAAGATAAAAAATGTTGGTAGAGCCATGCAGACTTGTTTGACAGCAGTCTACACATTAAGATTTGGTGTATCGTGGTTATCATTGCAGCTTGCCTACCATCATGAAGCAAAAGTAAGATGAAAATGAATTTCTGCAGGCTGTCAAAGGGATCTTCTCAATTGACAGTCAATGGCATGTATTAAGTCAAAAAGCACCTGTATGATGGTTGATATATTAATGCCTACGTATTGTGAACATTACCCAATTCTTACTGCATCCCAATGCCAGCCTTATGAATCAATTCCCAGACCCCTGCTCAAATTTTACCAGGCTAAATGGCTTCTACACCACCTCACCTGCTTACATTTTAATTTTGTTCTGAAGCTGGTTTGTCTTTCTCACTCTCACTTCCCTGAGGTTGTGGAATGCTTCTTAAAATTTCCTTCCCCTGAATCGGTTTTCAATGTCTAATAATACTAGTGTTCCCATCTATGGATCTTTGAACATTCCAAATAGTTTTTACAGGAAATGAAGTAGTCTTGAATTGTTACCAATTTCATCATTGTAATACGACAATCTGTTCTTTGATGATATTGATTAAAGAAATAGTGGCTGGTAAACAAGAGAAAGCATTCAACTTTTAATAATCGGACCACATGAATTTTGTTGTTATTTTTGCAGATGTGGTTGGTTAAATATTCCAGCTGAAACTTGCCTCATAAGAACACAATGGCTGTGGCCTGGAGTAGGCTGCCTGATTCTTTTCTCCTCCATTCATCATGATGTTGGCCAATCTTTTACTTCGGATTTCCTGTTTTGATTTCACCCATTACCTGCACTATCTTTGTGTATTTATTCAATTAGTTGTTGGGTTTTTTGGTCACTGTCCTTGGGCTGCCTTTAATAAAGTGGTGAACCATTGCCTTAGACCAATGCAGCCCATCTCTCCATGAACCAATAATCAATTCTCAAGTCCCCCACTCTGGGCAAGAGTGTGCATTTACCTGATCTATTCCTCACATGATTTTGTACATCTCTATAAGATCACCTCTCATCCTCCTGCATTCCAAGGAAAAGAGTCCTAGCCTGCTCAATCTCTCCTTATAGCACAGGCCCTCGAATCCTGGTAACATCTTCTCTGCACCCTTTCCAGCTTGACATCATCTTTCCTGTAACATGGCGGCCAAAACTGAACACAATACTCAAAATGTGGCCTCATGAATGTCTTCTATCACTGCAAGATGATCTCCAACTTCTGTTCTTAATACTCTGACTGATGAAGGCCAATGTGCTGAAAGCCTTTTTGACCAGCCTATCTACTTGTGATGCCACTTTCAAGGAACTATGTACCTGCACTCCAAGATCCCTCTGCTCTACAACACTCCCCCAAGCCCTACTATTCACTGTGAAGGTCCTGCCTGTGTTAGACTTCCCAAAATACAACACCTCACATTTCTCTATTTTAATTTATATAAACAATTCCTCAGCCCATCTGCCCAATCGATCAAGATCTTGCTTGCAATTTTTGACAAACCATCTTCACAACCCACGATACATTCATTCGTCCTTTCACATCCCCTCATGATGTTATACACAACAGAATGACATAAGTGTTCCTATTATCCACATGATCGAGAGCAGAGAAGGGAGGCAGTGACATAAATACAAGGGACAAACGCTGTAGCTTATGTTGAAAATTGACTTAAATAGCCATTGCAAAACATGGTAATAATGAGCAAAACCAGACGATTTTTTATTTTATTTATTTTTTATTTGTTGGGCTTACTGCATCAAAAGATTGAGAATTATGTTCTCTGCAACTTAATTTTCCTGAGAAACAGTTTAAAACATCACCTCGAGAATATGGTTTCTCATGCAGAATTTGGAGAGGGTTTCCTTTTAAGTAAGCAAGTAATACATTACAAATGATTGATAAATCCTATGCCATCATATCTGATAGTTCCGGAGGAACAAACAATGATTGATATATAAAGAAATGGAATACACTTCTCATTTTCCTCCTCAGTTATTGACCTTACGCGGGATCCAATAACAATCTTGTTTAACAGCAGCTCTTACATGTGAGATAAATGATTGGCAGGAGAAGAGAACGCATATTATGTGAACCATTGATTGATTTTTCTCTGAAAGTCACAGCATCAGTGTGAAACAATAGAACAGTGTAGGGAAGGCAAAGTCTTCAAGGGTAAAAGAGACAAAGGCACAGAAAGTACACACAGACCAAACAAGGAAAGTTACTGCCTGTTGTGATTAATAGAATTATTCTACATCAAAGAAGCTGTCTAGTACATAATAAAGTAGATATTAATTAGGCTCCTGGTTGAGCTTTCATTTTATGGAGACATGCTGGAAGGGTGGGCTTCAATACAAGCACAGTTATATATCAAAGTTGTGTTCTGTTTTACAATTGGTTCTAAGATAAACAACACATACATTCATTTTTCATTACAAAAACTATAATTGCAAACTGGTTAATTCTAATCATCTTTACTCAAGAGCAGGCTAAGCACAGGGGCATGTTGAAATAGTTATCTGAAAAAATATCATTCTCAAAAGCTGAATATTAGAAGAAAAAAAACCTCGTAATAAATATGTACCCAAAAGTATAATTGAAATTTTGCTGCCATTGGGATATTGCTTTTTACTCTTCATCAAGGGTTACATCAAAATATCAGAGCGTTTTTAGCAGCCACTATTCTTGGAACAAGTAAGATAAACCTGTTCTGAATACAATGCTGGCTCCTGTTAAAAAAACAAAAACAACTCCTGCCCATCAGTGCCCCTTGGCACAATTGTCCTTGGCACTTCATCTGCTTGCTGAAATATCACCTGGCATGGGTGATGTCTATTGGCACCCGTCTCCAAGCCTGATGTCCCTGACTTAAAATAAACAACTTGGCTGAAACACCAGTAAATAGTCCAATTGAGATGTCTTTCTGCTACCGAGCAATTTGTGTACAAGCTGTTTTATCAATAGCAAGAAATTCTCTTGATATCACTCCTGTGATTTAGCAAAGGCACTTCATAGAAATTGTAACAATTGAAAATTAAAACGAATAAGGAGGCACACAAAATACATGCCTTTATTTGGCATTAGACAGAGTGTAAATGGAAGGAAGTTACGGTTCAAACATTTAAAGCACTGATTAGGACTACAGCAAGAGTACTGTGTGCGGCTTTGGTCACCATACAACAGGAAGGATATGATGGCATTGGAGAGGGTGCAGAGAAGATTCATCAGGATGTTACATGATATGGAGCATTTCAGTCCAGAGGAGAGACTGGGAAGGCTGGATTTGTCTTCTTTGTATTTGAAAAGGATGAGGGATGACCTGATTGAGGTATTCAAGGGGCAGAGATGGGGTTGTTTAGTTTAGAGATACATCTTGGAAACAGCCCATGGTCTGTGCCGACCAGCGATCACCCGTACACTCATTCTATCCTTCACACTAGGGACAATTTACAGAAGCCAATTAACCTACAATCCTGCACATCTTTGGAATGTGGCAGGAAACCAGAGCACTTGGAGAGAATCCACATGGTCACAGGGAGAATGTACAAACTCTGTACAGACAACACGCAAAGTCAGGATTGAACCCAGGTCTTTGGCACTAAGACAGCAGCTCTACTGCTGCGTCACTGTGCCGCCCTTGGGATAGATGGTAAGAACCTTCACCCCATAGCAGATTTAAGGTCAGAGGATAGAGATATAATGGGAAGGGAAAGAGGGACTCATTAAACCAGAGAGTGGTTAAAATCTGGAGCAACATGCCTATGTGGAGGTAAGTACTTGCACAACATTTAACAATTATTTAGAAGAGTAATTGAAATGTCAAGGTATAGATGTCTATGGGTCAAGTGCTGGAAATGGAAGTGGTGTAGGGAAGTACTTGATAGACAGATCAGACACTGTCGGTTATGTTACTATAGTGACTGATTCTAAAGATTGATGGCAAGTTACACAAGGAGATATAAAGACAGCTGACCGAAAACTTGGTTATAAAGGTAGATTTAAGATGTGTCATCAATAGGGAAAAGAGGATTACGGAGACACTAGACTAAGTGGGTCCCATTCACCATGGTGGGTGGGTGGTGGGAGGGGGGGGGTGTATGTGGGTGGGAGGGGGTGTGTGTGTGGGCAGGGGGGTTGTGGGGGGAAGGGTGTGGGAGGAGGGGTGTGGGCAGGGGGGGAGAGAGCTCGGAGAAAAGACAGGGAAGAGCCATGGGGGAGAGTGCGGTATCACGGGGAGGGGGGCAGGAGCCAGCGAGGGGGACCAGAGGGGAAGGGGTTGGTGGTGCGACGGGGACTCACAGCGGGCGCTGGCCTGTTCGCTGGCCACTGGTCGCACTCCTCCGCTGGGAACAGAATCTCCGCTTTCCATTTGGCGATATCGGCGCCATCTCCAACTCCGTGTCGGGCTGGGTCCGGTCCCTCCCTCCGAAAATTGTGTCCGGTTGCAGACCTCCGCCGGCCATCCAGAGCCACCCGCAGCTGCTGTAAAGACGCGATGGCGCAGGAAGGAGCGGACCGTCCCGCGGAGTGACAGAAGAAGGGACCAATCTGCGCTGTGCTGAATGGCAGGAGAGGCAATCGATCTGCGCACGCATGGTTTTAACGTTTTTTTAAACCTCGATAACTCTTACCAGCTTCCACCGATCGGAACAAAACTTGTTGCAATCGCAGTACAGGAGAACGGTGAGTAAGCTGGCGCAAAATCGTAGCACTATCAAGTACTGTTATTGCGCAAATGACCGCCAAACCGGAAGATAACAAGATTAGAGTTTTAGTTATGTATAGATGGACATCAATAGTGGGATCATTAAACTAATGCAGAGGTCAAGGTTTGAATGCACTGCTATTTTAGAGGATTATAGCACCCCACTTACTATTGCTGAGGGTAAAACTGGTTAGAGTTTCCACTTTATACTTAATTTAGTTTTAGAGATTTAGAGAAACAGCATCAAAACAGGCCCTTTGGCCAAAAAGTGCACACCGACAATTGATCACCTATTAACACAAGTTCTACATTAACCCAACTTCTCTTCCTCTCCTTGCACGCTAGTGACAATTTAGAAAAGCCAATTAAACTACAAACTTGCACGTCTTTGGAGTGTCGGAGAAAAACGGAGCACCCGGGGGTAACTCATCCGGGCACAGGGAGAACGCACAAACTCCACACAGACAGAACCTGTGGTCAGGACCGAACTGTCTCTGGCACCGTGAGGCAGCAGCTCTAATTGCTGCATCACTGTGCCAGCCTACGGGTGCAATACCAATGTGGATTGTGCCCAAACTTGTGGCAGAAAAGGTGTGTCCGTGGCAGTTTTGCTTCAACATACCTGCATGTCAAAAAAATACCGTCATCGAGTCATACAGCTTCTGGAGACAGCCCCTTCGGCCCACTATGCTCTTGCCGACCAAGATGATCTAGCTAGTTCCACCTGCCTGCATTTGGCCCATATCCCTCTAAACCGTTCCTATCCATGTACCTGTCCAAATGTCTGTTAACTATTGCTACAGTACTTGGCTGAAGTACGCCCTGATGCAGCTCAGACTATACACACATCACCCTCTGTGTACTATGAAATAATGCAATCAAACAGAAAACAGAACACTGCAGGTCCAGAAAATCTGAAAATAATGCTCGAAATACTCAGTAGGTTAGTCAGCATTTAAGGTCACAGACCTGTCATCTGATCAGTCTTATCTGTTGTACTTTTCCATTAGCATCTGTTATTAATGCAATTAGGCAGCACTTTAAAATGTAGTGATTTATTTTTTAAATGTTTCTACTTTCATGCATTTAAAACAGCAACTTGGAAAAGTTTGATTACAAAAGCTTAACCACAGAAAAAAACAATCGTTCTTAATCACAATGCCCACCCATCATCTCTGAATAAGAGATAAAATTGCAAAAAACATCTCTAAAAAGCATCTAAAGCTCACACACACCAGTTAAATTGAGTGCCACAAAGTGCTGGAGTAACTCAGTGGGTCAGGCAGCATCTCTGGAGAAAAAGAATGGGTGACGTTTCAGGTCGGGACCCTTCTTCGGAATCATCATCGAAAGAAGGTCTGAAGAAGGGACCCGACCCGAAACGTCACCCATCCTTTTTCTCCAGGGGTGCTGTCAAACTCTAAGTGTTACTCCAGCACTTTGTGTCTATCTTCGGTATATAACAGTATCTGCAGTTCCTTTCTACACAGTTTAGAGCCAGCGCCGCCATTCATTGTGATCATGGCTGATCATCCCCAATCAATAACCCGTGCCTGCCTTCTCCCCATATCCCTTGATTCCACTAGCCCCGTACAGATAAGTCCTTCGGCCCACCGGGTCTGCGCTGACCAGCGATCCCTGCACAGTAACACTAGCCTGCACACGAGGGAAAATTTACAAAGGCCAAACCTCCCCTAGTCAGAATCGAACTGGGTCTCTGGCGCTGAAGGATAGCAACTCTACCGCTGCACCACCACGCTGTCCCACAGTTAAATTGAGTGCATCAATTTCTTAGAAAATCTGAAAGGAAAATCTTGCTTTAAAGCTTTTTAAACTGTTTATTTGTGTCATGCTAAAAATATCAAGCTTCTTTACAAAATATCTCCATTAAACACTATGGATAAGCACAAAGATTCAAAGTTCCCAGCTGTGATGATGTCATGAGTAAGGCCTCTATCTTGGGGAGGCCCTTCTTCCTGAATAATGTTTTTAAAGCCAACAGAAAATAGCAGAGAGTTTCCAGCTGCCTTGATGCAAATTATGCTTAATATCGAGGATCTTTTTAGCCAATGACTCTGATTTCAGAAGATTTGTGCCCACTAAATACCTTGCACAGTCAAGTAGAAACTTCTGGAATTCTTAAAATCTACTTAAATCATCCCAGCTATCCATTAAAGCTTTTCACACATCTTGCAAAATTTGTTTGTTCGCACAATCCAGCACAAAGTATTTTTTTATCCATCAACTATCCGTGCAAAGCTTTATTAGGTTGTGGCATTGAATGCAAAATCCTTATTCTTGTCTACAGGGCTTTACTGAAGCTTGGTTTCTCATGCCTTCTTAAGATCTCTCTTTAACTTTCCCAACTTCGAAAGTTATCTTTTCAGTCTTTTGTCATCACTTTCTCTCTTTTTCTAACTTGTGTAAATGGGCATCACCTAAGTTTGTGAATTATTAAAACAATAAAGCGAGAAATTGTGTTGTATATATAAAAATATACTTGCATTTATAAGTCCGGCAAGGTGGTGCAGCGGTAGAGTTGCTGCCTTACAGCGCCAGAGACCTGGGTTCATTCCTGACCTTGGGTACTGCTTGTGTGGAGTTTGTACGTTTTCCCTGGGTTTTCTCCAGGTGCTCCGGTTTCCACCTAAGTTCCAAAGACGTGCAGGTTTGTGGGTTAATTGGCTTCTGTAAATTGTCCCTAGTGTGTAGGATAGAATTAGTGTATGGGTGATCGCTGGTCTGCGTGAACTCGGTGGGACAAAAGGCCTATATCCATTTTTTATCTCTAACTGCAGAACACTAGCTGGGTATTATATCTATAAAACAAAAGTCGATGCCGAAAATACTTCCATCAACTAGTTGAATTTCCCATTCAAATATATAGGATTAAAATAATACATGATTTAGGTTTAGGTTTATTATTGACACATGCACTGAGGTATAGAGAAAAGTTTTGTTTTGTATGCTATCCAAACAGATTAAATTTACCATACATAGATACAATCAGTTCAAACTCAAGTACAATAGATGGACCAAAGTGGAAGATACAGCTTGCAGAATATATTTTTCAGCATTGTTTTGTGTAGTGTAGTTTAGTTTATGGTCACGTGTACCGAGGTACAGTCAAAAGCTTTTGTTGTGTGCTAACCAGTCAGTGGAAAGACTACATGATTACAATCAAGCCATCCACAGTGTACAGATACATGATAAAGGGAATAACGTTTTGTGTAAGATAAAGTCCAGTAAAGTCACATTACACCTTTCTTTCTTCTGAATATGCTCAACCTTTCCTCATTAAAAAGTTCTTTTTTTCTTGGAATCAAACTCGTGAACTTTCTTTGAATTGCTTCTAATGAGGAGTAGTCCTTAACTCCTTACCATAAATTATATTGTTAAAATGAAAAGGTTACGGTAAGGTGGGGGTTTTTTTCCATAAAAGTTTCAGAAAGTCGTCGCAGCCAAAGAAGTCATATGGTTTCTGAATAGTAAATGCCAGACAATAACATTTCACTTTGGCAAGATACAGGATTATTTCTGAATTATATTATGTAATTTATGCTAGAGCAAAACCAGTTGTACCATTTTGCAAATCTATATTGGACTTAATCCCACCATTTAGATTTCTTGCAGCACCTAATTATTTTTAACAAGAAAATGTTCCCATTTACCGTATGGTCAGGACTTATTAGAAAGTGTAAAAAAAACAATATATAACTATTTTGGTCGATTTGCAGTAACTCATTAAGTTATCGTTGCATTTCCATTATTTTCTTATTCTTATTCAGGCAGATGGGGCTCGTCAGCCTGGGAAGGCAGTCCATCTAGGAGAGGGAAAATTCTGATTTAAAACCTCCACTGACTTGTGGCCATATCCAGTCATGGAAAAGGCTCCAGGAGTAAACCTCAAGAAAATCCAGAGTCGGAGCCCCTAAGGCAGTTCGTCGTTGTCTACAACCTCTCTCTGGCAGCTCCTGCGATGGCGCTGGTGCCAAACTGTAATGGGCCTGCTGTTCCTTTGGATCGATCAGCGACGTGGAGAGGGGGGACGTGCTGCATGGGCAACAGCCTGTCCTCCATATGACATCGCCCAGGCTTGCATCCGACCAGGATGCATCACCCATGGTCAGTCATGACCGAGGGGAGCCTACTATTGTAACAAAAGTCTTCCTCTCTAACAATGAAAGCAAATCACTTGAAGTAGTCACGAAGTTTGGGCAGATCAAAATGTTGAAATGCTAAATCAATAGATGTAAGTGGTCTCTTTATGTGCGATTCCTTCAAGGTCTATGTAGTTTTCCATCTGCTTGTAATTCCTTTCAAAGGCTTACATACATCCTTTGGAAACCTATTGTGTGTTGCTTTGTACATTATAAGAAGAAACTTCTTTCATAGTTTGTCTAATAACATGCATGGTGACATTTTATTTTAAATCCTGCATTTTTATTGGCTTTAAACAACTTTAGGTGCCTATTTACATTTGAAGCAAGACTACATTGACAATTATTAATGCAATGCTTGGAATATAATTTAATATTAATTAACAGCGGCTTCAGAAATTCATACAACAAGGAAGGAGACCATTTGATCCATCAAGTCTACAACAGCTTGTTAAAGCTATTGTGCAAGTAGTACTGTTCCCTGGCTCTGGCATTGTAGCCTTATGATCCTTTGGTTTAAGTATATATCAATTTTCCCTATGAAAGGGAATATAAAATCTGTTTCCAACATTTCTTCAGGTAGTATGTTTCAAATCATAAAAACGCGCTACATTGAAAAAATGCCCCTCACTGCCTCAACCCCCATCTCCGTATTTGTTTCTTGTTTGCCAAATCTGTGGCCTTTGAGTGCTGACTCTATTGCTAATGGAAGACTCTTTGGTTACGTTATCAAAGCAAACAAAACAATAACATTTATATGCAATAACAAGGAACTGCAGATGCAGGTTTATACCAAAGATAGACACAAAATAGAAACATAGAAAATAGGTGCAGGAATAGGCCATTCTGCCCATATTCAATAAGATCATGGATAATCATCCATAATCAGTACCTTGTTCCTGCGTTCTCCCCATATCCCTTGAACCCTAAGAGCTATATCTAACTGCTGGAGTAACTGAGCAGGTCAGGCAGCATCCTGGGAGAACATGGATAGATGACCTTTCGGGTCGGGAACCTTCTTCAGACCCTTTGATTAAAGTATATATCAATTATATATCATTAAGTAAGTATATCAAGTATATATTAAGTAGAAATTAAATTTGTATTTTCAAAATGAGAGCAAAACATTTAATTGTCTTAACAGAGCAAGTTTGTTTGAATTTCAACGTGGCAACTGCTGGATGCTTTTATCAAAGTTTCTGAACTGTGTGGAATATATTCATCAATGAAATCATTGACATGAAAGCATAGGAACTCTGAACGCAATAAACCAAATAGCATGCAAATTAAGATTGTTTTGTTAAGCTGGGTATTTATAAATAGCTATCTCAGTATAGTGAAACCTATGCCGTATCATGTCTGGCTTTATCTCGATTTCCTAACTTCCATAATCAGCAACGGGATAAAGGCCACGAGAAGTAGTGTTTATTTAATGCAGAGACCATGTCTCAGACAGTGCATTCAGAAAGTATTCAGACCCCTTCACGTTTTCCAAATTTTTAAAACTTTACAGCCTTATTCTAAAATGGATTATTTTATTTTATTTTTTATCAATCTACACACAATACCTCATTATAAAAAAGCAAAAACAGGGGTTTAGAAATGTTTGCAAAGTAATTGAAAAGAAATAACTGAAATATCGCATTTACATAAGTATTCAGACCCTTTGCTCAGTACTTTGTTGAGGCACGTTAGGCAGCGATTGCAGCCTCAAGTCTTATTGGGTATGACGCTACAAGCTTGGCACACCTGTATTTGGGTAATTTCTCCCATTCTTCTCTGCAGATCCTCTCAAGCTCTGTCAGGTTGGATGGGGAGCGTCGATGCACAGCTATTTTCAGGCCCTCCAGAGATGTTTGATCGGGTTCAAGTCCGGGCTCTGGCTGGGCCACTCAAGGACATTCACAGACTTGTCACGAAGCCACTCCTGCATTGTCTTGGCTGTGTGCGCTCATTGTCCTGTTGTAAGGTGAACCTCCGTCCCAGTCGGAGGTCCAGAACGCTCTGGAGCAGGTTTTCATCAAGGATCTCTCCGTACTTTGCTCCGTTCATCTTTCCCTCGATCCTGACTAGTCTCCCAGTTCCTGCCGGTGAAAAACATGCCCACAGCATGATGCTGCCACCACCATGCTACACCGTAGATATGGTATTGGCCAGGTGATGAGCAGTGCCTGGTTTCCTCCATACGTGACGCTTGGCATTCAGGCCAAAGAGTTCAATCTTGGTTTCATCGGACCAGAGAATCTTGTTTCTCATGCCTTTTGGAAAACTCCAAGCGGGCTGTCATGTGCCTTTTACTGTGTAGTGGCTTCTGACTGGCCACTCTACCATAAAGGCCTGATTGGTGGAGTGCTGCAGATATAGTTGTCCTTCTGGAAGGTTCTCCACAGAGGAACTTTGTGGAGAACTGTTAGAGTGACCATCGGGTTCTTGGTCACCTCTCTGACCAAGACCCACAATCCTGATTGTGGATGATCAGCCATGATCACCATGATTGGCGGTGCTGGCTCAAAGGGCCAAATGGCCTCCTCCTGCACTTATTGTCTATTGTCTATTGTCCTCCGATTGCTCAGTTTGGCCGGGTGGCCAGCTCTATGAATAGTCCTGGTGGTTCCAAAATTCTTCCATTTAAGAATGATGGAGGCCACTGTGATCGTCGGGACCTGCAATGCTGCAGAAATTATTTTATACCCTTCCCCAGATCTATGTATCGACACTATCCTGTCTCGGAGATCTACGGACAATTCCTTCCTCTTCATGGCTTGGTTTTCGCTCTGACATACACTGTGAACTGTAGGACCTTATGTAGACAGGCGTGTGCCTTTCCAAATCATGTCTAATCAATTTAATTTACTACTGGTGGACTCCAATCAAGTTGTAGAAACATCTCAAGGCTAATCAATGGAAACAGGATGAACCTAAGCTCAATTTTGAGTGTCCAAGCAAAGGGTCTGAATACTTATGTAAATGTGATATTTCAGATTTCTTTTTAATTACTTTGCAAAAATGTCTAAACACCTGTTTTCGCTCTTCAATCTGGGGTATTGTGTGTAGATTGATGATAAAAATATGAATTTAATCCATTTTAAAATAAGGCTGTTTCGTAACAAAATGCGGAAATAATGAAGGGATCTGAATACTTTCTCAATGCACTGTACATAAAAGCAGTAAATTCATTGAAGCTATTGAACTGGATGATCAAGGTCAACACAACTGGAGGCTGATGTCCTCACATGCATTTAGTGCTGATATTTTACAATGAATTTCTCTCTCTTTGCAGTAGCATTGCCCGAGGATCAAATATATGCTGGGAAAAGTCCTCTGCTCTTCTTTACATAGTGCCATGGGATTGTGTTTTGCAACCATCCAAGATAATGGACAGCATTTCAATTTAATGTCTGTAAGTACCAACCCCCAATGCCCGATACGCCTTTCTTGCTATTCGGAAACACATTTTGGACAACAGAAGACAAAGTGCTGGAATACATCTGCGGGTCAGGCAGCATCTCTGGAGGACATAAATAGGCAACATTTCAGGTCGGGACTTCTCTTCAGACTGATTGTAGTGGGGTGGGGGGGGGGGTAGAAAAGAGGTGAGGGTGGGACAATGCCTGGCTGTAACATTCTGACACAAAAGGGCATTTTATTGCTGTTGGAGACACGAGGAACTGCAGGTGCTGAAATCTTGTTCAAAACACACAGTGCTGGAGGAACTCAGCTGGCCAGGCAGCATCTCAGGATGGAATGGACAGGTAACACTTTGGGTTGAGACTCTTCTTCAGATCCAGGCAATCTTTTAGGTCGGGACCCTTCTTTAGGTCTGAAGAGGGGTTCCAACCCAAAAAGTCACCTGGCATTTCTGTCCCCAAGTGCTAGCTGACCTGTTGAATTCCTCCGACACTTTGTAATTTGCTTGTTAATGTTGTTGTTGCTGCTGTTGCCGTTGTTGTGGTTGTTGTTGTTCATCTTTTTCTCCTTCTATCAAAACACATGAAACTTCAAATTGGTTTGTTTGCTCAATAGTGACAGGGGATGAGCAGTCAGTAAAACTCCCAAAGTACTGAACTGGTTACAAATGGCACAATTTACTATGGAACCATTACATTGACTTCTAACTATATTGCTGTTCCGTCATTGGTAACAAGTCCAAATCCTAAAATTCCCTGGCCAATAATACAGTGGAAGTGCTTCCATTTAGAATGAACTGCAGCAGTTCAAGATGTTGCTAAGTAATTAGAGGGAGGCAATAACATTGGCCTTGTCAGCAATGTCCACATCTCTAAAGCAAATCTGCGTACAAGAGAAAAATCTAAAACAAAAGTAGTACAATCTATCTAGATTTGCTGCAGAACAACTAAAACCCAATGAAACACAAGGTGGCACAGTGGCACCGCGGTAGAGTTGCTGCCTAACAGCGCCAGAGACATTGGTTCGATCCTGACCCCGGGTGGTCTCTGTACGGAGTTTGTACGTTCTCCCTGTGACTGCGTGGGTTTCCTCCGGGTGCTCCGGTTTCTTCCCACATTCCAAAGACGTGCAGGTCTGCAGATTAATTGGCTTCTGTAAATTGTCCCTGGTGTGTAGGATGTGTAGGATGCGAAACTAGGATAACATAGAACTGGCGTACGGGCGATCGTCGAACGGCATAGACTCAATGGGCAGATGGGCCTGTTTCCATACACTATCTCTAAAGTAAGCTAAACACTAATATTTTTGTTGAAAATAAAGAGGATTATTTCCATTACAAGGAATATAAAGTCAAAATTTACACTCACTTAAAACTATTCATCTATGTGGGAATCACAGTTAAACCAGGTAAAACAGAACGTATCTCCTTTCTCTCCAGACCGTCTTCCTTAACATCAGTGAACACCCCAGGGAAGACTGTGTGTGTGTGTTACATCCTCCTACAGAGTTGTCATAGGTGTGTTGCAGAATCCCTGTGGTTGTCTTGCTGTGAAACCGTGATTCAATCTTGTTGTGGTTGATTTCATAGTTACAGAGTCGTACAGTGCAGAACCATGTACTTTGATGCACCATATCCACACAAACTATCAAGTACCCATTTCCAATTATCAGCACATTGTCTGCTCACACACGTTTTATTGGAAATTCACGTGCGAAGGACCATTAGTAGAAATTCTTGTCCAGCTTTCCTTAAGTCCAGCTTTCCCCAAGTCTCACTTTGGGGAAACAAGTCTCCCATCTTGATATGGACAAGCTGTCAAGCCACATCTCGAGTTTTTCTTCAGTGTACAGTTAACAATAAAGATATCTTTCCCCTCAAATACCTTCCCTTGGTTTCAGATTAAAAAAAGACCTTTGATTAACAGTCAGGCAGACTTGGACAAACTACTCTCGACCAGAGTGAAAAAAGCTGCAGTTTATGAAAATTCTGCTATGCACTTGGGAATAAGTATGACAAATAAATCATCTGTGTTTTCAATTGGTAATCTGAGAGTCTCTTAATCTTCTCTAGGAAGGCAGTGATGGTCAGTCGCTTCAGCCCCAGTTGCGATTAACCAGGAATTTTACTTTTATATCCATCTCATGCTCATAGCGTTTTTTGGGAGATTATTCCTCAAGATTCCAACCAAATTGTTTTTGGAACTGAACAAGCCAACCCTGTAAAGACTGAATATATAACCACTTACGTTTAACTTTCAAATGTTGCTTTTCAACTGATTTACTTGCCTCTCTTTTCCCAATAACATTGGCCAGGAATTAAAAGTCAGCCATGAACAAAGGGCTCTCACCACTGATGTTAAAGAAAATTGCCCTTAAAATTCCAGCAAATTAAATGGTAGGGCTGTCAGGACCTGCATCAGAGTTATAGCATCATAAAGCACAAAAACAAGCCCTTCAACCCTACGAGTCTACACTAATCATTCACACTAATCCTACATTAAACACATTTTTTTATTCTCCTCATATTCTTCTCAACCCCCTCCAGATTAGACTCCTCCACCTACACACTAAAGGGCCTGTCCAGCGACTTTTTAGCGACTGTCTTCGACCTTCAAGCTCGAGGGCACTCGCCTGAAAAACCTTGAGCTGAATTGACTGTCAGCGATGAAACCGCGAGCCGGATTCCACACACGCACGCACACGCACACGCACACGCACACAGACAGACAGACAGACAGACAGACAGACAGACAGACAGACAGACAGACAGACAGACAGACAGACAGACAGACAGACAGACGGACAGACAGACAGCAAAGGCCGGGGCCAGGGAAAGCGGGGGAGCGCTGTCTGAAATTCACACCCGCGATGAACAGGAAGGTAAAAGACGGCTGACACAGTAACGGTAAGTCCTTTAAAGAGGAGGGGGGGAGAGAAGGGGGGGGGGAGAAGGGGGGGGTAGAAGGAGTGGAGACACTTTTAAGAAGCCAGACAACTTTTAATAAAGTTTAGCGGGCATGTAACATTACCGGTCGGTTTACTTACCTTTTTTCTCTCAACGAGCTTTAACTTCGACTACCTTCGATTAGCTTTGATTGCCTTCGATTACCTACGCATTACGATCTACTAGGAACTACCTCGACTAAAGGGCCTGTCCCACTTGGGCGTCATTTGGGCGACATAATTTCCACGTCACGACGGATGACGCGCGAGTCGTGATGCGCACGTGATGCGTGCATGGCGTGTATTACGCGCGCATGGTGCGTGGTGACGTAGGCAGTGACGTGCGGCCCCGCGCGGTGCCCCAGGATTTGGGGATTCACAAAATCTTCATGCGCCACCTGCGCAAATGACGCCCAAGCGGGACAGGCCACTTAAACCTACGAGTAAAAAATGTCGATTTTTTCCATGGCGACCTTTTTTTACTCGCGGGCATTTTTCAGCATGTTGAAAAAAACGCCGCGACCTAGCTGAGGCCTTGAGTACGCGGGGACTACTCTCGAGTATGAAGGAGAGTTACAAAGACCTCCTAGGACCTCGTGTCGACCGTGCTGTGAGTATGAGTCAAGGGCAAACTCTTCTAAACTCGTGAATTAGATCGCCGCAGTGGGATAGGCCCTTTAAGGGCAAAATACAGTGGCCAATTAACATACCAACCCATACATCTTCAGAATGTGGGAGTAGACTGGAGCACCCAAGTAAAAGCCACAAGGTGTAGTCCATGTCTCCTAGTCTATATTATTGCAGCCCTTGCACTTCTAGGTTATCTACAATTGTAACACTTCTATAAAGATCACCATCTATTCAATCCAGGTCGAACAACACGCTACGGGCAAGGAGACACACCGCTGCCTCTATGACCTCAGAAGACTAAGGAAATTTGGCGTCTTCCATGACCCTTACCAATTTCTAACGATGTACTGTAGAACTTGGTTTGGCAACTGCTTTTCCCAAGTCCTCAAGAAATTGCAGAGAGTTGATGATGCAACCCAGTCTATCATGCTAACCAGTCTGATAACCATGCTATCACCCCCCAACCCCCCATCAACTCCATCTACACTGCACTGCCTCGCGAAAACAGCCAACATAAGTGCTGGAGTAACTCAGCGGGTCAGACAGCATTTCTGGAGAAAACGATGAAAGGATGAGTGACGTTTCAGGTCGGGACCCTAAAAGAGGCACATCTTTTTTACCAGAGATGCTGCCTGACCCGCTGAGTTACTCCAGCACATAAGGTCATAAGACCATAAGTGATAGGAGCAGAATTAGGGCATTCAGCCCTTCAAGTATCCTCCGCCATTCAATCATGTGCTGATCTATCTCTCCCTCCTAACCCCATTCTCCTACCTTCTCTTCATAACCCTAGACGTACTTAATAGACAGTCTCTGTGCCTTAAAGACACATTGTGTCTTTTTTTGGTAAACCAGCATCTGCAGTTCCTTGTTGCTACATAATCAAAGACTACTTTCCCTCAAGGCTCGGTGCAAAACCTTGGTCGCAAGTAGCACCAGATTGAGGAACAGCTTCTTCCTTGCTGCTATCTTCATAAGCTAAGAGTACAGTCTCAGTCTTCAAATCTCATCTTGTACTTTTGTATTCATCTGCAATTTATCTGAAGCTGCAACAGTGTATTCGGTTTATTTTTCCCTTTGCACTAACGTATTCTTGTGTATGGTTTGATTGTGCTCATCTATGGTATGATGTGTCTGGATAACACGTAAAACAAAGTTTCTCACTGTTTGTTGGTGCAAGTGACAATAATAAGTCAATACCAATACCAATACCAATGTGGTCACAGAGAAACCATGCAAAGTCCCCAAAGGCATCAGTTCAAAGGGATCCTGCTACAACAATGCCACCTTGTAGTCTGAGCTCCAATCTCATCCCATCAGACAGAAAAACACAATGTAACATTGCACAATTTCTAACCAACGTTTCAAAAATTATCAAGGCTGAAATGAAGATTAGAATGCAGACGATTTTAGAAAATAAAATATGATAACACATGAATAACTTTTTAAAAAGATTTTCATCTTGTTAAAAATATTATAATATTGTATCTGATGGCAGTTCATGTACATAAGCTTTAGTTCTTTTTAAGGACCGAGTGTGTCCGCTAAAGGGATATTCACATGAAATAATAATTCTGTGCCTTTTTCCAATCTTGCTGCCAAGTATTTCCACAATTTCAAGTTCCAGAATTTGCAATATTTTGATATTTCCCATTACACCTTTGTGAAAATGACCCAACCTCGATCTGCCAATTTGTACCGATGGCTACCAAATATTGATTGCATTTATCAATTAAATTATTGAGAAAGAATTTGTATCAATGCCTCCGTTAAAAGGCAAACATAGAATCTGTTTCTTATTACTGTTTATTTATTATTATTGGCATATTCAGTTGAAAACCCATGGCAAATTGTAACATTATGTCTCCAAGGGTTGCTTCTTCAGATGTTACTGGATGAGACAGTGAATGGGTAAGTTGGCATGTATTATATGCCCATTGAGCGACTGGAATATAGAGAGGACTAAATTCCTTAAGATTGTCAATTTAACACATGCCAGCCATTGTTGATGATATAAAAGTATGGAGTTGTTGCTTTTCTCCCTTTGACCTGTCCAAATATACATATTATATTTTTTTAGAAATGTTTCAAAACTAAGTATAAGATTGCTGAGGAACTTGCATAGAAGTTACCTTTAATAAAGCATGTTACTTTGATTCATTTAGTTTAGTTAGTTTACAGATACAACTTGGAAATAGGCCCTTTGGCCCACCCGTTCACACTAATTCTATGTAATCCCACTTCCTCATCCAATTCCTACATACTAGCGTGCAATTTACAAAGACCAATTAACCTACAAACCCACACATCTTTGTGAGGAAATCGGAGCACACGGAGGTAACCCACGCGGTCACAAGGAGAATGTGCAAACTTCAAACAGACGGCATTGGAGGTCAGGAACGAACCCGGTCTCCGGAGCTGTGAGGCGGCAGCTCTTCCAGCTCTCCCACTATGCTACTGTGCATTTATGGGGGGTTTTTTCATGGAAAATTAAACTATTCTTTAAAAAGAATCTGTGAAAGATTGATAAGAATATGAGATAGAATAAGTTGCAGGGTAACAGGGAAATAAGAAGAGTGGGAAGATGGTTCTGCTGTGAGCTGGTATGGAGCCCAAAGAGAAGAATGGCCTTCTTCATAAGTCAATTAAATTAAACAGACTTCATCCAGAATGTAATGAATGCCCTCCAGTTGGGGACATAAAAGCAGAATCCTTATTGGCAGTTGAACATCAGTTTTATTTTAGATGCATAGATTTATTTCCTTTTAGGCGCATAGATTACAATAAACTCCCCACCTTCAAAGGGATCTTCAGGAGTCGCTGCCTCAAAAAGGCAGCCAGCATCATCAGAGACCCACACAACCCTGGCCACTCTCTCATCTCACTCCTGCCATCGGGAAGAAGGTATAGGAAACTGAAAACTGAAACAACTAGGTTCAGAAGCAGCTTATCCCTTACAACCATCAGGCTATTAAACACTGAAGATAGGCACAAAATATAGACTTGAGGACATTATTTTTGACTTTGCACTATTATTGTTTGTTTATTGGCCTTACATATCTGCTGTGCTGCCGCAAGTAGGAATTTGTTTGTTCCTTTTTGGGGCATGTGGCAATAAAACACTCTTGCCTCTTGACGAAGTGAGTTCGGAAAAGGATGCACACACCTTGACTTGCTATAACCATGTAGTGCAATATAAGTTCTGCATCTTTTGTAAAATGAAAAGACAATTCACCATGTTGCTATGCATACAGTTGGTAGTGATATTCCTAGCCTTAATGAAAAGAATGCAGCAAACTGACTTCTAAGTGTAGAGTGTACTAAGCACAAAACTTCAGATGGCTCTTGGGAATTTCTCTGTATATTTGGAATCTACGCACAGTATAGGCAGCCACTTACAGACACATTTTGGTCTGTGTGTCAAGAATTCATTTCCACCTGGACTTATTTTATTTTTTCTAAAATGAGAGAAATTCTTGGAGAAAGATAAATGACGAATGTTCTTTGTTTGAAGTATTTAATAAAAAACAATAAAATATGTATTGCCAACTTTTATTTTGAATCATTTTAACGAGCGTATCAGATATCACAATCCTAAGGATGGATTTAGTTATGGGTTCAGTGCAATGCAAAAGCTTTTTCCAGTAAAATGTCAACAAGTGATCTTATTCCTAATCAAGCTAATGAAATCATTCTTTAAAATGAACGGTGTTATTTTATAATACTTCATCTTGGAAGTTTGTGAGGGATTCATGTGGCTCAGCTTTGATCTGGAACTAAGGGCCTGGTTCCAAACTATGCAGATGCATGACTGCTGGAGATTGCCAATTGTATGGCTCTCAAGACATCCAAACTTCAGAGTTAGAAAAACTAAGGCAGAGGTCACAGCAAAAACGTTTCAGGAATAAATGGACTACCCACCACTAATCTAGACTGGTGGGAAGGTCTAGGACCAGAGGCCATAGCCTCGGAATAAAAGGACATTCATTTAGAAAGAAAATTGAGGAGAAATGTCTTTAGTCAGAGTGTGGTGAATCTTCTGAATTTATTGCCACAGAAGGCTGCGCAGGCCAAGTCAAGGGCCAACCGAGTCTGCTGTCCAGCGATCACCATGTACACTGGCTCTATCCTATACACAAGGGACAATTAACAATCTACAGAAGTCAATTAACCTATAGACCTGTGCGTCTTTGGGGCGTGGTAGTAAACCGGAGCACCTGGAGAAAACCCACAAAGTCACAGGGAGAACGTACAAACTCCGTTGAGATAGCACCCATAGTCAGGATTAAACCCGGGTCCTCACCTATTTTTAAGACAGAGATCAACAAATTCTTGATTAGCGTGAGTGTCAGGGATTATGCGGAGAAGGCAGGAGAACGGGGTTGAGAGGAAAAAGATAGATCAGCCATGATTGAATGGCGGAGCAGACTTGATAGGCCGAATGGCCCACTTCTGTTCCTATAACTTATGAACTGATGAATTTATGATTGCTAAAGGTAGCAGGGGAAATATACAAGATGGTTGCACATGCCTGTGGAATGCATTCTTACTGTGGCTGAAGCACAAATTAGATCAACAAGGAAGTCATGGTCAAACAGCAGCTTAGAGTTCTACACATAGTTCTGATTACCACCTTACAGGAAGATAGCGCCAGAGAGGTTCAGACGATTTTGTGAGTTTGCCAGGACTAGAGAATGTTAGTTGTGAAGAAAGTTTGGCTGAGCAGCGGTTATTGGCTTTGGACGCTGTGGGGAAAATTATAGTGAGATGGAGGAAATTATGAGATGCCAACATGGACTGGATGAGAGGATGCTAGTTCTCTCACCAGAGAGGTCAATAACTATTGGCAAAAGGGCACAAAGTGCTGGAGTAAATTAACGGGTCAGGCAACATCTTTGGAGAATGTGGATATGTGACAATTCAGGTAGAACCCTTATTCTAACTGCTGGCTATTGACTGTAGGTAAATAAAGGAAAAGAAAGGACTTTAGGCTTGAGAGATACAGCGTGGAAACAGGCCCTTCAGCCTACCGAGTCTGCACCGACCAGTGATCACCCCATACACTATCTCTATCCTACACACTAGAGACAATTTACAGAAGCCAATTAACCTACAAACCTGTATGTATTTGAAGTGGGGGAGGAAACCGGAGCACCCGGAGAAACCCCCCGTGGTCATAGGGAGAACGTATGAACTCCGTACAGACAGCACCCGCAGTCACAATTGAACCGGGGTCTTTGGCGCTGTAAGGCAGCAACTTTACCGCTGCGCCACTGTGCTGAGGGAGAACTATTTAATTTAGAGAATATTGAAGGTCTGAAACTCACGTACCGACTTACTGAAAGCGTGAAGGTACAAGAGAATGTCATCACAAAGTACAGGCTACCACAGGCTACAAATGCCCGACTTATGAATGCCTCTACATATGAACAACATCCTATTAGATTGTTAAATTCAAAAGTCCAATGTACGTTCCCAAGTTTGATCCTGCAAAGATCAGAACTAGCTTCCCGCATCTTTTTTTAGTAATTGTTCTTTCTTATGGGTCTCATATGGTTTTGACGCCATTCAATACAATACTGTGGAAGTCCCATAGTATTAAAGACTACAATACTATGGTCACCATTTTCCACAGTGAGTGAATTCTGTTCATTGTCTGCCATAGGTCAAAATCAACTGTACAGGAAGCAACTGCAGATGATGGTTTACACCAAAAAAAGCATTCATAGAATTATTATCACTGAGGTACTTTCAGCTCATAAAGGCAATCCCTGCCTAAACCCACCTACCAGAAATCTTGTTGGTTCAGTAGGTATACATGCAAGTGCTTTGTGACGAGACAATAACTGTTCTGATAAAGTGTCTCCAGCCTGAAACAACAAGAGCTTCTCTTTCCACGGGCGCTGCCTGCCCGCTGGACATTTTCAGCATGTTCTGCTTTTGTTTCAGGTTTTCTGCATCTGCGGTTTTAAATAAAATATATTTCTATATACAGGCCTTCTCCAAGTATCGAGAAACTCAGTGGATCAGGCAGCATCTCTGGAGAAAAGGACTAGGTGATGTTTCAGGTCGAGACCCTGCTTCAGACTGAAAGTCAGGGAAGAGGGCTCTATGTGTCTGTCTGGGCAAATTCAACTTATATACATCTGTAAAAACAGAATCTGTTCGATATTTGGAGAAGGCCTGTATATGGAAATATATTTTATTTAAAACCGCAGATGCAGAAAACCTGAAACAAAAGCAGAACATGCTGAAAATGTCCCCAATAACACTCACCAACTTCTACAGATGCGCTGTAGAAAGCATTTTATCGGGATGCATCACAACATGGTTTGGGAACAGCTCAATCCAGACCACAAGAAATTTCTGAGAATTGTGGAAGCAACCCAGACCATCACACAAACCAACCTCCCTTTCATTAACTCCATCCACGCTGCCTTGGCAAGGCCACCAGCGTATTAAAGGATGAGTCTCACCCTGGTCACTCCCTCTTCTCCCCTCTCCCACCAAGCAAGAGGTACACAAGTGTGAAAACGCACATCTCCAGATTCAGGGACAGTTTCTTACCAGTTGTCATCAGGCAACTGAACCATCCTATCAACAACTAGAGAGCCGTCCTGAGCTACCATCTAGCTCCTTGGAGACCCTCGGACTATCTTTAATCTGACTTTATTAGAATTTATCTTACACAACACTTTATTCCCTTTATCCTGTATTTGTACACTGAGGGTGGCTCGATTGTAATCAGTTTTTCCACTGACTGGATAGCACGCAACAAAAAGCTTTTCACTGTACCTTGATATATGTGACAATAAACAGAACAAAACTATTTGTACTCATGTTTTGTTCTCTTGAATCTCCTCTGACATTGGTATTTCTATTGGTTTATTTTTGTCACTTGTACTGAGATGCAGTGAAACACTGTTTTGCGTGCCACGCAATCAAATCATGCCGTACTTGAGTACAATCAAACAAGTACAACAGGTAGAGAAAACCCCCCACAGATTGAAGAATATTATATTATAGCTACAGAGAAATTCCAGATTAAAAATGCAGAGGCTGCAATGAGGTAGATTTGGAAATGAGGACCATACCCTTACCTTTCAATTTGAAGGTCTGATAACGGCAGGGAAGAGGCTGATCCTGAAATTGGTGGTATGTGATGTCAAACTTTTGTATCTTCTAGCAATGTTACAACATTTTGAGATTTTAATAATAAAGTCTGCAATTTATCCCATCAGTTAAAGCATAAAAAGAAGTTTAATTTGACACCTAATTCACTTTCATATCTTCAGTATTAAAAAAGTTATGGCCATTTTCATACTCGGAAATTAGCATCTTGTTCCCTATTGCTTTTCCATTGACTTAACACAAAAGCTGTGATCGAGGACAGTCAAAAGCCCATAACTTTCTTAAAAATTAAGAGAACTGAAAGAAATTTTCAGTTATTATAGATTGAAGCATTCTGAAACAAATATGAAACAATCTTACATAGATGACATGAAATTAAAGCATATAATTAGTTAGTTACCTTAAGGCTCTGTCCCACGGGTTTGCGGTCGTTGGCGGTGAAGAGCGCCGTCGCCGGAAGAGGGGACCGCACGGCAACCACGAGAGCGCCGCACGGATGCTGCGCGGGGGGCCAAGTACGGCCGGTTCAACGAGCTTGCGGTTTCGGCTGATGACGTCTTTCGGTTCGCGGGGCTGTGGCGACGGCTGTGCCGCACACGTACCTCACTGTCGGCGGCTGTGCCGCACACGTACTTCACTGGTGGCGGCTGTGGCGGCGGCCATGCCGCACACGTGCCTCACTGGCGGAGGCTGTGGCGGTGCAGGTTCGACTCACGGCGCTCGTGCCTCACTGGCGGCGGCTGTGGCGGTGACCGTGCCGCATTCGTGCCTCAATGGCGGCAGCTGTGCGGTAGGAACATATTTTTGGACAGTGTTGGTTTTTTTTAGCACCGTGCGGTGTTGGGAACAACGCCACACGGCCCCGGAATTGTGCGTTTGACCGAGCCCGCAGTCTCTGGCGGCCCAGAAGCGGTAGATAGTTCCTGTTTCGCCGCCAATGACCGCAGACTCGTGAGACAGGCCTTTAATTGTAGCTAATTACAAAATTCAATTACTAGATCTAAACATCTATCAATTTCTTAAGAATAGATTAACATTTTTAAATAGCCTAAGTGTCCAAATAACATTCACACAAGAATTCACAATATAACATAATTTTTAAATCTCATTGTCATGGATTTACAGGCCAAATGGAAGGAATTTAATGTTTAATACCTGTAAATTAATGGCCATTTAAATCATCTTGTGAATGGGGATTTCTGGAACGCGATCATTTGGAATGTTGATTTGCAGTGAATTTAACCCCGTATCGGCATGAAAAATTCTGCCGTTAGTTCGGGGAAAAGAATCACCGCTTCGCATTAAAAAATGTGAATTAAAGGCTTCTTAAGAAGCACTTTTATACAAAAAAAAACTGCTTTTGTTTACCTGTCCCATGTGTGAAATCCGTCCTTGTTGTCGGCGTTAACGGCTTTCGAAGCTGATTTTAAAATGACTCCAGCGCTGAAATTGTCGATCGAATAAAAAATAAAAATACACGAAACGCCCGTAGGAACGATATTTTAGCAAACGCTTGCACTCCAACGAAATATAATTCAGGACAAGGTAGGAGAAACCCGCGTTTTAACCCCGCCCCACCTTAAAGACGGCAAAATCGCGCACACGGCCAGTGGCAGAATTACAGCGCCGCTGAAGGTAAGTATTGTAACATACCTATATCTTCTGCCTGGGAGAAGGATGGTGAGGGGATTCCGCATGGTGAGGAAATTATTAAGGGATTGGACATGCTAGAGGCAGGAAACATGTTCCTGATGTTGGGGGAGTCCAGAACCAGGGTCCATAGTTTAAGAATAAGGGGTTGGCCATTTAGAACAGAAATGAGGAAAATCCTTTTCACCCAAAGAGTCGTGAATCTGTGGAATTCTCTGCCGCAGAAGGCAGTGGAGGCCAATTCTCTGGATGCTTTCAAGTTAGAGTTTGATAGAGCTCTTAAAGATAGCAGAGTCAAAGGATATGGGGAGAAGGCTGGAACGGGGTACTGATTGTGTATGATCAGCCATGATCACAGTGAATGGCGATGCTGGCTTGAAGTGCCGAATGGCCTACTCCTGCACCTATTGTCTATTGTCTATTGGAATGACTGGGAGTAGATGGTTCTCTGCAGCGGCCTCTGCAGTCTGTCAGTCCTTTTTATTTTTTTCGTTTGAGTTTCGTTTACAGTGGGTTTTTTAACTGGGTATGTGTGGGGGGGCGGGGGGTGGGGGGTGGGGTGGGGGAAACTTTTAAAATCTTTTCCCTGCACGGGAGACCCGACCTTTTCCCTATCGGGTCTCCGTTGTCGTTGGGGCCTAGCACCGTGGAGCGGCCTCCAACTGAACGACCTGGGGCACCAGTCGCGGAGCCTGCGGACATACTCACCATCGCGGAGCTGGCCGAGTTCGGAACGGGAGGAGCTGTGGTGGCGCGCTGCTGCAGCCCGATCCCGGAGATTCGGAGGCTCCAGCCGCCGGCCCAGTGGCAGGTAACACCGGGAGCTCACGGGTCCCTGGTGGGAGACCACTTTTCAGAGCTCCCGCAACGGCAACTTCTCCCGCCCGAGTTGCGGGGTTGAAGATGATCTGGAGCGGGGCCTTACATCGCCCGGAGCGGCTTTAACGGCCGCGGGACTTGCTAGCGCCCGCCGGGGGCTCCAACGTCAAGACCCGGAGCGTGGCCTTGCATCGCCTGGCGCGGCTTTAATGGCTGCAGGACTTATTTACCACCGCCCGCCGGGGGCTTTGACTTTGACATCGGGAGGAGAATGGGGAAAGCAGGGGAGAGACAAGACTTTGCCTTCCATCACAGCGAGGAGGAGATTCACTGTGATGGATTTTGTGTAAATTGTGTTGTGTCTTGGTTCTTTTTACTTGTTTGTATGACTGCAGAAACCAAATTTCGTTTGAACTTAAAGGCCTGTCTCACGAGTCTGCGGTCATTGGCGGCGAAACAGGAACTATCTACCGCTCCTGGGCCGCCAGAGACCACGGGCTCGGTCAAACGCTCAATTCCAGGGCTAAAAAACCCCCAACACTGTCCAAAAATATGTTCCTACCGCACAGCCGCCGCCAGTGAGGCACGAGTGCGGCACGGTCACCGCCACACCGCCGCCAGTGAGGCACGAGTGCCGTGAGTCAAACCTGCACCGCCACAGCCGCCGCCAGTGAGGCACGTGTGCGGCACGGCCGCCGCCACAGCCGCCGCCAGTGAGGTACGTGTGCGGCACGGCCGCCGCCACAGCCCCGCGATCCGAAAGACGTCATCAGCCGAAACCGCAAGCTCGTTGAACCGGCCGTACTTGGCCCCCCGCGCAGCATTCGTGCGCCGCTCTCGTGGTTGCAGTGCGGTCCCCTCTTTTCGGCGACGCCGCGCTTCACCGCCAACGACTGCAAACCCGTGGGACAGAGCCATTAGGTTCAAATGACAACAAATAAATTGTATCATTGTATTGTATCATTGTATCATTCTTGATTACATTGTCTGCTTTCAGAGGGATCCACAACTCACTGCAATTTCTTGTGGCTTGGGCAGGGCAGTTAAAGGCCTGTCTCACGAGTCTGCGGTCATTGGCGGCGAAACAGGAAGAATCTGCCGCCCTAGACCGCGCACTCGTGAGAACGTACAATTCCGGGGCCGTGCGTCGGTGTTCCCAACACCGCACGGTGCTAAAATAGAATCGACAATGTCGAAAACTATATACTCACCACACAACCTCCACCAGTGATGCACGAGTGCAGCACGGCCGCCCGCACGGGCCGCCGCCAGTGTGGCTCGAGCGCCGTGCGTCAAACCTCCACTGCCACAGCCTCCGCCAGTGAGGCACATGCCTCCGCCAGTGAGGCACGTGTGCTGCACGGCCGCAGGCACAGCCACCGCTACAGCGCCGCGATCAGGATGGCCGCCGCCACAGCCGGCGCTAGTGAGTCACGAGCGGCGGGCCGCCGTCATCGCAGTCGGCCCGCCCTTTTTTACTTACCGCAAGCACGTGGGACCCGCCGTATTTGAATTAACTCGGCCCCCGCGCAGCATCCGTGCGGCGCTCCGGTGGATAGGCTCGACGCTCTCGCCGTTGCCGCGCGGTCCCCTCTAGGGGCGACGCCGCGCTTCACCGCCGATGACCGCAAACAGGTAAGACAGAGCCTTTAGGCCAAACCAAATCTTGATGCTTCCCGATATGATGCTTCCTTTGCTGCATCTAAAGACATTGGTGGGAATCATTGAAGAAATGTTGAATTTCCTTAGTCCTCTCAGGAAATAGAGGCATTGATGTGTCTGTTTTGATGTAGCATCACTGTTAATTGTCCTTAGTGCGTAGAATAGAACAAGAGTACGGATGATCGTCAGTCAGCACGGATTTGGTGGGCCGAAGGGCCTGTTTCTAAACCAAAGACGAAACCAAACTTAACCATATTCCTTTGTTTTGCTGACATTGAGATCCAACCCACTGTGGTAGTCACCTGAAATTTGTTATTGGAGTTAGAACATAATTTGTCCACACAGTTGTGAGTGGACTGCGTGCTACCTCCACATCTCAGACTCTCCGTATAACCGCTTATTTTTTCTTTTATGAACTCTTCCAGTTTCCTTCTGAAAGCTTTTAAGATATTTGCTGTCACCGGTGTTTGCGGTAGTGAGTTCTACACTTTATACAGAAAGAGGCGTTTCCTTCATTCTTTGTTCAATGGGAATAACTTTCATGGTTAGAAGGATAATTGAAAACATTCTCTCCACAGCCACCCCACCCAACCCATTCATAATTTTGAAGGCCTCAACCTCATCTTCTTCTTCCAAATCCGAAACATTACCTATCCATGATCTTCAGAAATGCTGCCTGACCTGCTGAGTTACTCCAGAACTTTATTTCCTTAAGCGCATTTAGCTAATGGGATAGAACAATGTAACAATGTAGCGAACATCTCCTGCAATCTGGTTCAACCCCGGCCTCCAATATTGTCTGTTTGCACATTCTCTCTAAGACTGTATGGAGGTTCCCTTGGGTCCTTTAGAATGTGGGGTGAAACCCAAACACCTGGAGAAAACCCATGTGGTCACAGGGAGAATGTATAACATACAGACAGCACCTGTAGTCAGGATCGAACCCCAGTTTATGGTGCTCCACTGCTGTGCCACTGCAGCATTCAAAGTTTGCTTCGGTTTCCTCCCACATTCCAAAGATATGCAGGTTTGTAGAATAATTGGCTTCTGTAAATTGTCCCGCGTGTGTATGATGTGAAAGTGGGAAAACAGAACTAGTATACAGGTCATCGTTGGTTGGCGCAGACTCGGTGGGCTGAAGGGATTGTTTCCATGCTGTATATCTAAACTACACTAAACAAAACAAAACTCAACTCAACATCCTTTCTAACTGCATTACAATGCAGAGTGGAAATGCAACTTGGTTAAGAGTAGGTATAACCTATGGGACAAATATATGGATCTGGTCCCAGTGCGAATCGCAAGACTTCGGCATATTTATCAGCAAAATTCATGGTTTTCAGTGCAATCGTGGATCAAAGCCAATGGCAGCACCTCCTGCCCAGTCTCCTACATTGCCAGCTGCCCCTATGCTGTACCAGTGAAGTCCGATGGGGCAGTGCAAACATCTGCAGCCTTTCCAGCTGTCAGCTGCTGGACCTACCCACTGAAGCCCTGCCAAGTTTAATCTGGCACAGGTAGAGCAAACCCACTAAAGTGAATGGGAAACATCACCTGCTGGCCAGAAAGGTAAGTATGCTTTTGTTATAATTTAATTAAGATGGATTAAATGTTTTAATTGGCTTCAACTGTATGTGAGTTTTTTCTATTCTTTTTTTTTGGATAAAATGGATATTTATAACTTATTTAACACTGTTTAAATTTTTGGGCTGGTTGCAAAGATACATTGAGACTAGCCGTATTCTGCATTCATTGATGCCAATGAAACGAGAGCCAGAATCCCAGTGATGCGCCGAAGTTGCAGCACTTAGAACAAAGAAGGACCCAGCGCGGAGGGGGTTGCCAAAAACTAAGAGTGGCTGGGGGAGTGGGGCTGGGGAGGGAAGGTGGTGGGGAGGGAGGGGGGGGGGGGCGGAGGGAAGAAGGAAGAGGGACTATATTGAATACTTTTGTTGGTGGCCTTTACATGGTGACTCTTGGTATACTTGTGTACTGTGAGCAAAACAAAGAATTTCACTGTGCCAAGTACACATGACAATAAAGTATCCATTAATCAACCAATCAGGCTGTAAACCGGGCCACATTTGATGGAGCATGTTTGTCCTGTAAACAGCCATTTCAGGGCCATAGAAGATCTGGCCCAAATCTTCTACTCACACCAGTTACTCTCTCTCCTAGTTGAATGAGGCTTCTCTGAATTTGACCCTGAGATATGAGAGCACATGAGATACAAGAAGATAGGAGCAGGAGTAGGCCACTCGGCTCTTTAAGCCTTTCCTACCTTTTTGATCTGTCCCAGGCCCCAATACCTCTGTCATGCCAGTTCCCCATTATCCTCAATTTCCTGATCTTTGAAAAATGTATCAAACTCCATCTTAAATGCTTCTAATGATCTCCCCTTCAAGACCATCCAAAGCAGAGAACTCCAAAAATTCACAAGGGAGAAGCCAAGACAGCAACACTGAGGAAATCCAGTCATAGGGTCATAAAGAGATGCAGCACAAAAACAGGCACTTCGGCCCACTGAATCTATGCTGACCAGCAACCACCTATTTACACTTACCCAGCATTAATCACATTAAAAAAAAATCTCATCAACTCACCCATCCCCTTTCACCTACACCTGAGGGGCAATTTACAGAGGCCAATTAACATTTGAACCTGTGGATATTTTGGGATGTGATAGAAAACCACAGCACCCGGAGGAAGCCCATGTGATCTCGTGCAAACTCCACACAGAAAGTACCCAAGGTCAGGATTGAACCTGGGTCTCTGACCCTGTGAGGAAACGGCTCTACCAGTTGTACCACTGTGCCATCCTCAGGTTGAAGTTTGAGCGAGAACACAACATGCAGTTCAGCTGCATTGCCTAATAAGTTATTTCTGAACGTTAAAACATGCCATTGTGCTCATGCTGCTAGATAACTGAGAGTTCTATCTTTCTCTTGGTTTTAGGATGTTTATTTCTGGTTGATCAAAACGTTTCTTTGCTGGTGCAGTGCTCTTCCAATCTGCTCTTAAACGAATCTCTGGGTATTATTGAGCAATGATATCATGCATTTGCCTTTGGGAATGCACCAAAAGCAAGCCTACTCCCTGGTGATTGACAGCAATTAATCACTATAACAGGGGACTGTTAGTCCTCTCGGCACTAGTGAGGGAATGGAAATATACTATTTGCTTCCACTATCCACGAAGATCCTTTGTGATAGATTCATAGAGTCAGACAGCACAGAAACAGGTTCTGCACCCATCCATGTCCATGCCAACCAGTTAATATCATATTGACTAACACTTTTAGACTTTTTAGATACAGCACGGAAACAGGCCCTTTTGCCCACAGAGTCAACGCGGACCAATGCTCATCCCATACACTAGCACTATCCTACACACTGAGGACAATTTACAATTTTACCGAATTAACCTACTGAATTACCAATTAACCTACCAGCCTGTACCTCTTTGGAGTGTAGGAGAAAACCAGAGCACCCGGAGAACCTGGGTCTCTGCCGCCGGAAGTAGCAACTCCACTGCTGCGCCACTGTGACGCCCCAGGACTTGATCCATATCTATCCATGCTTTGGCCATTCAAGTGCTTGTAAAGATACTTTCTAAATGTTCTGGGCGTACCTGTTTCCACCACCTATTCAGGAAGTGTGTTCCAGTTCCCAACCACCCTCTGGATGATAAGGTTCTTCCTCAGATCCCCTCTAAACACCCTACCCTCGATGTCCTTGAGTTTTACATACCTCTTCTTTGGGGAAAGGTTTCGCACTCACACACCTCCATTTGTGTCCTCTGCTCCAAGAAATAAAAACTCAGCCTATCCATTCTCTCCTCATCCCTAAAATGTTGCATCCAGGCGACATCCTGGTAAATCTCTTTCTCTAGTGCAATTACTTCTTGCCCAGAACTATACACAGTTTGGACATATGTGGTGTGGGTGTGTGTGTTAGTGTACAGTATGTGTGTGTGCATGTGCATGCTTGCATATGTATGTGTGTGTGCACGTTATGACCACGCAGGTACTGACCTCTCCACTATCAAAGGGTCTTTTGAAGGCTTTGCCTCAAAAAGGCAGTTATAATCATCAAAGACCCACTACAACCTGGATATGCCTACCATTGGGAAGAAGGTATAAGCCACTGAAAACCTTGACCACCAGCTTCAAGAATAGCATCTTCCCAACATCCATCAGGATCTTGAACACTAACCTCAACTATGAACTTCAATGGACTATCCTTGGATGCACTAAAGACTTTGAGGGTTTTTTCAGGCTAGAATTTATGTGCATTGTATATTATCTGTGTGCAGATAATATAGTTTTGTAGTCTCTAAGTTTTGTTTAGAGATACAGTGCAAAAATAGGCCTCTTCGGCCCACCGTGTCTGTGCCGACCAATTATCTCCTGCACACTAGTTCTATGTTATCCCAGTTTCGCATCCTACATTCTAGGGGCAATTTCCAGAAGCCAATTATCCTGCATACCTGCATGTCTTTGGAATGTGGGAGGAAACCAGAGCACCCGGTGGAAACCCGCACAGTCACAGGGAGAATGTGTAAACTCCATATAAACAGGATGGAACCTGGGTCTCCGGCGCTGTATGACAGCAAATCTACTGCTGCACCACTGTGCCACTGCAATTAAGAATTTCATTGTTCCACTGAAGTACATATGGCAATTAAACCCTCTTGACTCTTGGCTCTGGACAGCCACCTATACTTGTGGCAATTTATAATAACCATTTAACTTACCATCCAGCTTGTCTTTTCAATGTGGGTGGTACAGCAATGCAGCGTGTAGCTAGTAGAGCTGCTACCTTACAGCTCTAGTGACCAGAGTTCAATCAAGATCTTAGATGCTGGTGTTATGGAGTTTGTATGTTCTTCCTCTGACCATATGGGTTTCCTCTGGGTGCTCCAGTTTCCTCCCACATCCCAAAAGGTTTGCGGGTCTGTAGATTAATTGGTCGCTATAAGTATTTCCTTCTGTAGGTGGATGGTAGGGTTATGGGAATATGGGGAGAAAAGAAGTATTTCCCCGGGTGCTCTGGTTTCCTTCCACATTCCACAGACATGCAGGTTTGTAGGTTAATTGGCTTCTGTAAATTGTTCCTAGTGTGTACGATAGAACCAGTGGTCGGCGTGTACTCGGTGGGCCGAATGGCCTGTTTCCACTCCGTATCTCTAAACACCCTTCTACTTCCTAAGCTCCAAGGAATAATGTTCTTGCCTGCCCAGATTCTCCCTATAGGTCAGACCCTCAAGTCCATGCAATATCCTTGTAAATCATTCCAGCTTAACACCATCTTCCCTATAGAAGGCTGACCAAATAGCAGGCTGACCAAATAGCGCTTTCCAACCAAACACCATCTATCCTATAGCAGGGTGACTATAGGTTTTAGGGAAAATTAGTCGGGGAAACGGAGCAGGTGTAGACTTGACGGGGCAAATGGTTTCCTGTATTGTTTAGAAATGTGGAAAATATATAGTGTGTGTCTGGAAGGACTGTTACTGATTGAGTTGTGGCAAATGCTATTTCTCCCAGAATACTACTCTAACAGTGAAACCGCATTCCTGTAGACTTTGAGCCTCAAGTGAAAAGCAGCTCTCTTGGCGGTGTACAAACGTATGTATATTACCATAAATTATTTTTTTCTATCGGCAGACACCTAGAAAATAAAACACCAGCTGTTTTCTTTCTCCCCAGGCCTGGAAAACCTGTTCTCATGTCTGCCAGGAAAACCTTTTGGCTTCCGACCAATCTTGCTGCAATGCAGAAACCATTTAGGGTGATTTCTGTAGAGAATAGAACAGCATCCTCGCTGAAATAGTGATGTAATTTTTTCCATGTACAGCTCAGGAAACTGAGCCAACAGCTGCTTTCACTGTTAGAAGTAGTTTCAAAAGAAGTCAAAACCAGATGAGGCAGAGGGGAGACTTTGGAGGAGAGTACTCCTGACATGAAACCAAGTACGAAAGTCTGGAGACATATCTACAGTATGCAGAGATTCGAACGTTTGCCAGTATTGAATTTATAGCAATGTTGTAAAGATATTTCCCAAGGGAGTTCTATGACTTGGCTCCATAACCCTATTGTTTTGTATTTCATCCGAAAGCCCTTCGCTGCCAGTTGACTTGCACATAAGGAAAACATTTCTTTTCGCTCAGACACAGCGATCTGGCGAGGGAAGGGAGAGAAAGAAATCATACATTTGGACGACAGCCAGTGAAAGCCAAATGATTACATAAAGATGAGATTGGTTGTAGGTGTGATGTCAGTGCACTATCGCACATGGCTAGTTCAACTAAACCATCTGTGGAAATGGTTCACTTCGTGAATCAAATGCGGGATTGAGAGGCTCCTGCGAACAGGCTAAATTGCCCAATCATCCAACTATTGCAGCTCAGAATTTAGTTGTGAAAAACGCATTGATAGGTACAGCAAAAGGAATGTACAAATACGAAAATAAGAAAAGGAGGCGGTGATTTCAAACCGAGGTGCATGGAAATTTCATCTCTTGGAAGATTTTTTCTGAGGAATCCCACCCCCCTCCCCCTTCACCCCCCTGAATTGTTGGCGTTCTCTACCCCAGAGAGGTGTGGAAGTCAGATCATTGGGCTATTTAAAGTGGCAGCATATACATTTTTGAAAGAACTTGGAAATTACTCTATGTGTACCTGAGGGGCTAGCAAGAAGGGTGCTGGATAAAATGACAAGCATGATAGGAAGCACAGGTGAAAGCACCAGTGGAATAAAACTGTCTTGGTGATGAAAGGAACATATTTTACTGATCTACTGATTTAGGCAAGACACAGGTATTGGATTCAAAAATACCTAATCTATGCTAGAAATTAACAGATGTTTGCACTGAGTGTAGTTCATACTTTCATCAGTTATAAAAGCAGAATTAGGCCATTCGGCCCATTAAGTCTATTCCGCCATTCAATCATGGCTGATCTATCTTTCCCTCTCAACCCAATTCCCCTGCCTTCTCCCCATAACCTCTGATACCCGCACCTTAAGACTGATATTGGACAAGATTACTTCAGCCTTGACAGCTTTGTTTATGAAAAATGTCTCATGTCAAGTTATTTGTGCAATGAAGAAAACTGGAACATGAATGTATATGCATTATTTGCATATTATTTGCTTTATTTGCTGAGATTGGCGTGGACTCTATGGGACAAAGAGCCTGTTTCCTCACTCTATCTCTAAACTAAATCTCTAAACTCTAAACTAATATAACCAAAACCTCATATCTCAGATTGTCTAATGACTTAGAAGGTGGGCCACTGAGTTTCAGCCAGCTTTAACAGCAATCCCAGTTGCCCACTCACTTCCCTGTATCCTATTCCCTCACACATCTCAGCTCCACTTTGATTCTCCAACGACCTATCAACATTAGGGGCGGCACGGTGGCACAGCGGCAGAGTTACTGCCTTACAGCACCAGAGACCTGGGTTCGAATCTGATTATGGTTGTAGTCCGTACGGAGTTTGTACGTTCTACTTGTGACAATGTGGGTTTTCTCTGGGTGCCCCGGTTTCCTCTCGCACTTTAAAGACTCACATGTTTGTAGGTTAATTGGCTTCGGTAAAAATTATAAATTGTCCCTAGTGTGTAGGATAGTGCTCGTGTACGAGGATCGTTGGTTGACGTTGACTCAGTGGGCCAAAAAGACTGTTTCTACCGTTTGTGGACACTTTTGTGTACATTGTATGCAAAAACAAAGAATTTCACTGTACCTAGGTACATAACAACAAAGCATCATCTTCATTATCATCATCATCATCATCGTCATCAGGTATTGCAACGATATTGCAAGGAAAGATAGTGCCCACAATTGTCCATTGTTGGCTGTGGCGTAGGTGATAACTCGCAGTGGAACTCAACAGGACAACAGTGAAACTAGTACGATGACTAGTGTCGAGAGGAGGGACGGAGAGAGAGGGGATACTTGCAGCTAGAGAAATCAATAGTCATACTGTTGGTTTGTAAGCTGCCTCTGCGTGCTGCAGGATATGCGTCTGTGCTGCGAGTGACGTCCCCCCCGCGAGCCGCTGCCGCCCCCCCCGTGAGCTGCTGCCGTGCCCCCCCCAGCGGACCGCGAGCTGCCGAACCCCCCGCGAGCTGCCGCACCACTCCCCCCCTCCTCTCTCCCCTCTCTCCCCCCTCCTCTCTGCCCCTCCTCTCTCTCCCTCCCTTCCCCCCTCTCCCCCCTCTCCCCTCCCCTCTCCACCCTCTCCCCTTCTCCCCTGTCCCCCTGTCCCCCCCTCCCCCACCCTTCCTCCGCTCTCCCTCCCCTCCCCTCCAACCCCTCCCCCCCACTGCCTCCCCTCCGCCCCTCCCCTCCAACCCCTCCCCCCTGCCCTCCACCCCACCCCCACTCCCCCCTGCGTCAGTGGATTGGGTGGGAATGGGGTAAAATGAGCCAATGAATAATATTAATATAATATCAAGGGGGGTGGTTAGTGTGTGTGGGGGGTAGTTACTCTGTGTGTGTGTGTGTGTGGGGGGGGGGTGGTTAGTGTGTGTGTTGACGCCGCAGGCCGCCCCCCCCCCCTGCAACCGCGCGTTGAGAGGATGGGACCCAACGGGTCCCACTTGGTCTAGTTTCATATAAATTTGACATTGCAATTCCCCTTTCCTC
>CM075979.1:65179660-65181784 GCA_038087875.1 Malacoraja senta | reverse complement strand
TAATCCCACGGTAATCCCATTTTTCATTCCTCCCACATTTTGTCCACTCACCCCAGATTCTACCATTCACCTACACTCCAGGGCTAGTTTACAGAGGCCAATTCACCCACCAACTCACCTGTCTTTGGAATTTGTGAGGAAGCTGGTGCACCCAGAGGAAGTGTACATGGTTAGAAACTCCACACAGACAGCACTTGAGGTCAGGATTGAACTAGGGTCACTCTAGCTTTGAGGCAGCAGCTCCACCAGCTGAACTAAAATGGAAAGGGCAAATGCCTGCCTTGGAGGCCTTTAAAGGCATTGCCCAAAAGAATGCTGCTTCCAATTCCTACCAATCGATGTCCACATCTCTTCACTCCTCACAGTGACCATCTTCACCCTCTCTACAATGTCCCTTGCATTTCTGATTGACCCAAGCAATCCCTTCCGCACCATTCACTCTTCCACATTCTAGCTCTGTCTGGGTCCTATATTGGAGTCACAACACTAAATTGAAATTCAAAGTGAACTGTCCCTGAAAGGTGCTCAGGTCTATATGACCCAGTGCATGGAACAATCCCAGTACCCCTTCTGTGCCAGAGGGTCGGAGAAAACCAATGTTTAACATCCCTGCCATTCCTTGTTCCCACACGAACAGTGTGTGTAGAGGAAGGAACTGCAGATGCTGGTTTATACCGAAGATGGATACAAAATGCTGGAGTAACTCAGCAGGTCAGGCAGCATCTCTGGAGAAATGGAATAGGTGGTGTTTCTGGTCGGAACCCTTCTTCAGACAGACAGCAGTCTGAAGAAGGGTTCCGACCTGAAACATCATCCATTCCTTTTCTCCAGAGATGCTGCCTGACCCGTTGAGTTACTCCAGCATTTTATTACTATGCACTGAAGCACCAACATCCCGCGTTCCAGATAGGACATTATAAGTGAATTACGGAGCTCCCCACTGCTGTTAAGTGTTTCCAACATAAATACAGTTTGATTGCTCCTTTTCACAGCTGAATACTATTTGTGGAATGGGTAATAAACTTAACAGCATCACTGGATATACTGAGGATCCTGTAGGTTGAAAAAAAGCTGCAATTTCTGTTGATTATTTGAGTTTAATTTCTCCATCTGCAGAATGGAATTGTATAGTAATTGTATCACTATCATTTTGATTTAAGAGGCCTGAAGGGATTAAAACAAATTGCATTTTTTTTTCAGGAGTGGGACAGCAGATATATAGAGCCTGAACTGAAGTGGGGCAGCAGAGTGGCGTAGTGGTAGAGTTGATGCCATACTGTGTCAGAGATCCGGGTTCGATCCTGACTATGGGTGCTGTCTGTGTGGAGTTTGTACGTTCTCCCTGTGACCACATGGGTCTTTTAGTTTTACTTTAGTTTAGTTTAGAGATTCAGCGCAGAAACAGGCCCTTCAGCCCACTGAGTCCGCACCGACCAGTGATCCCCACACATTAACACTATCATATACACACTATGGACAATTTTCACTTATACCAAGCCAATTAACCTCCAATCCTGTACGTTGTTGGAGTGTGGGAGGAAACCGAATATCTCGGAGAAAACCCATGCGGTCACGGAGAGAAAGTACAAACTCCGTACAGACAGCTCCTGTAGTCGGGATCGAACCCGGGTTTCCGGTGCTGCAAACACTATAAGGCAGCAACTCTACCACTGCGCCACCATGCCGCCCCCACTTGCTCTCAGATTGGGTCTTCTACCGGTGCTCTGGTTTCCTCCCACATTCCAAAGGCGTATAGGTTTGTAGTTTAATTGGCTTTGATAAAATAGTAAATTATCCCTAGTGTGTAGGCTGGTGCACAAGGTGAACACAGGTCGGCGTGGACTCGGTGGGCCGATAGGCCTGTTTTCCACGCTGTACCTCCAAAGTAACGTCTAAATGGGTGGTCTGAGAGAGAGAGCCCTGTCAAACCTAGACAGGCAGGTGAGGTGCATAGAATAAGGGAGGTGTGGTAGCAGTCATTATTACTTTCAACATCCCTTGAAGAACCACAGTCTGTCTGTTGAATGCTGAAATGTCTATTCTCATCATCAATTGACTCCAGGAACCAGGTTCAAATGAGAACAGAGAATAAATGTCTTTGGCTAAGCATGAGATGGCACAGGT
>CM075979.1:64959660-65177160 GCA_038087875.1 Malacoraja senta | reverse complement strand
TCCTGAGAAAAAGGTTCTGACTGTCTACCATATCTATGACTTTAGACTTTAGAGAACTGGCCTTTTGGCCCTACTGAGTCCGTGCCAACCTGCGATCACCCCGTATGCACTATCCTACACATTAGCAACAATATACAATTTTACCAAAGCCAATTAACCTACAAACCATTCACGTCTTTGGAGTGTGGGAGGAAACCGGAGATGCAGCGAAAACCCATGCGGTCATAGGGATTCGTGTATGCCTCTCATAATTTTATACACATGATATTTGCAATTCATGTGGGTGTTCATTTATTGTTCAAATTTAAGTGCACATAAAACAAATTCTCTTCCCATTAACAATGCCATGTCTTTTCATGCATTTTACCAGCTGAACACACCTCCAAAAGTATCCAGGAATTTCAGTGAACCGACAGAATCCGCAGAGTCCTCTGAAAGTCGGATAAAGAAATGAAATTTAATTAAAGAGAATCTCATTTTTTTCCCTGAAATCAGTGAGATTTTTTGTTACTAAATCTAAAGGTGTAAGAATTAGCTGTAACCATGGCACAATTGGCAGCACTTTAGCGCCATCTACAGGCTAGTAAAGCATTCTCCGGAGATGCATTCTCCGGAGATGCTGCCTGATGCGCTGAGTTACTCCAGCACTTTGCGTCTTTTTTTAGTAAAATATTACATCACTTCCAGTTGACCAATTGCATGCTGCGATCTCCCAAATGCATTTTATATTGGAGACAAACTGCAAACTTGAATATATAATATAAACATCAACAGATCTTCAAAAGCAATATTAATGTTCGCAATTATTCTTTCTTTGGGTGACTTTCATCCGGTAGGATGTCCCATATCCCAAAATCCAAATGTTTCAGTAATTAGCTTTACTCACGTTGAATATATTCCCCTACCTCCCATCCACACCTGTATCCACTTATCACTTAAGATAGATACAAAATGCTGGAGTAACTCAACGGGTCAGGCAGCATCTCTGGAGGGAAGAAATGGGTGACTTTTCGGGTCGAGTCAGGGGAGAGAGGAACTAGAGGTATGAAAAGGTACAGAACAAATCAGAGCCGGTCTGAAGAACCCCTAACTCACAGTCTGAAGAAGGGTCTTGACCAGAAATGTCATCTATATCAAATGCCACCCCCCACCCCCCACCTCCAACCCATCACAATCAGTCTGAAGAAGGGTCCTGACCTGAAACATCACCCATCCACTTTCTCCAGAGATATTGCCTGACCCATTGAGTTACTCCGGCACTTTGTGTCTCCTCTTGAATTCATTTATGGCTGCTTTACTAAAAATGTCTTCCTCCATCTGATGTCAAGAAAGGTCTCTGATTCTGTGTAAGAATTTTTTAACTCTTACAGACTCTTGAAAATGCTCGTAAACTGTCTCTGAGGAGAGATACAAGAGAATGAGGAAAGATCATGAATTTTTGTTAAATTATAAATGAACTTTCATAGAATGAGGTGGAAGAGAAGGTAAAATTAGAGAGACTTTGGATCTCACTCCAATTCCAAGTGCTCCTCCAGATACTTGCGTCTACATTGCAGGAGGGCACTTCAATGCTGCACACCGACTTGGTGTCATTTTACACAAGCGAAATTAGGCGATTTTTTTAGGCGACTGCAGGCGACTAGGCTGTCGCCACATGGTCACTTGTATGGTCGTGAGTGGTATCCTCAGTCGCCCAAAGAATCGTAGTGTTTTTCTGGTCGCCGCTGGATTTTGAAATGTTTTGAAATGTTCAAAACCTTTCGGCGACAGTCGTTGACAGTTGGCTTGTCGAAGGTTGTCGCCAGGATGACGTAGGTTGTCGCCGGTGCTGACTTCGGTGAATTCTATTGGTGACTACCTACGTTAACCTACGTCAACCGGGGACAGGTACCGGCGACTGAATTGTCTTACCTTGTCGTAGCTTGTCGCGGGTGGACGTAGGTTGTCGTAGGTGTGGTCGTAGGTGGATGTCCTAATGGGTCGCCGGTTGTCGGTAGCTTGCCGTAGCTTGACGTCGACTAGGTGGTAGGTTGTTGCAGCTCGTCATAGACATTGTCGTAGAGGGGGTCCAGTCGCTGTTTTTTCGGCGACCTGCTATGACTATGACAGTCGTCGGCTGCCGCCTAAAAATCGCCTAAGTGGGACAGGCCCTTAAGACATACAATTAGCTTTACTCACGTCGAATTAATTCCGCCAATCAACCTCCCCCTACCTCCCACCCACACCTGTATCCACTTATCACTTAAGATAGACACATAAAGCTGGAGTAACTCAGTGGGTCAGGCTGCATCTCTGGAGAAAAGGAATAGGTAAAGGAGGCTAGAAGTGAGCTGTGGAAAAATGGCCAAATTGCAAAGGTAGGGCGATGCAAATCCCCTTTCACCAAATTGGCCCAGGTATGGTGCAGCAGACTCATTAAGGAGTTGGTACGTTCTCCCTGTGACCGCGTGGGTTTTCTCTAGGATGTTCCTCTTCCTCCCACACTCCAAAGACGTGCAGGTTTGTAGGTTAATTGGCTTCTGTAAATTGTCCCTAGGATGTAGGAGGGAGTGGGTGTACGGAGATGGCGCGCACTCAGTGGGCCGAAGGGCCTGTTTCCACACTGTATCTCTAAACTAAATCTGAATCTGACATGCTCATTTGTCTGCATTTGCCTACATATCTCTCTAAATCTTTCCTATCCACGTTCCTGTCCAAATATCTTTTAAATTTGATAGTACCTTCCTTAGCTACCACCTCTGGCAGCTCATTCCATAGGCCCAACACACACTGAGTGAAAATGTTATCACTCAGGTTCTCATTAAATGGCACAGTGGCACAGCGGTAGAGTTGCTGCCATACAACGCCACAGACCCGGGTTCGATCCTGTATATGGGCGCTGTCTGTACGGAGGAGAGAACTAGTGTATGGGATGATCGTTGATTGGCATGGACTCGAAGGGTTGAAGGTCCAGTTTCCACGCTGTTACTTTAAACTAAACTAAACTAAACTAAACTAAACCACAAGCTTTGCACAGGGCTGGCACACATCATATCCTTCTGATACCAGTCACCAAAGGACGCAGCAGTGTGGAAATGCAGGTATCAAAATGATGCCTTCCCTGTTCACGTGTGGAGCTAGCAGGAAAAAGGCCCATCTTGATCCAGAGATAGTCACGGTGTTGTCTCTGATCAGCACTGATGCCGTTTTGATTTGATGACAAATTCCTGGCAAGCATTCTGAGTCCGTCTTACATGAATGCACATGTTGCAAGCTTCTTCACACATCACGGCTTGTGTAGCTCTACCTTCAGCTCAGTTCCGACGTTCATCAAATCTATCATTTACTTGTAATTGTCAGACTTCATAGCGAGTTAAAATTAAAATGCAGCCAAACTCTTGTCGATGCATTAAGATTGCATGCCATTCATTTGCTTGTTAAATCATTCACTTGGCATTTGGATGAGCGTAAAGAGGAGAGATCTGCTTCTCCAGTTATCAGTAAACCCCTCCATCACTGTGCACTGAACCATGAACCTCAAAGCAATGAAAAAAATCTGATGTGGGCTTTTGAAGTAGCAGAGAATAAAAAGCTAAGTAGTTCCGGAAGTAAAGGGAAGCCATTTAATTCCACCTTGCTATGACTATTAGGAGCAAAGGCAGACCCTAACTGAACACTTTATCACTGGTTGTGGCGGAAATGAACTGCAGATGCTGGTTTAAACCGAAGATAGACACAGATTGCTGGAGTAATTCAGCTGGACAGGCAGCATCTCAGGATAGAAGGCATGGGTGACGTTTCGGGTCGAGACCCTTCTCCAGACTGAGAGTTGGGGTGGGGGGAAAGGGAAACGAGAAATATAGACAGTGGTGTAGAGAGATATAGAACAAACTAGACTAAGTGGGACCCGTTGGATCCCAGCAACACACGGGAGGGTTGGTCACCCAACACAATATTCCACCTCTCCACCAATTCCAATATTGTTGGCCAGTGGGGGGGGGGGGGGTTGCGCTAGTTCATACTATTTGTTGCGCTAGTTCATACTATTTGTTATTTGTTGATCACACACACCCTCCACCTCACACAGACACTCACACACAGACTCTCACACATACACACGCACACACACACAGACTCATTCACACACACACACACACACACACACACACACACACACACACACACACACACACACACACACACACACACACACACACACACACACACACACACACACACACACACACACACACACACACTCACACACACTCACACACACTCACACACACTCACACACACACACACACACACACACACACACACACACACGCACACGTACACACACACACACACACACACACACACACACACACACACACACACACACACACACACTCTCTCTCTCTCTCTCTCTCATTCACTCACACACACTCACCCAATACTAAAATGCCAAGTAACTTCAGAACGTGTTGAATGTACAGTGTATAAAACGAATGTTTAAAGCCTCATGTAGAGGCTGCTGGTGCTGAAGCAAAAACGTGCTTTAAATAACATCCAACAAACACACTCACCATAGACAGAGCAATCAGCTCTCTTGAATTATTCAACGGCGCCTGCACTCGGCGCCATCTTGACGTCACCCTCTCGCTTCTTGCCACAAACCGGAAATTACGCACTCAGCGCCAGCATGCCGCTAACCGGAAATGACGTCATCGGCGCCATCTTGCAACTAAGCGAAAATCACAGAATGAGTGCCAATTTTGAAATTAAACACAGTCCTGATCTAATAAAATGTTTATTCACGCTTTATCCATCCGAAAACTGTTGCAAGCAAGCCCTTTAAAAGCCAAGCCAATTGGACAAAAACACATTGCAAGCCAACAAAACACATTTGCTGAAAGCCCTTTAAAAAGCCAACCCAATTGGGCAAACACTTTGCAAACAACAAACACATTTGCTGAAAACCACATCCCGGGGACTCACCATGGAGTAGACGTGCCTTCAGTGTCATTCGCAGCTCAGAGAGCCATGCCCTCTCGCTTCCTCCATCTGGCAGAGACTGAGTGAGCCACGACACTTCCGGGTTTTATAGTCCCTCCCCCCTGCCGCCAGCGGGAGCAGCAGAGAGAATGGCAATTAAAAAAAACCCATTAATATCTCTCTGATTATTCATCGATGGGAAAAATCCTCCGGTCCAGTCTGGCGGAGCGGGGCTCTGAGCGAGCTGGCCAAAAATGACGGCTGTAAGTGGCGGCGTTCTCTCGGAAATCAAATCGCAGTGAGTCAAAAGCGGTCAAGATCTTACTTTTAGTATTATAGATGAATGAAAGATATGCAAAAAAGTAATGACGGTAAAGGAAATAGACCATTGGTAGCTGTTTGCTAGGTGAGAATGAGAAGCTGGCACTGGATTCCTGGCTTGGAGACAGACTGCTAATTCTTCTGCTGTATGGGGTATTGCTTGTACGGCCTTTGGTATGTTTGTAGGTTACGGAGAGCAAGCCTTCAGTAAAAAGCATTTGACAAACTGTTTTGAAAGAGATCATGGGTCAGATTGTCTTGGGCCTGACTTGCTGCCACACACAAATTGGAGGAACAGCATTATTATTAAAGGGCCTGTCCCATTGTATGAGGTAATTCAAGAGTTCTCCCGAGTTTTCCCCGATTCAAACTCGGAGAATGTCCGTAGCGGGTCCATAGGAGTTCGTGGATGTCTCGTAGCGGCTCGTAATGCTAACGGTAGGTACTCGGGACATCCGGTAAACTCGTGACATTTTTTCAACACTGTGAAAAATTTTCACGAGTAAAAAATACTCATGATGAATTTTTAAAAACTTTTAACTCGTACGAGCCGCTACAAGACATCCACAAACTCCTACGGACCCGCTACGGACATTCTCCGAGTTCGAATCAGGGAAAAACTTGAGAGATCTCTTGAATTACCTTGTACAGTGGGACAGGCCCTTAAAACACAATGTATTTTTGCTATAACACCAGGATAAGTGCTGAACCAAGAAAACTAAGCCCAAAATCAAAGTAGTATCAAAACTGCTTATACACACTTATGCTAGCACAATACCTAATGCCATATTCAGTAATAAGCTATCTACATAAAGTCATATAGTGTGGATATAGTCATATAGTTGGCCCAACTTGCCCACACCGACCAACAGGCCCAATCTACACTGGTCCCACTTGCCTGCGTTTGGCCCATATCCATCTAAATCTGTCCTATTCATGTATCTGTCTAATTGTTTCTTAAACGTTACAATAGTTCCTGCCTCAACTATCTCCTTCGGCAGCCCGTTCCATACACCCACCATCCTTTGTGTGAAAAAGTTACCCCTCAAGTTCCTATTAAATATTTCCTCCTTCACCTTAAACCTATGTCCTCTGGTTCTCGATTCCCCAACTCTGGGCAAGGGACTCTGTGCGTTTACCCGATCGATTTCTCTCATGATTTTATACACAAACTGTTAACAAGCTTCCATGTTAACAAACACATAAAAACTAATCGTGTAGATGCCAGTATATCGTAGAGGTTATCAAGTGGGCACCTTCCTTCACTGGTGTTTCATTGAATTAGCCCACGTCACATCTGGAAAGCTCAACAGTTAGTTCTGGCATCCCAGAACCACCCCCATCAATATCTGCTCTCACCACTTAAGCTACCAGTATGCAGTACTAAGCAGCTAACTGTATAAATATCTACTACGTAAAGGAAACTGCAGATGATTAAATCACTCAAACAATTGCTAAACACTCGCATCCTGTCTTACACATATCAAAACCCATCATCAAACAATTGTAGCACCACAAATATTAACCTCATATTCTGCTTGGGTAGCTTACAACCCATGGACATTGATAGACACAAAGTGGTGGAGTAACTCAGCAGGTCAGACCCGCTGAGTTACTCCAGCACTTTGTGTCTTTTTTTTGTAAAACCAAAATCTGCTGTTGCTTGTTCCAAACATTATCCCAACATGGTAACATTCAGGTCAATCTCTTCTGCACCCTCTCCATTGCAATCACACCTTGTCTGTAAACTGTGACTCGAAGTATAAGCCTTCCAAATAATTGCATACACAGCTCTACGAAAACTTCCCTGCTCTTTTATTCTACCTTGCTGATCTGGCACATTGGCGCAGTGGTAGAGTTGCTGCCTTACAGCGCCAGGGACCTGCATTCAACCCTGACTACAGGTGATGTCTGTACGGGGATTGTACACTCCTCCAGTGACCATGTGGGTTTTTTCCGGGTGCTCCGGTTTCTTCCCACACCCAAAGACGTGCAGGTTTGGAGGCTAATTGGCTTCAGTAAGAGGTGTGTAGGATATAACCAGTGCATTGGTGATCGCTGGTCAGCACAGACTCGGTGGGCCGAAGGGCCCATTTCCACGCTGTATCCTTTGGGTGGACATGTGAAAAAACCCATGAATGAGTGAAACATTTCACTGATGAGGGCGGTACGGTGGCGCAGCAGTAGAGCTGCTGCCTCACATCAGAGATCTGGGTTCGATCCTGATTATGGCTGCTGTCTGTACGGAGTTTGTATGTTCTCTTTATGACCACATGGGTTTTCTCTGGGTGCTCCTGTTTCCTCCCACATTCCAACGACGTGCAGGTTTTTAGGTTAATTGTCTTCTGTAAATGGCCCCTTGTGTGTAGGGTGCGAAAGTGGGATAACATAGATCTAGTGCAAGGGTTCCCAACCTGGGGTAAATTTACCCCCAGGGGTAAATTTCGCCTACCCAAGGGGTAAATTTATTGATTCTGGATTTGTACATATTTTTTCTCATTGACTGACTGTGTTTGGTTCTGGTATACTGGATCAGTTCATCATTAGTTGTTCATAAATAAGTGAAATAACATTGTTATGTGCTATTAAAGTTGCCAGGGGTAAAGGGGACGAAAAAGGTTGGGAACCCCTGATCTAGTGTATGGGCGATCGGTGGTTGGCATGGACTTGATGGGCTGAAGGGCCTGTTTCCATGCTGTATCTCTAAACTAAACTAAATTTGAATTTGCATGAATGGATTTGGTAACATTTCCATATTTTTTAATTGTTTGGTAAAAATCCAAAACATCTCAAAAGTAGATTGGCCCTTGTTATCAATTATCCCTTTTATTGAATTCTTCCCTCAACACACCATTCCAAATATTCTGATTTGGGAATTGAGCACAAAGAAAACATCAATGGTTTAAACCCTTTGTAATTCAAATCATAATTTTAAATCAAGAACCCTCCCTACTCTTAACCTCCTCCTTTCCACAATGTAATTTTTACTAACTTTAAGGTGCAAGAACAAGAATGACTTTTATCCATGCAAAATGCCATTGACATTTGCCGCGTCTGCATAAATGGGAGAAGTGGGTGATTGAAGTCGCCTTGAAAAGTGTTGACATACTGTTAAATCCATCTCCGAATGCTGTTTGCAGTGGCAATTGGCAGCTTATGTTTCTATACACCCTTCTTAAAATTCATCATAAACACTGCACAGCGAAGCATCGTAATTGCTTCTAATTTTTTTGATTTTCTCAGGGCCGGGCATAGCATGAAATAAATGCAAAATGGAACAGAAGTTTAATGTAAACGGATGTGTTGTCCAACCCCCACCTTTGTCCACCCTGCCCCCTGTCCCCCTGAGCCAGGGTAAGTAACATTATTATGACAAGGTCAGGCTCCCAGCCAAGGAAACTAGCTCAAATTAATTACATTCCTGACATTGTAAAGGATTTTTTTTAGACTGTACATTTAACCGAGACAAAGCAATCTTTTTTTTATCTTGTCAGTATGCAAACTACTTCTCACTGCAGTTGGTAAATTATTCAGCAGGGGCAATCCCCCAAAGACATAGGAAATATTGGCTTATTTGATCCAAACCTCTAAAAAACCCTTTAGTTCTTTCACGTCTTCCAGTGCCTGTTGCATCTCTCCTGTTTTTTTCATTTGTTTGTTTGCTTTAGCCAAGAAATGTTTCCGTTGAATATTCTGTGGCTTTATTTCAGAATGTGAAGATTGTTTTCACGATCGTTCCATTGAATAACACGACCAGTTTGAATAATGCTTCTTTCCTCCCATTATATTTTTTTATTATCCTCTAATTTTAATATCCTCTGTTATTAGTTATTTATGTGCTCCCTGACAAAGTACACAAATTATCTGTTTTCAAGTATTTTTCCAGATATATGTGGGTGCTTCTGCCTACCTTCAGCATGGCTCTTGTGAAACAGGCTCCGTCATTATTGCGTTATATCTTTTATAATACATGAACATCAAATAAAAGGCCATCTTCAGCAAGCTGGGTTGGACCTAACCTCTCATAACATTATATATCTAGCCCTGGCCTGCATTTCAAATACCTTTCAGATGGTTATCCTTTCACTGAGAAAATGTCACAGGTGGAGTTCATGAAGCAGATGTAATTTGACATTCATGGTATTGGGAGCGCAATGCCACCAAAGTATAAATAATAAAGTCTAGCTATTTAAACCCAGGGCTCTGACAAACTCAGATTATAGATTCAAAAGGAGGTGACATTTATCTCAATAACATGTTCGTGTCTTGTTTACTAGTGTCATAGAGTCATACAACATGGAAATAGGCCCTTCGGCCCAACTTATCCATGTCGACCAACATAGAGTCATAGAGCCATACAGAGTGGAAATAGGCCATTCGGCCCAATCTGCCCACACTGACCAACACATCACATCTACACTATTCCAACCTGCCTGCGTTTGGCAATAACCTTTTGAACTTGTCCAATCCATGTACCTGCCTAATTGTTTCTTTAACGTTGCAATAGTCCCTGCCTCAACTACCTCAGCTTATTCCATACGTCCACCACCCTTTGTGTGAAAATGTTACCCTTCAGATTCTATTACTCTCACCTTAAACTTATGTCCTCTGGTTCTCGATTCCCTACTCTGGGCAAGAGACTCTATGCGTCTACCCGATCTATTCGTCTAAGATGCCATAATCTAAGATTGTTGCGTTTACCCATATCCCTCTAAACCTTTCCTATCCATGTGTCCGTCCAAATGTCTTAAATGTTGTTAATGTACCGGCCTCAAATACCTCCTCTGGCAGCTCATTCCATTTACCAACTACCCTCTGTGTGAAAATGCTGCCCTCAGGCTCCTATTAAATCTTTCCCTTTTTACTTTAAACCTACGCCCCTCTAGTTCTTGACTACCCCACCCTGGGAAAAACAATCTCATTCATCCTAGCTACTACCTTCATGATTTATACACCTCTACATGATCACCCCTCAGCCTCCTGCACTCAAAGGAATAATGTTCTTGCGTTCCCAACTTCTCCATGTAGCTCAGGCCCTCAAGTCCTGGCAACAGCCTCATAAATCTTCTCTGCACTCTGTTCAGCTAAGCGGTATATTTCCGATAGCACGGTGACCAAAACTGAACACAATACTCCAAATACAGCCTCACCAACTGTAACATTCCATGACTGATGAAGGGTAAGGTGTCAAAAGCCTTTTTCATCACCCAAACAACTCATGATGGAAATTTCAGGGAACTATGCATGTAACTAAGGGGTGGCATAGTAATGCAGTCGTAGAGTTGCTGCCTTATAGCACCAGAGACCCGGGTGTGATCCTGATTCGGGTTCTTGTTTAAGAAAGAACTGCAGATGCTGGAAAAATCGAAGGTAGACAAAAATGCTGGATAAACTCAGCGGTTGAGGCAGCATCTTTGGAGCAAAGGAATAGGTGACTTTTTGGGGTCGAGATCCTTGTTCAGACTGATGTGGGGGTGGGAGTGTCTGAAAGAAGAAAGGAAGAGGCGGAGACAGTAGGCTGTGGGAGAGCTGGGAAGGGGAGGGGAAGGAGGGAGAAAGCAAGGACTACCTGAAATTAGAGAAGTCAATGTTCATACCACTGGGGTGTAAACTGCCCAGGCGAATTATGAGGTGCTACTCCTCCAATTTGCGGTGGGATTCACTCTGGCAACGGAGGAGGCCCAGGACAGAAAGGTCAGATTTGCAATGGGAGGGGGAGTTGAAGTGCTGAACCACCGGGAGATCAGGTTGGTTAATGCAAACTGAGCGGAGGTTCTGTCTGTACGGAGTTTGTATGTTCTCCCTGTGACCACATGGGTTTTCTTCGGGTGTTCCTGTTTCCTCCCACACTCCAAAGATGTACAGGTTTACAGGATAATTGGCTCTGGTAAAATTGTAAATTGTCTCTTGAGGCCTGTACAGGGTGATCGCTGGTCAGCAACCACTCAGTGGGCTGAAGGGCCTGTTTGCATGCTATATCTCTGAAGTCTAATGTTTAAAGTCTGCTCCTAGATCCCTCTGGTCTACAACAGTTCCCAGGACCCTATCATTCACTGTGAAGGTCCTGGCCTGGTTTGCCTTCCCACATGCAACATCTCACATTTATCTGAATTAAACTCCATCAGCCGTTCCTCAGCCCACCTGCCCACCTGATCGAGAACCCATTGTAATTCCTGATAACCATCTTCCCTGTCTAAGATACCAACTGAATGTTCTTTCTTCATGGAATCATGCTCAAAGTGTTTATCTGTAATGTAAACTCCCCCATTTTCTCCTGCACCCTCCTGGCATCATTTTAATAGGAAATTAAACAGAAAATGCTGAAAACACTCAGCTCAGGAACCATCAAAAGAAAACAGAGGCAACAATTCAAATCTACGGCCTTTCATCACAAAGTCATTGACATAAAATGTTTCATTCTGTTTCCTTTTGCACCGATACTGTTGAATATTTCCAGCATTCTTTTCTTTTACTTTGGATTTTCAAAGAACGTTTTGCTTTTGGATTATTTGAATTGGTTCAGATCAGCCTGAATCTCAATTAAGCCAAGTGATCAGTTATTGGATTTAAACCAAAGAAATTCATTTCAAAGAGAGACACAAAATGCTGGAGTAACTCAGCGGGACAGGCGGTATCTCTGGAGAGAAGGAATGGGTGATATTTCGGGTCGAGACCCTTCTTACACAAAGTTCATTTCAAACTGGCTTATCTTTCAGCTTTAGTATTTCTTTTCCCTCAGCACTTACATAATGAGGCAAAAAGTTAAAGGAGGCAGTGTTACAAGTTGTGATCCTGACCTGTAGGTTAGCTTCCATTAGTGGGACCAAATGTGTTTAAGAGGTGGCCTTTATTTGGTCCCGACCCAAAATGTGGCATATCACTTTATCTTGTATCTGTACACTGTGGATGGCTTGACTATGATCACAACAAAAACGCTTTTCACTGAATCTCAGTTCATATGACTATATGTTAAACTAAACCAAACTAAACTAACTATACTATCCATGTTAACCAGAGATGCTGCCTGACCCGCTGTTACTCCAGCACTTTGTGCCATTATTCTTTTTCATTTATTTAGTTTTGATGATTAGCATTAATTTTGTCCCCAGCTGTGTTTATTGGGATAGGCATAAAGTGCTGGAGTGACTCAGCAGGCCCTTTGAGTTACTCCACCACTTTGTGTCTATCTTTGGTATAAACCAGCATCTGCAGTTCTTTGTTTCTACTGTTTTTATTTGGAATTTATTTGCAATTCACAAACAATATATGCACATCAAATGAACATCGTTTTGCTTGGATGCTTCATAAGAACTCAAGAACATTGGAAAAAACAAGCAAGAATGGACCAACCAGCTTTTCATGTCTGCTCCACTATTCAGTAAGATCAAGACTGATCAATTACCTCAGCACCATTTTCCTGTACTAAACATTTGAGTTCTCAACATCTAAAACTCTGTCAATCTCTATTTGAAAAGACATAACTTTCATTATTTTCTTCTTTGTACTTTTTCATACCTCCAGTTTCCCTCTCCCCTGACTCTCAGTCTGAAGAAGGGTCTTGACCTTTCCTACACAAACCCAGTTTAAAGATCCTTTCCATCAGCCGTTTGCTGATAACACTGGTCCCGATCTGAAACGTGAGTGGTGTCATCAATCTTTCAATTATCCAACAAATAACGCCTGTATTTAACGGCAGTGTTTATACAAAACCTGCAGCCTTTGATTTTCTCCGTAAACAAATTTTGTTTTGGGCTTAATTCACGGAAATCCTTTTTTGAAGCCACGTAATAGCACAAGAGAAATATCAGTCATGGTACAGGTTGTAAGACTCTGTAATGTTGTTGCAATCCACACTTGTAATTCATGGCACATAAGGGGCAGATCATAATGCAGGTGTAGTAAGACTCGGAAAGACTGTGCAGCATATCACCGTTTTGATCTTGGTCATTCTCTTCCTTGCACCTGAGATGCCTTCTCCCTTTTGAAACGCTGCCAAGGGAAAACGTTGGTGTGAGGTATTATTTTCGTGAAACAAAATCAAATTTAATATGACTCACTGGACATGTTTTTTGGAAGGGTCTTCATCTGCTTTAAGTTGAAGAATCTGGGTTTTTTGTTTATTTGGCACATCCATTTCCAAAGTAAAATTACTAAACATCTAAACAATGCCCTTACAGGTAAATAGTGTTTTATTACACCAAGTACTGTACAATTACAGTGCTGAGTCTTGCATACCACTGCTTAAAAATAAGGGAATAATTTAGTTTAGTTTATGTTTAAAGATACAGCATGGAAACAGGTCCTTCAGCTCATCGAGTCCATGCCAGCCACCGATCACCCATTCATACTAGTTCTATGTTATCCCACTTTCTCATCCACTCCCTACACATTAGGGGCAATTTTCAGAAGCCAATTAACCTACAAATCCACACGTCTTTGGGATGTGGGAGGACACTGTTGTACCCAGAGGAAACCCACAGGGTCACAAGGAGGACGTGCAAACTCCACACAGATAGCATTCCAGATAAGCATCAAACCAGGGTTTCTGGTGTTGTGAGACAGCAGTTCTACCAGCTATGCCACTGTGCCGACCATGAGGTTGGATCTTTCAGCTCTTTAAGCATGCACTACCATTAAGTTAGATCTTAGTTCAATTCCACATTTTTTTTAATGTAGAAAAATGCATCCTCACTTTGTTCCTGACTTATTTGAAGCACAGTAGCACAGTGGTAGAGTTGCTGCTTTACAGTGTTAGATCGGTACGGAGTTTTACATTCTCCCTGTGCCCACGTGGGTTTTCTCCAGGTGCTCTGGTTTCCTCCCACACATCAAAGATGTACCGGTTTGTAGGTTAATTGGCTTCTATAAGCTGTTAAATTGTCCCTAGTGTGCAGGATAGTGCTGGTGTACGGGATGATGGCTGGTCGGTGCGGACTTGGCGGGCAGAAGGGCCTGTTTCCGCGTTGTATCTCTAAAGTTCAAAGTCTAAAGTCTAAACGTGATTTTCTTCACCTGGACTCTCAATTGACAGCAGTTAGTAGATATTCTGTCTCATAATTTCCCCTGCATATATTAGACGTGAAAATTTAACTCACTTTCTCGTGCATTTCACAATTCCAGGAATACATATTTAAGACTTCCCAGCACCTGATCTCTCTTCTAACTAAACTAACCGCATTTTGACATAAAATACATGATGCAAACAAACAAGTCCTTCCAGGAGCTTTTAACAGACTCGTTATTTTTTTTGACTGTTGCATTTATAAAGATTCTATTACAGAACTCCAGACTTGGAGGCTTTGTCTTATGACAGTTTTGTAAACTTTATAGCCCTCTGGACAATCAGATAAACCACATGGTGTCAGATACGTCTTCCTCTCTCTCTATCACTCCATCCTCTTTGCTTGATGCTACCTTTACAGTCCATTTCTGGATTGGCAAACCATAAACTCTCCTTAACTTTCAGCTGCCCACCCTGTTAATGGAGATACAGTTAGTCAGCTATGAGACAAGTATTGCTTCAATTCTACTCACAAATCTGACTGACTTTTGTCAGGTGCTAACTGAGAAGACTAGAGGACCCGCGTGGACAGCCCAGCTCACCCACCCAGAGTGGAGGGAATCGGGACGGAAGGCCAGTAAGCAGACCGGCGGTGAGAGGGAGTGCACGGCCTCGATGGTGGAGTGGGCCGCTGGAGGCCCTGCAACAGCCTGGGGCTCAGCTGGACCGGGCCCTGCTCCAAGAGGCCGAGCACGTGGACCAAACGTGGCCAGCAGCGGTGGAGCAGCAGTGGAGGACACCAATCGCTACGCTTGGCCATGCTGACCCTGCAACGTCGCCAGGGTTGGGCCTTCAATGGGCCTTCATGGTCAGGTCAAGAACCCTGCACTTGCAAACTGGGGGGACTTGAAAACAGAGTCAAACTGGTGACTCTTCACTGTAAACAGTGTACTACTGCTGCATACTTGTACTCTATCTGAGATGCGTATCTAAGATGTATCTAAGTGCTTATTTATAGTGATACTTGTATACAAAATGAATTTCACTGTACCTCGGTACATGTGACAACTAAAGTACCATTGGACCATTGAACATGCACAGCCTTAGTGGGGTAGGTGGAGGCAGAGAGAATATTGGTGACATGCCCTCATAGGAAGTTTTGATACATGGACACCAAGTGTATAATGGATTAGGCAGAAAATTGCAGATGCTGAAAATCTGAAGTAAAAACGGAAAAGGTTGGAACTACTCAGCAGGTCAAGCAGCATCTGTTGACTGGGCACAGGGTGAATATTTCATGATGTCCATATGTCAAAACACATGGTACAGGATGAAGTTCAGTGTTCCTAAGGATGTATAACTTGCCATGAATCATTGTTGATAACGACTGCTCGAGTAAAGCAAGAGGAAATTGTGGAAACACAACCACAATGCAAAATCAGTTCCTCTGGAAAGGCACATGAGAACATTTGATGAAAATAAGGATTGTCATGTCGTTCTTTGAAGCAAACGATTTTTATGATTAAAATTAAATATATATCCTAAATGGTTCCTGCTTCTTTTAGGTTTGGATTCAGCATTTGAACTCTTTGTGGATTTTATTTTCCAAAAGCTTTTATATCTTTGATCAAAAAATGGAAAGCGTTTCATTCAGAAGCCTGGCTCGTAGAAGCTGAGTAACAGAGCAACACTGACCTCTAGTGGTCAGTACCATAGGAGGAGAGGGGATATATTCTGATGAATTTCCATCACATTAGTATTAACCCCATTATCCAAATACCTGCAGTTACAACAGAACCTATTTCTGAGGGCATTGATCTATCCAATGATAATCTTTTATCTAACCAGTTTCACAGGAGGCACATTGGCGAAGCGGGATAATTACAGTCTTACAGGCCAGAGACCCGGGTTCGAACCTGATTACGGGTCCTGTCTGTACGGGATTTGCACATTCTCCCTGTAACCAGGTTGGTTTCCTCTGGGTGCTCCGGTTTCCTCCCACATTCCAAAGACATTCATGTTGGTAGGTTAATTGGCTTCTGTAAATTGTCCCTCATGTGTAGGATAGAACTAGTGTATGGATGGGTGATCGTTAGTCAGTGTGGACTTGGTGGGCTGACGGGCCTGACTCCACGCTGTATCCCTGAACTAAAACAGAGCTATTTCATAGAATCAGAAACACACGCAAATTACAGAGGAAACCTAATCAACCAGTTTCTGCACGATTACTTTGAAAATAGTGCTGGAGTAAGTCAGCGGGTCAGACTGCATTTTGGATAACATGGGTAGGCGACGATTCGAATCAGGACCCTTCTTCAGTCTGCTTGTGGTGATCTGAAAAAGTCTGAAGAAGAATCCTGACCTGAAACGTCATCTATCCATGTTACCCAGAGATGCTGCTTGGCCCACTGAGTTACTGCAGTACTTTGCCTGTTTTTGTTAACCAGCATAGAGTCATATAGTGTGGAAACAGGCCTTTCAGCCCAACTTGCCCACACCAACCAACATATCCCATCTACACTAATCCCACCTGCCTGCATTTGGCCCATAAGCCCTCTAAGCCTGTCCCATCCATGTACCCATTTAAATGTTTTTTAAACGTTTCGATAGTACCTGCCTCAACTATGTCCTCCGGCAGCTCGTTCCATACACCCACCACCCTTTGTGTGATAAAGTTAACCCTCAGGTTCCTATTAAATCTTTCCCCTCTCACTTAAACCTTGGTCCTCTGTTTCACGATTCCCCAGCTCTGGGCAAAGAGTCTTGGTGCATCTACCCGATCTATTCCCCTATTCCATCTGCATTTTACTTGTTGCTTTACTTTGAACACAGTTCCATTAAAACCCAATGCTGCGCATTTCTCCTTTTTAGTTGAAGTATCTGTCCAACTCCCTTTTAAAATCAATGCAATTTGTTTCCAGCACCTTTCCAGCAAGAGGGCTCTGGATCTTGAACGAACGCATTGGATGTAAAACATTTTCTCCCCACCAGATGCATTGGTAACAGCTACAATGCAACTGAAGCCAGAATGCAGGTAGACTGCTAATGTGTACAAATTGCTGCAAAATCCGTATTTGTTTCTGCCATGATATAAACTGGTACAGCCTGTTCTATTACAGGCAAGTATAGTTCCAATCAAACTTTCCTGTGCTGTAATGTATTGTAGTAATAGGATTTACAGTATAAACAGAGTTTAATTGTACATTATTAATGATACCAAGATTCTGCTTTGCAACAGTTAATTGCTTCATTAGTTGGACTGATGGTTCTGCCTTGTTGATCCCTCCACGCATGTTAGCTATAGATGAGAGTTGCTTGTTTGAACTGAAGGCATTTGATCATTTGCAGGGTAATACAGAAGGAATTCATTCCTTGGTGAAGATAGTACTTGGGTGACTGTTCTGTTGCAGTGCAAACCGTGAGCGGGACACTTAGATGTGATTTCACTGTGATATTCTGATTGTCTTGATCAAGTGCCACCATGAACTACATAATCTAGGAAGTGTCGTAGCAGTTTTGCATGGCAGCCACTTTTTTGGTACTAACCACAATAGCATAAAGTAAAGCACAAGGTACTGGAGGAACTCAGCTGGTCAGGCAGCTTCTGTGGTGGGAATGGGCAGGCAAATCGGCCCGTCTTCAGACTGAAGGGAATCGGTTTGAAGAAGGGTCCTAATCCGAAATGTTGCCTGTCCGTTCCCTGCCTGACCCGTTGAGTTACTCCAGCACTTTGTGTTTTGCTGAAGATTGCAGCATCTGCAGTTGCTTGTGTCTCCATCAGCATAATGCACCTTTTCCTGGTGTCAAAGTGTGTACCTTATGGCGTCAAATGTCATGCATCTTATATTTCTGCCTGAACCACAGGTCTGTTGTGAAACAGTGCTGGGGGGCGGGGGGCACACTCGGTTAATTTGCTGGCTCAGTTTCCCTATTTGAAGGGGCTTTCTGTTGCCCTTGGGATACCCGACTCGGCAGATTCCATGCTCATAGTAGGTACCTCAGGAACTATCCATGGTTCATAAAATGTGGGCGGATGGTGGCGCAGTGATAGAGTTGCTGCCTTCCAGCGCCAGAGACCTAGATTCAATCCTGACAATGGGTGTTGTCTGTTCGGAGTTTTACGTTCTCCCTGTGACCACTTGGGTGTCTCTGGGTGCTCCAGTTTCCTCCCACACTCCAAAGACGTGCAGGTTTGTGGGATAATTGGCTTTGGTAAAATTATAAATTGCCCCTAGTTTGTGGGATAGTGCTAGTGTACAGGGTGATCACTGGTCGGCGCGGTCTCGATGGACCGAAGGGCCTGTTTCCGTGCTGTATCTTTGATTTGATTTGATTTGATTTGATTTAATTTATTGTCATTGTCTTCAATTAAGAGACAACGAAATTCTTTTTCCCTTAGTCATACAAATAATAAAAAAAACACAAAAACACAGAACACAGTAGCCCACAACACAAACATCCCCACAGCGGCACCAAAGTTCCCCACTCTGAGGGAAGGAACCAAAGTCCAGTCAACCTCCTCACTGTAGCTTCCCAATGTTCACCCGTGGTTGGGGCCTCCCGAGCACCCCGCAGTCGCCGCTACGGGCGGCCCAATGTTCAGGCCCTCTCGCCGGGAACGATGGAACCCTGACGTCGAACAGGAGAACATCCTCAGCGGCCTGGACCTCTGAATCGGCCACCTTCCACCGGAGTCCGCGGCTCCCGATGTCCAAAGGCTGCGCTGGGCGGAGATTCGCGCTGGCGACCCCCGGCAAAGGGTCCCAGGACTCTGCGATGTCGAGGTCAGCGCCGCCCGCGTTGGGAGCTCCGCACCCACAGCTACGCGGTGTTGGAGCAGCGGCCCGACACTCCGGAGCTCCAAGCGGAGATCCAGGTAAGGCCTCGCCCGCTCCGTGATGTTTCCAGCGCCTCGCCACCGTTGCTGAAGCTCTGTTCCGGTCCAGCAGGAAACACCGTGCCAATCCAGTTAGTAGGCCGCGAGGAGGGGGGCGAGGGCGCGACTCAGATAACAGTCGCATCCTCGTCAGGAAGCGACTGAAGGACAGTTCCCCCTTACCATACCCTCTTCCCCCCACATAAAATACTGAAACCCCCCCCCCAAAAAAAACACACTTTAAACATAACAAAAAAACAAAAGACAACTAGACTGTGGGCAGAGGCAGCTAGTAACAGCGCCACCGGATGTCCAGAATCTCTGATGTCTACATTTTAAAGTATAATGGAGAACATTGAGTAATAGACAAACTGGAAGAACTCAATGGGACAGGCACCTTCTGGAAGGAAACGGACAGATGACATTTTGGGTCAGGACCGGCACGGGGGTGACACAATAGCGCTGTGGTAGAGTTGCTGCCTTACAGCGTCAGAGACCCGGGTTCCATCCTGATTATGGGTGCTGTCTGTAAACTAAATGAAACTAATATCAACTAAAGTAATCGCTGGGAACCTTTTGGGTTGTTCTTTATCTGGAACATCTTGCTTGACCTTACCACCATTGATGTTCTACTAGGAGTGTGATCTCCAGATGGCATTGACCTTTGGATCATTAGAACGTATGATGGATTGGATGAATAATTACACTATAATCTATGGACCTATCTCCAAAATTGTGTTATTGGTCATCTTTTTGGGGGGGGGTTTCTCCCTCCCCTCTCTATTAGCTTATAGTTTCCTTTTTCTCTTCCCTTATTTCTTTTCTCTCTATAGCTCTATCTTTCAAAAAAATGTATTAAAAAAAAAATAGAATCTGTGTTTATATGTAACTGGTAAACAAATCGTGTTTTGGTTATGATATGTATATGCTTCTAATAAAAATATTATTAAAAAAAAAAAAATAGTGGATGTATGGAACGAGCTGCCGGAGGAGGTAGTTGAGGCAGGGACTATCGGAACGTTTAAGAAACAATTAGACAGGTACATGGATAGGACAGGTTTAGAGGGATATGAGCCAAACACAGGCAAGTGGGACTAGTGTAGATGGGACGTTGGTCGTTGTGGGCAAGTTGGGCTGAAGGGCATGTTTCCACACTGTATGACTATGACAGCTCAATGTTGCTTTAAAGTCTTAAACATTCAGTTAGAGGTTGAATCCCAAAGATATCATTTTGTCAGCATATACAAGACCTGACCTTTTCCTCAACAGAGTAAAATAATATTTAGATGCCAGTCGAGACCAAATCATTACCATATTGCCTTGCCTTATTATGACTGAACACCCCCCTCGCCCTCTTTGCAGTGGTACTGAGGAACCAACTCGCTTGGTTTCTTTACTCAATAAACTGGTTCAGTTATTAATATCCCTCGGCCACTCCAAATAATATCTGCAGCATTTAAAAAGGCACAAAATGCCTCGTTGAAAGTTTTCTGCCAAAATGAAATCGTTCACTAAAATTGTACCAGCAAGCAAGTTAATTGATTGCATATCTCCAACTGAAAGTATTTGCCATGATAACTGGTTCAATAGCAGATTGAACTCATAGGTTTATTCTCAGCACTTGACTCTGCTGTGAATACCACCTTTATTGTTTTAGTGATGAACATCTCCCTTCTGTTGATAAAATGCCACCGGATTCCCATTAAGCAACCTAGCCACTCTTTGAAGTTAACAGGGCTATTTCTAAACCAGGTTGCAAGACGATTTATTCTGCAATTGCGTATTAGTTAGGATCAGCTTTACAGAGGGGGTATTTAAAAGGAATGCAGATCAGGCAAGCAGTTCGTTAAGATAAAGTCTAAGCACGCCAGGACTTTCTGCCGCAAGGCTAGCTGGAACCTCGTCAACACAAAAATAAACAAAGTGCAGAATATAATGCTACAGCTGTGGAGAAAGTGCGGATCAAAATAAGTGCAAGGGTGAAAATGAGGTAGGTTGGGAGATGGAAAATATTAAAATACTTTACAGGTCAAGCAGCATCTATGGTGTGAGAAACAGGGTTAGTGTTCAGATAGATGGCATTTAATCTGTACCCTTCTGACGTTACCTCTGGATTAATCGGCAAGTAATATGATTCTTAGCCACCATTACCCCTGCCCTCCTATCTACCTGTGAATTTTTTCCCTCTTCCCTTTGTTTTTTTCACCCAGACCAGGCATCTGCACTGAATCATTGATGTGCCTGACCCATTTACAGGGACAAGTTCCTTCTCTGTGCTTTGCCATTATGTTTATGTTCCATTCTAGGTGGAGCTGGATCACTGGCACCAGCACTCTGGAATCTCACATAACATATACCAGCGTGAACATATTTTGAGCCAATTTCAAGAGCATCCATCTGACCCTACTCCCCACCACCTCAGATATCTCCCTTAAATAGTGATCGCTAATTTTATTTTTCCTTCCAGCGTCAATGAGGATTGGGCCAAAAATTGTTGGAAACTCAGAACAAGGATATTCTTCCATTACAATGTTTGATGTCAAAGATTTTGCAAACAGCCTCTCTCAAATATAACAAAAAGATTCCCACTTTGAGGCAGGAGCAAGCAACCAATAATTGTTTCCCTGTAGGATATGATCCTTCAATCTCTTACCAAATGGGAATATATCATATTTTCTTCATTTTTATTTATAGCCATTTCATCTCTGTAAGCGTAAACCTAAAATGTTGACTTTTGCTGCCTTCTGTATAATTAACGGCTTGGGACCTGAAGGCAGAAAATGCTCAGGCGCAGTTCTCTTTCCAAAAGCAGCCTAGCAAAGAAACACATTAAAACAAGATGAGAAGCTATTTCACCCATTGAGTCACTCTCGCAGCCTATCCTTCACAAAGGAAGGTTTCCATACACAGCATCCTGTGTTTGTGAGATAAATTAGCACACTAATGCTGTTGGCTATTCTGTGATGGACTACAAATGGAGATGATATGGAACAATCTTTGAACGGTGATGATTTTTGCTTTCTTCTACAACCGCATGTTATTTTCAAAGACTCCTACACAGCTTGGTAAATAGCTTTTGGCTAGAAGAGATGGGCTGGGTTGACTGTGGGGCTGTGTACATTAATAACTTTGCAATCAGAAGGATCTGCAACTCGTAGACTCCGACTGCAGAATAAATATTAATAGCCCCGGCAAGGATTCGGAAAACAAGCTGTCTGAAATCGCACAGTGTGAAGATGGAATCAGCTTTGGATAGAGGAGACAGCTGGAAAAGATCAGACAGCTTATGCGTAAATATATTACCCTTGGCTGCATGGTTATGTTCCTGAGTCTTACAAAGCCCATTCAAATAGTATGACCGTTTTTCGATGTGCAAACAGTTTACCTCACTCAATTACAATCCAATGCCTAAACAAGTTGCTTCAGAAGACCCCTGAGTTTCTTGAAAGCCATAAAAGTTCTGTGAACAAGGTTACTGAGGACAGAAGCTTGTAGTAATTCTTACCACACCAGTGGATGAACAATCAATTGTGGTTTGTTATTTTTCTGCTGCATTTTTTTTTCCATACCAGTTGGACCATTATCTAAAGCAGCCAATCTCATCATTGTTATTTTACTTCGGAGTCACGTGAGTAACTACGTGAAGAACCCCGCCAGTGCGCCTGCGCGTCATTACGTCAGACGCATTGGCGCAAACGGACGCGAGGAGCTAGTGGAATTGTAGTTTTCAACTACAAGGTAAGTATAAACTTTTTGGAAGTATTTCTGTGTCCGTTTGCTGTGGGTCTGTGGGGATTTTTTCCACAGGCATCATGGAAAAAATGGGCAAGTGGAGGAGGCGAGCGGCACAGCCGGTATAAAGTCGCAATATTGCGGTCGGCGACCAGCCGCCTCTGACCACGGTACAGTCGACAGCATAGCGACTGTGGATATTGGGGCTGAAGGGAATTTAGTCAGCACCAGTGGGGCAAGGCAAAGCCGATAAAAAGCTGCAGGAATGCGGTCGGTAAAGGACTGCCTCATACCCTACAACAGTCGCCGGCTGGGAGCGGGGAGAACTGTGGACTTGTGCATTAAAGAACGGAGCCAGCGTCAGTTGGGTGCTAGGCACCATACAAGTCAGGGTCATGGAGCAAGAGTCAGTTTAGGATTCACCTCCAAGGCTGGATACCACTTTCTGAAGTGGATATTCCAAATGGAGAACCTGTACACAGGTCGCTCCAACGAAACATACTCCAGGAGGAGTGATGTCAGAACCAGGCTCCAGAAGCCAGGTCAGCAGCACTTGGTATAGGGCTGCTTGATAGCACCCTCATTGATGAGGCGCGTGCACAGGGTCAGCAGAGTTTCCAAAATAAGCGAAGACGGCAGCTGCCAGATGGGCTATTCCTGGCAGTACGATTTGCTGGTTTGTGAGAGTTCTGACCCTGAGTCTGACGGTGAGGCCGATACAAGCGAAGACGGCAGCTGCCAGATGTTTTATTCCTGGTAGTATGATTCGCTGCCCCGTCAGAGTCAAGAGAGCCACTGGAAAGGACGTGGTCTCTGTGATCAACTATTGTGTCTACCATCAGCTCTAGTAGTTTACGATGGATGAAAATGCCAAAAAACCATGAGATCTCAAGGAACTGCGTATTGCTGAAAGTACTAGCAGTGAACCAAGATAAGGGGTCAGATGGGCGAAGGCATGTAAGCCTAAGGAAAGTAAACTGCAGAGAATATTGAAGCTGCTCGGTTGATGAACAACTGCAATTTGCAAAACAATGGATGGAGGCCATGGATGGAGATGCATCAAGTGGCACTAAGGTTGCTATGGAGCACCCACTTCAAGATGAATTGTTTCAGGAAGTATGCCATTCAGTCCAATATCAACCCAAAGTTGCAGCAACTCTGTAAAGCCCAGCAATGTGCAGTCATTCAACTTATTCTTCAGAGAAAAAACCTCATGAATCGTGGGAAAGAGTTGGATAATGAGGCAAAAACAGCAAAGTTGATCACAACATCAATTGTCGTCAAGTCTGCAAAGAGGACGTATCCTTTCAGACATCATACAAAATCCTGGACCAACATCAGGAGCAAATCGACCATTGAAGCAGGTACTCAGTTGATGTCCTGCAGCAGGAAAATGAAAAAGCGTGGGTTTTGCCTGCCAGGAGCCAGGGACCACAGGTCACTCAGATGACAAAGGAGGTAGGTGGAACTGGTTCTTATGGGAACATATTAAGGCAAAAACAGCCAAATATTGGAAGCAAATTACTTCAGTTATTATTCTGAGTATTATAGAAAGGTTTCTAATTGATTCGATTCAAATACTGATTTGCCATCCAGCATGTTCCAAGCAGAACACTCCAATTTCACATAAAAATAATTGATGGAGGTTCAAGCTGAATTGAAAACTTGTTTATAAACAAGTAATTGAAAGGTCGGTTTATCAAAACCACCAAATTGTGTTTAAAATTTCTCAACCTAAAAAGGTGAGGAGTATTTTAGATCTGACAAGTCTTTAAAATTTTGTGAAGTATAGACACTTCAAAATAGAGACTTTGAGACTGCCGAACAATTTATTTCAAAAAATATGTTTTATGGCACATAGATCTGAAAGATGTATATTACTTAATGTTTGTTCATTTATAAGATAAAATTATCTAAAGGAACAATTATGGCAATTCAAAGTTCTGTCTAACGGGTTGACTTCAGTCCCTAGAAATTCACTAAATTGGTAAAACCAATTTTGCGGCTAATTAGAGTCCAAGGCAGATGTGAATGGCTTAACTGGATGATGTCCTAATTAGGACGAACAAGAGAATTCGTGAGTTATCTCTCTCAAATTATTCAAACCACTTTTGAAAGTTGGGTTTAATTCATCCAGAGAGAAATTAAGTTAACGATACTTACAACAATTGATTATTTGATTCAATTGAAAAGGTAGTAATTTACCCAGGGTAAAGGGTAAAGCTAATTGATGATTGTATTAAGCAGTTGTAAAAGCAACAATCTTCAATTAAGACAGGTGGCCAGTTTGTTAGGAGAATTAGTGTTATTTCCAGCAATACAATATGGGCCATTGGATTACCAGCAGCTGCAGAGTGCAAAAAGAAAAAAACACTAAGATGCATGATGGCCATTTTTTGATAGGCCATGCAATTAAACAATAAATGCTGCTTCTGATTGCAGTAGTGGATTTAACATGTCTTGAGTAGTTCAAGCAAGATACGGATTGAACAGCCTTCCATGGTCTTAACAGACTGATATCAGTGTACTAGGATTGGTGCCACTGAAAAGGTATCCATCTGTGGACAGATGGAATATGGAAGAAGTATTATTTTACAGACATGGAGAATCTACGTTTTAAAGTCTATTGGAAGGCTTATGAGCTACAAGCTTGTTGTTAAATACAACTAATCTGCATGTTCAGTTTCAAATTAACAACACTACAGCAATGGCATGTATTAATTGTATGGATGGAATTTCCATGATAACAAAGAATGGATGTTAAACCTTAAGATTTTTTAATGATATAATAGTCAGATTTGGGAAGCCAGATATGACTTGTTTCCATCCAGACTCAATCATCAGTTACAGAGATATGTGTTATGGGACTACATCGGGAGACAGTAGCGATGGATGTTTCTCGCTATATTAGGATGGTATGTTGTTATATGCATTTTACTTCATCCTGTCTCATAAATCGATGTCTGCTTAAAACGAAGCGGTATTCGTGGTACCAGACGGGTCTACGCAGCCATGGTTCCCTTTGATATTGAAATTTATGACACAGTTTCTGATAAATGTTCCCAAAAGAAGTAAGTTACTGGTGTATTCGATAATTGGAGAGTAACATCTGTCATATGCCTGTATGGATGCAGGGTTTAAAAAAGAGGATTGTCTGGGCATGCTGTGGACATGCTTACAGCAGTCTGGCAGAAGAGTACTCAAAAGCAGTACATTTGTGAATCTGAGTTGTGACTCTGTAAATACTGCTTTCCCATTATGTAAAGAATGAGGGGAAAAATGTCTGTGTATAAAAGAATATGGAATGTTGTACGGTACATGTCTCAAATATCTTGGATTGACCTCTATTTAATGGGTTGAGGTATAGTGTGATTTATTCACACAGAAGTATATTATTCCTCGGTTTTATTTGATGAGGTTGGAAAGACATCCTGTTGAGTCTCGTTCTTTTATTTCCAGATTAATGAAAGGAATTTTAATTCCAGACCTTCTAAACCTAGGAGAGAATCTGGAATATAGAATTGTTTTAAGCTACTTCATCAAAGGAGTCTTGGTACGATTCTGATTTGGCCAAGTTCAGCATGAAGGTAGTCATGTTTATGGCACTTGTAACATTACAAAGTTACAGATTCACAGAAGTACCTCAGGATTATGTTATGTTTTACATTTTATGAACTACTCAAATGAAGTAGGATCAGGTGTGACGGGATTCAAGATTGTTTTATTAACATATTCTATGGATCCATGTCTATATGTTAAGACATATTTATTGCAAAAAATTGAGGCTACAAAGATCTTATGAAATATAAAAACAAGATTGTTTATCATTCACGAAAAACCATACAAGATAGTGTCAGTTTAGACTATTTTAAGATGGTTAAAAACAAGTTTTAGTTGCTGCACGTGTGAACATTGATGGTTTTACATTCCATTCAGTTTAGCAGCAACATTGACGACCAGGGCGAAGGAAGTCCCGTCGATCATATTCTCACAGCCGCCGGGTGATCTAATAAGTTGGTGTTTCAACACTTTTACCATTGGGCTATTGCCAATACGGGGCTGTTTGCAGATACTATATTATGTTCTGCTTCATTTTCCCTGGGTTAATGGGGATACTGTTAATTCTTTTATTCAAATAAATGAATTACTGCATTTGTGGTACAAATGTTATTATTAATGCATTATTGATTATTCTCGTTCCATCAATGCAGTGAGAAGCCGGGATTTGTCTGCGGCATGAAATCACAAAGCTTTAAAATCTTCACGTAGTCACTCACGTGACTCCGAAGTAAGATTAAACGAGAACTTACCTAAGTTTGAAGTTTGATCTTTATTTTATGAGGAGTTACGTTGGTGATTACGTGCCCACCACGACCCAACCCTCTATCATAAAGGTCGGATGGAAGTTCTTGTATTACTCGTTTTATTATGATACTATATTACTTCGCTTGTTGTTTTTTGTGATTTCACACCGCTGCTTCGAAGATTGACGCGCAGGCGCACTGGCGGGGTTCTTCACGTAATCACCAACGTAACTCCTCATAAAATAAAGATCAAACTTCAAACTTAGGTAAGTTCTCGTTTAATCTTACTATTAATTGTTATTAATTCTGTTTCTGCAGCACTTTTCACTGGGTTGAGTTGCCTTTGTGCCTCCCAGCCATTTTGAATGTAGACACAAAGAACTACAGATGCTGGAATCCTGTGTTGAACTCGAAGTGCTGGAGCAACTCAGCAACCCTTCTTCAGAAGGATCCTCACACGAAACATCACCTATCCATGTCCTCCAGAGATGCTGCCTGACCCACTGAGTTACTCCAGCACTTTGTGATCTATGCAATTAATTTTGAATTGTAGTATCTCGAATTGTAGTATCGAGCACAGAATTGTGGACACAGCGCAGACCATCACACAAACCAACCTCCCTTCCATTGAATCCAGTTGCACCTCACGCTGCCTTGGCAAGGCCACCAGCATAATCAAGGATGAGTCGATACCTTGGCCACTCCATCCTCCTCCCTCTCCCATTGAGCAAATGTATAGAAGTGTGAAAATGCACTGCTCCAGATTTAGGGACAGTTTCTTCCCTTGCTGTCTACCAGGCAACTGAACCATCCTACCAATAACTAGAGAGCAGTCCTGAACTACTATCTACCTCATTGCAGATCGTCGGACTACCTTTGATCGAACCTTACTAGACTTTATCTTCCACTAAACGTTATTCTCTGTATCATGTATCTGTACACTGTGGATGGCACGATTGTAATCATGTATTGTCTTTCCACTGATTGGTTAGCACTCAACAAATGGGCAGCATAATGGCGCAGTGGTAGAGTTACTGCCTTACGGCACTTACAGCGCCAGAGACCTGGGTTGAATCCTGACTATGGGTGCTGTCTGTACGGAGTTTGTACGTTCTCCCTGTTACAGCGTGGGTTTTCGCCGAGATCTTCAGTATCCTCCCACACTCCAAAGACGTACAGGATTGTAGATTAATTGGCTTGGTTTGTAACAACTGTCCCCAGAGTGTAGGATAGTGTTAATGAGCAGGGATCGCTGGTCAGTGCTGACTCGATGGGCCGAAGGGCCTGTTTCTGTGCTGTATCTCTAAAGGACGCTGAGGAAAACTTCCCTTCTATTCTTTTGGATGATAGCATGTGTCATTTTAATTCTCCCTCAAAGGTTGGAAGGGATGGCTGTAATCGAGAATGACTCTTGGGCAGAAACCATTAAAGTGAAAGGTTAAACAAGATAAAGATCTCTTCCGTACCTTTTGATGCTCTATCTCAAAGTTTGCCATTTTCCTTTTCACACAGTGTGTCTGCCAGCTATTTTTAACCTTATCCTGGATGCAGGCGTCTTCTTCAAACAATTACTCATTGCCATTTTCTCCATTTAACTTATGCCATCTCTTAATCTAATGACCAGACCTATAGGAGACTACCTGATCCCCAGAAACCCAGCAGGTTGATGGATAAGTGCTTAGTATAACTTGATTATATCTACTTACTCATTCTTCTGTACCTTTTGAACTGCAATAATCGGCACTAGTCTGAAATAACGATGCATTCTAATTTTAATGGTTCTCAATAATAGCTGTCTCAACAATGATACAAAGTGATTCAGACAATCTGCTGCGACTTGTTCTAACATCGTTTGGGAAACTCATTCTTCACATAATCACTGATTTCCTACCAGGATTTAAGCTTTTCATCTTTCACACAGGTTAATGAATGACTGCACGGTACCTTTTTAAATGAATGTTTAAGTGAGGGTACTAAAAAATCACCTATTGTGCAATTATCCTATGAGTGAATTAAACCACAGTGGTGGGGTGGTGTTGAGAGGAATGTTTAGTTTAAATGTCTCTGCTTTGAGCCCAGACTAACTTCATACAGTATATATAGGAAGGAACTGCAGATGCTGGTTTACACCGAAGTTAGACACCAAATGCTGGAGTAACTCAATGGGACAGGCAGCATCTCTGAAGAGAAGGAATGGGCGACGTTTTGGGTCGAGACCATTCTTCAGACTGAGTCAGGGGAGAGTCAGCAAGTTAATCATAGTTAGATGTGTGCTGTTGCAATCCTTTCCCATATTAGAGTCATTTGACCGATAGTCATCGAGTCATTCAGCATGGCCTCAGGCCCTTCGACCCAACTTGTTCATGCCAACCAAGATGCCTGTCTCCCATTTGCCAGCATTTGGCCAATATTCCTCTCAACCTTTCCTATCCATGCACCTGTCCAAATGTCTTTTAAATGTAGTTATTGTTCCAGCCTCAATAACAGAGACAATATCTCCAGTTCTGCGAGGAAGTGTCTCTGTTCCTCTGTCGGCTCGTTCCATATACCCACCACCCTCTGTGTGAAAAAGTGGCCCCTCAGATTCCTATTAAATATTTCCACTCTCACTTTAAACCTCTGCTTTCCTGATTCCCCAATCCCGGGAAAAAAGATAGTGTACATTCATCCTATGATGAAATCATACTATGAATGTACAACTGTCTATGCCCTTCTTGATTTTATACACCTCCATAACATCATCCCTCTGTGGCCTACATTCCAAGGAATAAGGTCCTAGCCTGCCCGACCTCTCCCTACAACTCAGTCCTTCAGGACCAGGCAACGTCCTCATCAATCTGCTCTGCACTCTTTCCAGCTTAATATTGAACATAGACACAAAATGCTGGAGTAACTCCGCTGGTGAGGCAGCATCTCTGGAGAGAAGGAATGGACGACGTTTCGGGTCGAGACCCTTCTTCAGACTGGTGTCAGGGGAGGGGCCGGAACAAAAATAGAATGTAGGTGGAGACAGTAAGACTAGTGGGAGAACCGGGAAGGGGAAGGGGATGGAGAGAGAAGGGGATGGATGGCTCACCAACAGAATCTTTCACCACGTCAGCAAAACTCTGTTGCAATTTTACTGCACTCTATCATGCTCTGGAAAATGCATCGATAAGCAAAAGTGCAGCAAAGTGCCGCATTGCCTAATATTAGCCTGAAGTTTGCTTGAAACATTGCACAAGGTTCAAAAGTAAACAGAAAATTCTGGGGATATTCACCAGGTCAGACAGTACCTGCAGGGAATAAAATCCAACTAACGTTTCAGATCAATGATCTGTCAATAGAACTCTACTCACCAACATAACTTGTTGCTGAAATCAAATAGCTGATAAATTTGACCATAGAACAGCAGATCCATTAGCTGTGCCTCTCCAAAACCTTTATTCCATGGAACCCTTAAGCGTGTTTCATTGTTGAAATGGTAACAATAATCCTGGAGATTCTCTCATTTCACATTTTATTTCCTGGAAAAATACAGAAGTGCTAGAAACATACAATTACTGCATTGAATAAAACTGCCAAGAGCACTTGGGGCGGCGCGGTGATGCACTGGTAGAGTTGGTGCCTTAAGGGCCTGTCCCACTTTCACGACCTAATTCACGACCTCTGCAGAGTTTGCCCTTGGCTCATACTCGCAGCATGGTCATCACGTGGTCGTAGGAGGTCGTAGGAGGTCGTAGGTAGGTCGTAGGTAGGTCGTGATGCTAATCGTAGATACTCGTGGCATCAAGTAGGTCGGGGCATTTTTCTAGAGTCTTCTAATGTCCATGAGTAAAAAATGTCGTGAAAGTGGAACAGGCAATTTACCTATCAAAATATCTTATAAATGTTCTTATAGTACCAGCCTCAACCACTTCTTCTAGCAAGTCATTCCATATAGTCACAACTCTGTGTGAAAAAGTTGCTCCTCAGGCTCCTGTCCTTCCCCTCCCACTTCACCTTTCACCTCTCACTTCACCTTTCACCTCTCACGTAATGCGGTACAGTGGAACAACGGACTGCACCATTATGCATTATGCAGCTGGCAGAGCTGCTACCTCGCAGCATCAGAGTATGAGTTTGATCCTGACCTCGGGTACTGTCTGTGTGGAGTTTGCACGTTTTCCCTGTTTCCCCCCACTTCCTTAAGGGGCTGTCCCACTTGGGCGACCTAATTGGCAAGTTTAGAAGAGTTTGAAAAAATGATATGTTGAAGACCTCCTTCGACTATGTAGAAGACCTCCTTCGACCTCCTTCGACTATGTTGAAGACCAGCTTCGACTAGCTACGACTAGCTACGACTAACTTCGGGAAAATTGGACACCGAATAGTGGAGAGTGAGACTACCTCCTTCGATCTCCTTTGACCTCCCTTCGACCTCCCTTCGACTATGAATGACTACCTTCGACTATCTACGACTACCTTCAACTACCTTCGACTACCCTCGAATACCTACAACTAACAAGCCGACCTACTACGACCTACTGCGATCTATTGCGACTAAATCTACGAGTGAAAAAAGTAGCGATTTTTTTCCATGGCAACCTTTTTTTACTCGCAGGCATTTTTTTAACATATTGAAAAAATTGCCGCGACCTAGCTGAGGCCTCGAGTACACGGAGACCACTCTCGAGCATGAAGGAGAGTTATGAAGACGTCCTACGACCTTGTGTCGACCATGCTGTGAGTACGAGTCGAGGGCAAACTCACCAGAACTCGCGGATTAGGTCGCCCAAGTGGGACAGGCCCTTAAAGATGTGCAGTTTTGTAGGTTAACTGGCCTCTGTAAAATTGCCCATATGGTGTAGGGAGGGAATAGAAAAATGGGATAATGTAGAATTTGTGTGAACAGATGATTGATGGTCGGTGTGGACTCGGTGGGCCAAAGGGCCTGTTTCCATGCTATATCTCTAAATTAAACTAAACTAAATTAAACTAACCTAAACTAAATTAACCTACCAGCTCTACCATCTTCGATGGGAGAAAACGGAAGAAAGGGAGAACATGCAACCTCAACAGAAACAGCTCCTGAGATCAGGCTTGAACTCGCATTGATGGCGTTGTGAGCTCTACTAACCGTGCTGCCTTTTAAGGCTGTTAGGAATTGAAATCACAAATGCCAGACTAGGGTAACACAACAATTTGCATTCTTTATAGGACTTATGAACCTACAAGACGTCTATAATCTCTGCATGACAGGCAGCATCTCTGGAGAGAAGGAATGGGTGACATTTCAGGTCAAGACCCTTCCTTAGACTCCAGTCTGAAGAAGTTCTCGACCCAAAACATCACCCATTCCTTCTGTCCAGAGATGCTGCCTGTCCAGCTGAGCCACTCCAGCATTTTGTGCCTATCTTTGTTATAAACCAGCATCTGCAGTTCCTTCCTACACAATCTCTGCTTACTTATTTACTTACTTACTGCCTATTATGCCTCCTGGCATGTAGGGCAGCAACGAAGGTCCTCCACTCCTGTCTGTTCTGGGCTAGCTTCTGGACACTTCCCCAGGTCAGGTCCATTGTTTTCATTTCCTCCTCTACAGTTTGACGCCAGGTGGTTTTGGGTCTCCCTCTTTTCCTTTTCCCTTCCGGTGTCCAGTGCAGGGCTATTCTTTGGATGCTGTCTGGTTCTCTTCTCAGTATATGACCAATCCAGTTCCAGCGCCTTCTCATGATGATGGTGTCCATGCTCTCTTGTCGGCATTGAGCAAGGACATCTTGTGTTGGATATGGTGTTTGGCCAAAATATTCTAATGATTCTTTTCAGGTTCTTAGTATGGAAGACTGACAGCTGGTTGATGTCGCTCGCTGTCATTCTCCAGCATTCCGAGCCATATAGGAGGGTGGAGAGGACACAGCTCTGGTATAACTTCAGTTTGGTCTTGGTGCTGTATTGCTGGGTGTACATTGTTCGTACATTCCAAAAACCTATCCTAGTCTTATGTTTGGCAAATAGAACTTCCACCTTCCTGCCAGTGGCTTCCTTTCGGCTTTCTTTTTTTCTTTTTTTTAATGATTTTTATTAGAAGCGTAAAAACATAATAGCAACACGGTTTGTTTATCAATTACATTCATACAAAGCTTCAGTTCTTTTTATAGAATTTTTTAAAAGATAGAATTGAAAAGAAAGATCTATAAACTAATAGAAAGGAAGGGATAAAGAGAAAAAAAAACGAGAGAAAGAAAAAACAAAAAAAACAAACAAGGATAATTACCAATAACAGTTTTGGAGATAGGTCCGTAAATTTTACTTCGGAGTCACGTGAGTGACTACGTGAAGAGCCCGTCCAGCACGCATGCGCGACATTAGCGTTCACGCAGTGTAACAGCGACGACCGGGAGTACAGGCGCTCCCGCTACACGTCGGTGGAAAATAAACAGCGGGCCATCAGGTAAGTCTTACTCTGAGGTCATAATCAGCAAGCTGTGCTCTGCTCTGTATTCCAGGGGATCTGGAAAAATGAGTAGCACGGCAAAGGAGAAAACCGCCCCCCGTTCGACTCCAACAGAACGGGAGTGTCCCATCAGTGGGGGGCGAGAGGCGGCACCTGGACCGCATATGCTGCGGCACACCCTCATCGAGACCGAGCCGAGCCCAGTACCGCTATCGCAGCCTGAGGAGCGGCAGCGGGCTGGAGGAAAAGCAAGACAAAAAACAGACCGTCCGGTTATGTCTGACTCCGATGAGGAGGGTCCGCCTGAGAGCGGCAGAGCTAGCCGCCTGAGCCGAATGGAAAGGCTCATGGAGCAACTGCTCCAGCGAGACTTGCTTCGGGAGCTGGAGCAGTCTCGCACAGGGGGATCAGGCACTCCCACAGCAGTGCGTTATAATGCACTGGCCATTGCTTCCCCCTCAGATGAGGGCAGCATTGGCGACCAGGGCTGGGCTGGTCACGATCAGGGGTCATTGGCTGAAGATGTCGGGAGTACGCTTGGGGTACAGGATCAGGAAGAGCTGCTGGGTGTGGTGAATCGCTACGTGGTTACACCACGAGCAGGGCGGCCATTGGAGCCAAAACTGGCGGCCAGCATCAACCACCTGTCCCTCAAACCCCTACAAGACAGGTACTTAATGAGGCACTAGAGCTGGAAAACTGCAGTTCGCTCAATGTACCGGCTGTTAACAGCCAAATCTGGGGGGGGGGTATGTGGGACAGAGTATCCGGAACCAGGAGCTAAAATCCTCAAGCTCCTGACGACAGGGATAACAGCCTATGCTCGTTCCGTGGATGGGGTGGATATGACCACAAACCAGCAAGACACTCTGGCTCTGCTGTGCAACACCCAATATGAGATAAACAACCTCCGCAAGGAGAGAATAAGACCTGCCCTCAATCCCAGGTTTGCAGGACTGTGTAAAACACCGGCCTCAGAGGCGCAGATCCTGTTATTTGGAAGGGCAAGTGAAAGACCTGGAGGAGAGTCCAAAGCATTTGGCCTCATGAGGGCAGGCCCCGGAACGAGCAGACCCACACAAAAAAACAGACGGCAGTACCCCACCGCGTCCACCAGTCGAGGTCAAATTTATGGAACTGGTGAAAGCTCGGGGTCCGCATATTATCCCCGAAAGCCTTTTTAGGCCAGGGCCCAGAGCGGACCCCATGGAAAATGCGCCACCCCCAATCAGCGGTACATCCAGCAGTACTACGACGGATGAACAAACGGAAGAAGGAACACTACCATAACTATGGAGGTAGGTGGGTATGGTTCCTACCAGCATGTAAAAATGGGGGAACTGTACTAACAGGGGGAAGATTACACCTGTTCATTAAAGCATGGAGGTGTCTCACGAATGATAGTTATATACTTAACAGTATTCGGGGATACAAAATAGAGTTCATTCAAGAAAACATGCCACCAGTTCAGCACGTACCCCAAAGGGTCTTTACCCTCTCAGTCAAAGAGAACTAGAGGCTCAAGCAGAACTGGTGAGGTTACTTACAAAGGGTGTCATTGAGAAATCCAAACATGAACCTTTGGAATTTGTCTCAAAAATATTTACCAAAAGCAAAAAAGATGGTGGATGTCGCATCATCATTGACTTAACCTCACTAAATACCTTTGTTAAGTATGTACATTTCAAAATGGAAACATTTGTAACTGCTAAACAACTGATTTCCAAAGGATACTTTATGGCAAGCATTGATTTAAAAGATGCCTACTATTCAGTACCCATTCACAAGGGTCATCGCAGATACCTGAAATTTACCTGGATGGGGCAACTATGGCAGTATAAAGTGTTGCCTAATGGGTTGACATCAGCCCTAGACTATTTACCAAGATATTAAAACCAGCCTTGGCAACATTAACGAAACAAAGACATATTGTCATGGCGTATCTTGATGATATCCTAATAGTAGGCAAAACCATGGAGTTGGCTAAATCAGCTGTATTAGCTACCAAACAATTGTTTGAAACCCTGGGTTTTGTCATACATCCAGATAAATCTAAGTTGACGCCATCCACAACTATGGACTATCTGGGATTCACAATTAACTCAATCCACATGTCTGTAACGTTGCCAAAAGGTAAAGCAGCAGAATTGGCACAGACGTGCAACAATTTAATGGTAAGCAATCGACCAACCATCCGACAAGTGGCAAGAGTAATTGGCAAAATGGTAACAGCATTTTCAGCTACACAATTTGGACTCCTGCACTATCAGCACCTACAAAGGGCAAAAGTACAGGCGTTGAAACGGCATGCAGGTCACTTTGACCGAACCATGAAACTACCCATTGAAGCAATATCAGAGTTACAATGGTGGATATAACACATTTGGCATAGTTCCAGCACTATCATCATCAATAACCCAACATTAACTATACAAACAGATGCCAGTGCTCAAGGCTGGGGAGCAACTAATACCATATCCAGCACAGGTGGTAGATGGACTAACCTAGACTCATCTTTACTACAAACACTGGGCATAAATTATTTGGAAATGTTGGGTGCGTTTTATGGTTTTAAAGCATATTCTAGGAATATGCACAACTTGCATGTTCATTTACAAATTGATAATATCACGCTGGTGGCCTATATTAACCATATGGGCGGAATAAAATCGATATCATGTGACAATTGGGTCAACACAATCTGGTAATGGTGGGTCGATAGACATATTTGGCTATCAGCAACTTACCTACCAGGTAAGCTAAATACAGTGCCAGGTTACGCAAATTCAATGATAAACACCGAATGGATGTTAAATCCTAGAGCTTTTGCTAAAATTACAAAGCAATATGGCACACCAGATATCGATCTCTTTGCATCCAGACTAAATCACCACGTACCAATGTATGTCCCTTGGGAACCACACCCTGAGGCAGCAGCGATAGATGCATTCGCGCTGAACTGGGGGACCGATTTCTTCTATGCTTTCCCCCCCTTCTGCCTTAATCTGTAGGGTACTACGCAAAATACAGATGGACTCTGCTTCAGGTATTTTGATAGTACCAACTGGCCTACACAGCCATGGTTCCCAGTGGTCCTCGACATGGTCATCGAAACTCCTATGACCTTTCCCAGTAGCCCAGACCTATTGACGCACCCTGTATCAGGCATAAGTCATCCATGCCATGACAAATTTAACCTACTGGGTTGCAGATTATCAAAAGACCACTGCTAGGACTGGGATTGTCTGACAGGACCATCAACATGATGACACCGTATGTCCACCAGGAAACAATACCTATCGAGCATCAGGAAGTGGGAAAGATACTGCTCGACTACTGGGACAACATACTCATCTGCAACCATAACCAATGTACTGGAGTTCCTGGGGGGCCTTCACCATAATGAAGGATTGAGCTACAGCGCCATCAATACTGCCAGACGTGCGCTGTCAGCCTACTTAAAACAGGTGCCAGGACAACAGGCCATAGGGTCTCGCCCGCTGGTGATCAAACTCATGAGGAGTATCGTCAACTCCAACCCTCTTAGACCTAGGTATACCCAAATCTGGGATGTCAGTGTGGTCCTGACATACCTAAGGGGATGGTCCCCAGCCAGGTCTCTCACCCTGGAAAAGCTAACCCTGAAAACGGTCATGCTGATGCCACTAGTCTCAGCACAAAGAGTCCAGTCCCTCCACTTACTGCGACTGGACAACATGGTTATAACACCAGACCGGGTCTCATTCACCATTCAGGAGCTGCTAAAGCAGAGTCCTAGTTATGGATTTCCGGGCATACCCACCTGACCTACGGTTGTGTGTCATGACTCACTTATTCACTTACATCAACACAACAAGAGATTCTCAAGGGAGGAAAAAAAAAAAAAAAAAAAGTCAGCCACAAGAAACCTCATGGTTGGGTGTCGAGCCAAACCATCTCAAGATGGCTCAAGCAGGTACTGGGAGCTGCTGGAGTAGATACTGATGTATATACATCTCACTCCACCAGAGCAGCATCCACATCGGCGGCTAAAAGAATGAACATGGAGAAAACGTTCCAAACGTTCTACCACAAGCCGCTAGCAGAACCTGTGTTATTTGCAGAAAGAGTTTTAAAATCTGCAAAAATATATAATTTAAGCCCGGGGGAGCATTTTGTCTTTTGTTATTGTTTAATAGATACCATTATTGTTTACAAACAGATTATGGTTGATTACGATAACATACTTCCTCCCTTGAATGACTTCGGCAGCGAGTGAAGTATGAACTGTTACACGGTTTGAAATCACAGAGCTTTAAAATCTTCACATAGTCACTCACGTGACTCCGAAGTAAAATAGTAAAATTAAATGAGAACTTACCAGTTTGAAGTTTGATCTGTATTTTATGAGGAGTTACAATGAGGGATTACGTGCCCTCCGCTCCCACCCTCAATTATAGATCAACTGGTATATTAGTTCTCCTTTTCTTTACTATGTTTATTTAAATTATTGTGTTTCCTGTGATTCCACAACGCTGCTTTGAAGAATGTCGCGCATGCGTGCTGGACGGGCTCTTCACGTAATCCCTCATCGTAACTCCTCATAAAATACAGATTAAACTTCAAACTGGTAATTCTCGTTTAATCTTACTATTATAAGGCGTAGTTATTCATCCAATCCTGAGATCGGGTTTCAGTCCAGCTTCTGTGTTGAACCAGTTTACCTCTTTAAAAAATCAATAAATGGAGACCATATTCTAACAAATAATTCTGGTTTGTCAATTAAGACGAGTCTAATTTTTTCCTTTCGGCTTTCACCATTGACATTCATCCTAGCATCTGTCGATAACCCTGGAAGTCCATCACGCCCAGTAGTATTGATTCCTTTTGTTGCTGTTTCCGTAACATATTTGTTTTACGAGACAGGGTTGTTAGCCCTATGCTCAACCTCCAACCTGGAGGACCAGTGGATCGTTCTTCGTCTCGCCTCCACCCTTCGACCTGTCCAGCATGGGAGACCCTAACAGGAGACGAATCTCCCGCTGGCATAGCTCTAGGGGTCACTGAGACACACAAGCTCCCCGACCATGACAAAGTTGCAATCCAACGGGGAGACAATCTCTGCATTCTACTTCAACTAATTTCAAATTTTAAAATTACCTTGTTGAGATTCTAAACTTACATCTCAAGCTGACGAGTCCAAGTTAGATCTAACAGATCAGAACACATTATTCTAATACAAGCAGTGTCCGACCAACATTTATTCTTTCACCAACGTCACCACAGCAGATTAATCATTGTTATTACAACATGACAATGACATGAATCAAGATGTTATCCTTAAATTGAGATACTTCAGTACGCCAATGCTGCTGCCTCTCATCTTGACGCTTTGATTAGTAACTTGATAGTATTTTTGTTTAATGTGCTTCTGATACAAGGATTGATGAAAGAATTAGGGTGGCTAAATACAAGATTACAGTCACATGGTCTGATACAAATTCTTGACGTTTTCAAAAAATAAAAATGACTGCGCTTTTCAAATAATGTAACAGTGATCGAAATAAAGGCCAGTTATTTTAAAATACAGTTGCTCTTGAAATATTTTAACAGAAATTCTCACTGAATCCCTGATAATGTCTTGCATCACCCATATTCATTAGCCAAGGGAAATAGTTTTTTTGACTAGGTTTACATTGAATGATCAGAATACTGGATAATATTCATTATGGCATCACATAGTCAACATGAAGTCTTTCCTATGTGAAGACAAGATCACTTGTGTTTGTCTTTCCATATTGTGACTATACAATACAAACCTCACTGTAGATGGCACTTTTCCCTCACCTTGTTATGGTTATGAAAGACCCACAACTCACAAGTGCTATAAATCTTTCAGAGAATGTGAGGACAATCAGAATAAATGCTGGAGAAATTGTTACCACAACGTGGAAAGAAGAAATATTTAATTACATCCAATTGGGTTTGAGTGTCTGTGTTGTATTTGACGTAGAGATATTTGTTTAGTAAGCAATGTAACGCCTGATATAAGGAACTGCAGATGGTGGTTTACAAAAAAAGACACAATGCCAGAGTCAGGCAGCATCTCTGGAGAACATGGAAAAGTGACTTTTTCAGACTGTATTAATCTAGTACTATGTTTTTTTTTTAATGAAATGGTCGAGTTTGCTGAGTTTATGTTGTTTAGTTTTGTTTAGTTTAGATTAGTTTAGTTTAGAGATACAGCGTGAAAACAGGCCCTTTGGCCAACTGAGTCCACACCGACCAGCAATCCCCGCACATTAACACTACCCTACATACAAGGGACAATTTTACATTTACACCAGGCCAATTAACCTACAAACCTGTACATCTTTGGAGTGTGGGAGGAAACTGGAGCACCGGGAGAAAACTCATGCAGTTCACGGGGAGAACGTAAAAACTCTGTACAGACAGCACCCATGGTCAGGATCGAACCCGAGTCTCTGGTACTGTAAGGCTGTAGCTCCACCGCTGCGCCACCGTGCCACCCATTGTCATTGAAGCAATGTGTGGGTAAGAACTTTCATGCGTTCTCACACTTTATTAGCTGGTGCTAAAATGGCCATGCAAGGGATTGACAGCTTTTATTGCCATTGTGGCTCAGATATCCAAAATCATAAATGCTGTCAATTAAAAAAATGATTCATCAAAATTGCAATATCTTGGGATTGGTTAAAAAATAATGGCTTATTGGCTGAAGCATAGAATATGAGAGTAGGAACTCATGTTAAAACTATATAAAATATTAGTTAGATTACTACTTAGACTTCTGGTCACTACACATGAGTAGTGCTAAAAATGAGTGTAGAGGAAATTTGACAGGATGATGCCAAATTTGGAGAATTATTGTTTTGAGGACAGATTTGGCAGGTTGGGATAGTTCTTTAGGAGCAAGGAGACAGAGGGGAGAATTGGTTGAGGTGTATAAAGTTATGAGAGACCTAGTTTAAACGTCCCAGAGAGAATAGCTACACAATCCTTCTGTCAACGTTAAAAAAAATAGTCCACACAATGAAAGATACTGACCCCAGTTTTCCATGTAGTTGATTTTCCACATAGCTGCTATTAAAGAACAGTCATAGTTCATATGTTCATAAGTTATAGGAGCAGAATTAGACCATTCGGCCCATCAAGTCTACTCTGCCATTCAGTCATGGCTGATCTATCCTTCACCTCTCAGCCCTATTTTCCTGCCTTCTCCCCATAATCCCTGACACCCGTACTAATCAAGAATCTGTTAATCTCCACCATAACAAATCCATCGACTTGGCCTCCATGACCGTCTGTGGCAATGAATTCCACAATGTGTTGCACAAAGACATATACGTCTTTGAACCAAAATAGTCCACAACAATTTGGTTTCCCCCCCAGACAACTGCAAAGTGCTTCTGTTTGCAGAAAATAGTTCCATCTGCTTTTCAGGCAAGAGATGGCTGCATTCTGGGAGGTCCTCAATTGAACGGTGAGCTCATGAGATACAAGAAGCCCCCCAGTAATACAGCCCATTCTTCGTGGGTCAGAACCTCTGAAATTATGAAAGGGAAAGTTGGGAACATTGCAGTTCTCCATCTCACTGACTGAACGTGTGGAGAATGCAGAAACCCATTTTTTTTTTTTTTTTTTTTTATTTTTTTTTTAATAATTTTTTTAATAGAAGTACGGTAGATTACAGTAATGTACAACACGTATATATTAATACATTTTTTGTACCGCTTCACTTTTTTAAACTTTAAGAAAGAAAAAGAAAGAAGTAAGAAAAGTGAAGAAAGTGCGCAAAGGTTGTGAAGTGCAAAAGAGTGTTGGGAAAAGAAAGCCCCTTAGAAAAGAAGTTAGAGAAGGAAGTAAAGTTAGAAAATAGACCCTAGAAAAGAAAGAGAAAGAAAGAAGGAACAATCGCTCTATTATAACTCTTATAACATACTTCATAGAGAAGGAACTACCAACCAAGTCTGTTTTTGTTTTACCTCCCATTACCAGGTCCAGATACCTTTTATTTATTTATTTGTTTTTCTAAATTACTATTGCACCTCATGCTTGTAATAGGTCCAAAAACGTAGACCACGTCTTTTGAAATTGGTCTACTTTGCCTACTAGGAGGAATCTCATCTCTTCCAGATGTAATGTTTCCAACATATTTGATGTCCACATTTTTATTGTTGGTGTGGGCGCATTTTTCCAGAATTTAAGTATAAGCATTTTTCCCATTATTAGCCCATAATTGAGTAAATTCTTCTGATACACGTTTAATTCAGGAATACCTTCCGATATTCCAAAAATAATCCATTCTGGTTTTGGTACCAGTTTTATTTTGATTAATTTTGAAAAAATATCAAATATTTCAAACCAGAATTTTTGGATTTTTGTACAAAAAACAAAAGAATGTGCTATGGTAGCTTCTTGACATATACATTTATCACAGATTGGTGAGACGTTAGGAAAGATTTTATTTAGTTTGGTTTTTGAATAATATAATCTATGTAATGTTTTAAATTGGATAAGCGTATGTCGTACGTTGATCGAGCATTTATGCACCTGTAATAAATGATTATCCCAACTCTCTTTTGAAATTTTTATACCTAGATCTTGTTCCCAATCTCTTCTAATTCCATCTGTTGTGGGTATTTCTATGTTTAAGATGATATTATATAAGTATGATATTAAATTAACTGATTCCGCCTTTGTCTTCATTGCTTCATCTAGTAAGTCGGAAGGCATATTATAATAATCTTTTGTGTGTGTTTTCAAATAGTCACAGATTTGTAGATATTTAAAATATTGATTATTTTTCAAATTATATTTCAGTTGTAGTTGTTGGAATGATAGTAATTTTTCTAATTCATACAGATCTTCGAGCGTTTTGATTCCCATTCTTTCCCATTGTATAAATGCTTTATCTATGATTGAAGGTTTAAACGATGGGTTATTGACTATTGGTATTAAGAGAGATAGGTTTCTTAATTTTAGATTCTGTTTTATTTGCTTCCATGTTCTAATAGTGCTATATATAATTGGATTTTTATTATAATTTTTATTAATCAAATTTATTGGAGAGAGAATAATCGCTCCTATATTATTCGGGGAGCAATCCCCTTTTTCCATTATAATCCAGTCCACCTGCTGGGCAGAATTGTCCAGCAGGTGAATCATATTTTTAATATTTACTGCCCAGTTATAATACATAAAGTTAGGGAGCGCTAGACCCCCCAACTCTTTTCGTTTGTTAAGGTGTGTTCTTTGTATTCTGTGGGATTTGTAATCCCATATAAAATTTGTAATGTCTGAGTCCAGTTTTTTGAAAAACTTTTTTGGGAGATATATAGGTATTGATTGAAATAGGTAAAGGATTTGTGGTAAGAAAATCATTTTTATAGCATTTATCCTACCTATTAAGGACATCGGAAGTGTTTTCCAAAATTTAATCAAATTATTTAATTTCTTAAGTAGGGGATTATAATTAGCTTTAAACATATCATGGTAATTTCTAGTGATCTCAATTCCTAAATATTTGAATTTTTCCATAGCTATTTTAAAAGGGAATTTCCTGAGATGTGTTGAGTCTTTTGGTTTAATCGACATAATTTCACTTTTGTTCCAATTTATTCTATATCCTGAAAAGGATCCAAAGTCCTCAATTAAGTTTAATATATTTGGTATACTAATTTGTGGTTTTGTGATGTACAGTAGTACATCATCAGCATATAGGGATAGTTTGTTGTTTGAATATTTTGTGTTATAACCGTGAATATTCGAGTGTGTTCTTATTTTTTCAGCAAGGGGTTCAATTACCAAAGCAAATAACAGCGGTGATAGTGAACATCCTTGTCTGTTGCCCCTAGATAATTCGAATTTTGAAGATAATATATTATTAGTTAGTATTCTAGCCGTAGGTTTGTTATATAGTAGTTTTATCCATGCAATAAAGTTTTCTCCCAATTGGAATTTTTGCAATACTTTGATCATATAGTCCCATTCTACTTGATCAAACGCTTTTTCTGCGTCCAGTGAGATGATAGCTAACTCTTGGTCATAAGATTTATGTGAATGCATTATGTTAAGCAAACGTCTCAAATTATTAAATGAGTGTCTCTTAGGTATAAATCCTGTTTGATCCTCATGTATTAGTCTACTAACATACTTGCTTAATCTATTGGCTAATGTTTTTGCTATTATTTTCTGATCCGTATTTAACAAAGCAATAGCTCTATATGATCCTGGTTCTTCTATATTTTTATCTTTTTTAAGTATTAATATGATCGTTGATTCCGCTAGTGTTTCAGGTAGGTTTTGCTCTTTATAAGCATATGTATACATTTTTTGTAATCGTGGAGTAACTATATCATAAAAAGATTTATAAAATTCATTACTGAATCCGTCTGGTCCTGGTGTTTTTCCATTTTTTAGTGTTTTTATTGTGTCTTCTATCTCCTTAGAAGTAATTTGTGCTCCCAGTTCCTCTTGTTCCCTGCGTTCTAATTGTGGTAGATTACAATTATCTAAAAATTCTGAGATTTTATTATTGTCTATTGACGTTTTAGATGTGTATAGATTCTGGTAAAATTGAGCAAATCTTTTATTAATATCCTTGGGTAGTGTTAATACTTCCCCTCTATCTGATTTAATCTTTAATATTGCATTCTCTTTTTCCCGTTTTTTAAGTTGTCGTGCTAGAAGTTTGTGGGGTTTGTCCCCGAATTCGAAGTGTTCTTGTTTTGTGATTTGAAATAATGTTATAACTTTCTCTGACAGTAATTTATTTAACTGAAATTTCAGTAGTAGTATTTTATTATGTTTATCCATAGTTGGGTCTTTAGCATTATCTATATCTAACTGTTTTATTTGATCTTCTAAGTGTCTTTGTTCATTCTTATTCTTTTTATTTTGATAAGCTTGAAATGAAATAATGACTCCTCTTATAAATGCTTTGAAGGATTCCCATAATAACGTGGGGGATATCTCTGGTGTATCATTTAACTCAAAAAATAGATCCATCTGTTTTTTTAGATAGATACTCCCTTGAGGGTCTTTTAAAATGTGTGAGTTAAACCTCCAGAACGGTTTATTCATAGACATTCCTTCTAGTTTTAGAACAAAAGTTAACGGAGAATGATCTGAGATCGCATTAATATGATATTTAGGATTCAAAGAGTGCGGAATTAATTTTGTATCCACAAGAAAATAGTCTATCCGTGAATATGTTTTATGCACCATTGAATAAAACGAGTAATCCCTTCCCGTCGGGTTTGCAATCCTCCATACATCTGTTATATTTGTGTTTTCCATATATGTGTGCAATAGTTCACTGGTTTTAGATTTCGTCTGACCTTTTTGTTTTTGCATCGATTTATCTAAATAAGGATCTAAAACACAATTAAAATCTCCTCCGATTATAACATTTTGATAATTAGATTCTGCAATTATATTCAGAATTTTATTAAAAAATTGAGGGTTATCAAAGTTGGGCGCATATATGTTTACCAGCGTAATTGGCATATTATTGATCTCCCCTGCTACTATAAGATATCTCCCTTCCTTATCTAAAATAGTGTTCTTTGATTTAAATGGAATTCCTTTACGAATAATAATTGCAGTACCTCTAGATTTGGAGGTAAATGAAGAGTGAAATGTTTGGCCTATCCAGTTCGCCCTCAGTCTTGTCTGATCTTGCTGTTTAAGATGTGTTTCCTGTAGAAACGCAATGTCCGTGTTGTATGATTTCAACTGAGCTAGTATCTTGCCCCTTTTAATAGGTTCATTAATCCCCCTTATATTCCAACTACATAATGTGATTCTTCCTATTTTCTTTTGATTGTCGTCATGCATTTTTACCAGTTTTAATGACCTTAATTATTGTGGTGCGTTCATACCTCCGGACTCTGGTTATTTTGGGAGTATTTCTATTATAGACTTCCTTGGTAGTTCTCCTGCGCGATTGTCCTTGAAGAAAAAACACACAGATGTGACATATTGTGATTAAAAAAAAAGTATATAAATCAAATAAATTTACGGTGTCTAAAATTTCAACACCGTAGTGAGTGGCCCACTCGTCTGTGGGGTACGACATCCATAACGCTTCCGGCGTAGTTGGTATAAAGTTAGCCCCGCTGTATTTATTACCCAAAATCTATGGGGTCATTACCGTTTCCAATTCAGTTCTATTTCACCCAGTTACAATTTATATATATGTCAAATGTATTCGATTCCATATCCTACTCACTCTTTATCTCTTAACTATTTTAAAATGAATTTAGTATTGTTAAAGTGAGCGGTTTACTGAGTGGATTAACCGGAGTCAGGTTCCTGGAATTGTGCCAGGTGCCTGATCTCCTCTCCTCTCCACGAGCTGCGAACGTATGTGATAACTGCTGTCTGCGTTATGACGCAGGCACCACAGTTTTATCAGTTTCAAATATTATTTCTATATTAGTATTGTTAATTATTAATTATGATTAATTCTCAGCATTTTGTAAAACTATATAAGCCGTATATATTTTTCATACCAACCTCGAGTGTATATTATCTCTTAACTATTTTAAATTGGTTTTAATATTGTTAAAAATGAGCTGTTCGCTGGAAGGGTTAACGGGAGTCTGGCTCCTGGAGTTATGCCAGGTACCCGGTCTCCCCCTCCCTCCACTCTCGAGCTGCATAGCACTTGCTGTTATCTGCTAAACAGAGCAGGCTGCACATTTTTTATCTATTACAATTGCTATTTCTATATTAGTATTGTTAATTATTAATTATTATTAGTTCTCAGTTTTTTCAGTTTTTTATAAACAATATAAGCCATGTGATGTTTTTCACTCTCAGCCCAGCAGTTCGTCCCGTGTTATCAGGTTTTCCTCGTTTGAGCACGTAGTGTCCTTGAATTACATAGCACAATGTTCCAGCGAAGATAATAATGTCTAGCCACGTCTCACTAAGAATCTGTTGCTTGAAGTCAAATAAAAAATAAAAAATCAGTGTTCAGTTAATTCACTTTCCTTGTGATACTCATGTTGGGAGAATAAGCAAGTTCGTTTGTTCATGTCGTCTTGGTTTTCAATCTCCAGTTGATGCAGCCTTAGTCGCGATTTCTTGAGCGTATTTGAGAGATTCATCCGAATTAGTGAATGTTTTTGACACTCCCTCAAAGGTAATACGCATTCTAGCCGGATAGAACACTCCACACAAAACTCCCTTAACACCATAAAGAACTTCTCTGGTCTGTGAGAACTTTCTTCTCTTTTGCTCAATCTCATAAGGGTAGTCCCGTAGGAGTTTAATAGTATCACCTCTGTACATCATCTTCTCTCCGTGGTTGATTTTTTTCATCAGCGCTTCCATTGTTGAGATATCCCGAAGTTTAATTATGATCTGTCGTGGGTAGGCACGTTCTCCTTGAGATCTTGATTTAAATCTAGGGAGTCGATGTGCTACTTCAATTACAGGTACTTCTGGTAGCTTCAGTACGTGTTTAATTAGGTTGGCAGCGAACTCACAAACATTGTCCCCCTCAGCTCCCTCTTTTACACCACGTATTCTTATATTTTGACGTCTTGAGCGAGCTTCTAGGTCAACACATTTATTCGAAACCTTTGTGACTTGGTTCTTGAGACTATCTATTTCTGACTTCATAGTCTGCATCTCTCCAGCCATCACTTCCACAGCAGCTTCCAAATCTTTCACTGCAGATGCATTTGCAGCCACAGTTTCGTGCACAGCCTCAAACCTCTTTATGGTCTCTTCTGCCACCTTTTCAATTTTTATCGATAATCCTTTTTCCACACCTTCTATTCTTTTTTGGAGAGCCTCAATACCCTCAAGTATTTTATCATTACCGGCCATCAATTTACTGTTCCCAGCTTCCATATCATTTTTGATATCTCTTACCGAGTTTCTTAAGTCCTCCATTTCGGTTTTCTCTTTTGCAGATCGAGTAGCCATTCCAGAGACCTCTCCAGAGGTCAGTTCTGAAGTTTCTTGCTGTTCCAGAGTCTTCAGCAGATGTTTTGAGATTTTCCTCTGTGGGCTCTGACCTGGAGATGTACTTTTCATTTAAAATGACTTTCCCTCCGTTAAAATCGCGGCGCTTACTGATGACGTCATCAGCACCGCGACATGAAGCTCCGGTAAGTTTTTAAAAACGGTCCCGACCTCCAGACCCGATTTTAACGCGAAAAAACGCGTTTTTTTCAGCGGAGCTAAAAAGTTTGCGACTGCTAGCAAAGCATGTCGCCACCGGAAGTCGCAGAAACCCATTTAAAGAGTATCTGGATGAGTATTTGATCTGCGCTGTAACCTCACAACGCTATTAGATGTGAAATGGGATTAGTCATAATAGCATCCTTTGCTAGCGATCATTGTGCGATCAATCCTATTCATTCATCAACAATGGTCTCCCATAATTATTGAAATGGATGCAGCATGATCTAGAATTATGCACTCCAATCGTATTGCACCCAGCTGTGGGAATGGTGTGCAGCAGCACTCCGGTTTATTAAATGAGTCTCTCTTTTGCCACAAGCCACTGATTGTCTTAGGTTTGGTGGTTGGAGATTGGGAATGTTGGCACCAACACAGCACTTCAACATCCGAAAGGCCGGCATTGGGTTCTACAAAATATTCACATGCAGTTGAGGTTGTTTTTATCTACATAGGAGTGAATCTGGTCCCTTCACCACATGTGGACATAAGTGAAACCCTTTGAAGTTACATATGGGAAGAAATTAGTTTTAAGACCCTGCACGCAGCTCACTGCAATTTCACTTGAGAGTTGTAAATGAAGTTTGAGGAGAGTACATTATTTTCATGTTTTTTAAATCATTAGCCCCTGTCCCCCCATGCATTACTTGTGAAATCTTGTCATGCCATCTGCTATGAATGTCCAAGTTTAGGGATTAGAGTTGAAAGTGCACCCTTGCACATGAGGAAACAAGGAACTGTAGATGCCGGTTAATACATAAAAGAACACAGAGTGCCAGAGTAACTCAGCAGGTCAGGTAGCATCTCTGGATAGGTGACATTTCAGGTTGAGACTCTTCTTCATACCTGCACGGTGTAGCAGCAGATTTTCATATCTTTCGAGAAATTAACTCCCTAGCCGCCTTTTGGATGAGCATGGATAAGGGGAATGTCTTCGATACGCATGCGAGCTGGCTCACAGAGACCTACAGAGCTTCTTCACAGATATGGCTTAAAAACACAGTCTTTTGATGAATAAATGCTTTATTGTTGATAGAAAGTAAGATACATCCAAATTTCTTCCGACTCATTACTACAATCTTCATCGAACTCCAGCTTATTACTTCAAACATTAGAAAACTCCTCGTGTCTCCTCGTGTCTCCATTACACTTCGCATGATCTCCTTTATGGCTCGCATGGTCGAAGGGTTAACCTTCTCCCTACTCGCTCCAAACTACACTAAAAACTAAAATTGTTCTTAGCTCCAAACACGCCCCAATACACGTCATAAATCCCACCCACAATATAACGGGCAGTCTAAAATTTAAAGGCACATGCCATCATCAATGACATGCAAAACAGGCCAAATGGCCACTACATACTGGCCCCTAATTGTTCCGAGTATATTACGAGGCAATGACTAATAAACATTTTTAAAAAGTGGCCATAAAGGCTTAACATATATCAAAAGCAAAAGGGCAGGGAATAAAACCCTATGTCTCCTCGTCGGGAAATTGAACCCCGGTCTCCCGCGGGGATACTAAACACTATCCTAACGAGGAAAAAATCTGCAATCAGAATTCTTCATCGACTCTTCCATCTTCACTTTCACCTTCTAGAAGCAAGCACAACTTGGTTATTAATCTTATTAAAACAGTGGTTTTAGTTCAATGTCGTATCGTGCATACCAAACCCTTAAAATCAGGCATGATACCCAGTATATAGTCCAAAAGATAATAGTCCAAAGTTTGATAGCATGAAACATCTTCCTCCACGTCCGATCAACTCATGAATGTGTTGTAACAGTAATGGTGAAGTATACAATATACAATATATACAATACAATATACAATATTTATTCATTGTCATTTGAACCTCAGTGAGGCTCAAACGAAACTCCGTTTCTACAGCCATAGAAACAAAACAATTCCTACAAGACACAGAAACATCCATCACAGTGAATCTCCTCCTCACTGTAATGGAAGGCAACATCTTTTCTCTCCCCTGCACCATTTTTCTCCCGATATTGAAGCCCCAGGCGGGCGATGGCAAGTCCCACGGCCGTTAAGGCCGCGCCGGGCGATGTACGGCCCCGCTCCCGGTCTTAATGTCTCAAAGTTGGGGCCCCCGGCGGGTGTTGGCATGTCCCACGGCCATTAAAGCCACGCCGGGCGATGTACGTCCCCGCTCCGGGTCGTTCCAACCCCGCGACACGGGCGAGAGAAGTTGCGTTGCGGAGCTCCGAAAAGCGGTCTCCACCAGGCACCCGTGAGCTCCCGATGTCCCAGTCCACCCGGCCTGCAGCTGGAGCCTCCGAGCTCCGGAGTCGGGCCGCAGCAGCGAGCCACCACCGCTCCCCACGCTCCGAGGCTGGCCAGCCCCACGATGGTAAGTAGTCCGCAGGCTCCGCGACTGGAGCCCCCAGGTCGTTCCGGTTTGTGGCCGCTCCACGGTGCTAGGCCCCAACGACAACGGAGACCCGACCGCGAAAAGGTCGGGTCTCCTGTGCAGGGAAGAGATTTTAAAAGTCCCCCCCCCCCTCCCCGCCCCCCACATATACACAGTTAAAAACAGTATAAAAGAACACAACAACTACATTTAACTAGACAAAAAAATAAAAAAAAGACAGACAGGCTGCAGGGGCCGCTGCAACGTGAGTCACGCCGCCAACCGGAAAGTATGAAAATCCTTCAAAAGAATAACAGGATTTTTAACAATAAAGTACAACGCTAGGTTTGATTTAATGTCCGGATCATTAGCAGAGATTTCAAATCCCAGCTCAAGCTTTGGCCATTCTCTGTCTGGCTTACAGAGAGATTTTAGTTCATTGATCCATCTCTTCTCGCTTAAGAAGCGGTTGGCTGTCAGTTCTCTGGAAACTTCATCCACAGGATTTTCTTCTGTGTGAACATATTTCAGTTGTGCAACATTAGTAACTCCCAATGCTCTTTCCATTGGCAGATTGTCTCTGTCCAAATCCAACTCTCTGGTTTCTTTGGCTCTATCATCTAGTGGAATGCTTTCACAATTGTCGCTGTTCCACTTGAAAAATGTGAATCCTCTCTTATTTCAAAGAGAAGTCAGATGTTCTACTGGTAGAATTGCGTCCTGCTCAGTAGACATGGATTTTAAGCAATCATCCCTGTACAGGCCCGTACGAAGCTTTTCAAAAAGGTGGGTGGCATGACAGGATTTGCAGAACAAGGGTTGGTTTACAGGGCAAGGCCAATGAATGCCCTTGCATTAGTAGTAGTGGTAAATGGCAATATACATTCAGGAGCACCTGTTACGTTGTTTTGCACAATCCGCAAGCATTTCCACTTTCATTTTACTGCACATCTTGTATGTATATGTGACAAATAGACTTGACTTACCTTGACGACGACAAGTGATTTCCTGTTGTTCACAAACAAGGCACAAGGTAGGCAAAAGACGCCATCCACATGATCGCTATATACAAGCCAGGGATATGCTCGAAACCAGTCAGGGTTAAATATTCGCCAGCATCCATTCTTATACAAGGCACCATATTTGTATGTTGGACCCAGTTTAGTGATTCTGTATGAGGTACAGCTTCTGAGAGGTTGGCAATAGCTTTAGCAGCTTCTTCATTGGTTGTGGGAGAATTAAGGAGAACTAGACCAAGTGCAGACCCGTTGGGTCTGTTCCCCCAACGTGCGGTTACGGGGGGGGGGTGGCATGTGGCGTCACACACATTAACCACCTCCACACACTAACTACCCCCCTTGTCAATATATTAATATTATTAATTTGCTCCTATTACCCCATAACCGCCCTATCTACTGACGCATAGCCCCCAACTCGCAGGCGCGTCTAGAGAAGGAGGGGGGTAGAGAGTGAGGGCAAAGAGAGAAGGGGGAGAGGGATGGAGGGAGGGGGGAACAGGAAGGGGGGTACAGGGAGGGTGGGGGACAGGGAGGGGGGAACGGAGGGGGGGAGAGGAGGGGGAGAGGGGAGAGAGAGAGATGGGGAGAGAGAGAGAGGTGGGAGAGAGAGAGAGAGAGAGGTGGGGGAGAGAGAGAGAGGTGGGGTAGAGAGATAGAGGAGGGGGAGAGGAGGGGGAGAGAGAGAGAGAGGAGGGGGGAGAGAGAGAGAAGGGGGGAGAGAGAGAGAGGAGGAGGGAGAGAGAGAGGAGGGGTGGAGAGAGAGAGAGGAGGGGGAGAGAGAGAGGAGGGGGAGAGAGAGAGGGGAGGGGGAGAGAGAGAGGAGGGGGAGAGAGAGAGGAGGGGGGTCACAAGGTTTTTATCAAAGGACTTGATGAGCTGGAGACCCAACTTCATACGCTGCGGTGCATCAGGGAGGGAAAGTATTACCTGGATGTTTTGTGCCAGGGGATGGTCACACCGACCAGTTTAACTAATTCAGTAGTTAGTGAGCAGGGAAAGGAAGGTGTGGCCATAAGCGAGGCAGGTAGGGGGAACCAGGAGGAGATGCGGCAGGAGCCACAGCCCTTGTCCCTGACGAGCATGACCGAGGCTCTTACTCAATGTGAGGACGGGATCAGGGGGCTGTGGAGGGATGAGCAACCTGGCTGCAGCACCGTGGATCAGGGGGCCATTCAAGAGGGGGGAGTTAGAAGAAATGCCGTGGTGATAGGGGATAGTATTATTCGGGGGGTAGATAAGGTTCTCTGCGGCCAGCAGAACATGTCCGGAAGGCTGTGTTGCCTACCCGGTGCTAGGGTTAAGGATATCTCTGCGATGCTGGAGAGAAATTTGCAGAGTGAGGGGGAGGATCCAGTGGTCGTGGTCCATGTGGGGACCAATGACATAGGAAGGACGAGGAAGGAGGATCTGCTGAACGAGTTTGAGCAGTTAGGGAATAAATTAAAAAGCAGAACCTCGAGGGTACTGATCTCCGGATTGCTACCTGAGCCACGGGCCAAATCGGCGAGGGTACGAAAAATTAAAAGCTGAATGCGTGGCTCAAAGACTGGTGTGGGAAAAATGGGTTTGGTTTCTTGGGCCACTGGCACCAGTACTGGGACAGGGGGGATCTGTTCTGTAAGGACGGACTTCACCTGAACGGTGCTGGGACTGGGGTCCTGGCAAATCATATAACTAGGGCAGTAGAGAGGTCTTTAAACTAAGTAGCGGGGGGGAGGTATCAAGGGGGGTAATAACGCAGGGGGTAGAGGAAATAGAGCAGGGTATCAGTGGGGAAACGGAAAATCAAAATGTGACAGGAGGATCCAGAATGTGTGAAGATAAAGCTCTAGATGTAAAAGGGGCAAAAACAGAAAGGAAGGGTAGTAAAAATCATCTGAAAGTGCTGTATCTAAATGCACGGAGTATTCGAAATAAGATAAATGAATTAACGGTGCAATTAAGTACATATAGTTATGATATCGTGGCCATTACGGAGACATGGCTGCAAGGGGATCAGGATTGGGAGTTAAATATAGAGGGGTACTCGACAATTAGAAAAGATAGACAGGAAAGAAAGGGAGGAGGGGTGGCCCTTTTAATAAGGGAGGGAATAACGGCAATAGAGAGGAAGGATATTGCGTTGAAGGATCAGGATAGTGAAACAGCTTGGGTACAGATAGAGAATAACAAGGGGAAAAAAACACTAGTGGGTGTAATTTATAGACCTCCAAATAGCTGTGACGCTGTTAGTCAGAACATAAATCTGCAAATAGTTGACGCATGTAAAAAGGGAACTGCTGTAATCATGGGGGACTTCAATTTTCATATTAATTGGGCAAACCAAACTGGGCAGGGTAGACTAGAGGAAGAGTTTATAGAATGTATTAGAGACGGGTTCCTAGAACAGTATGTCACAGAACCGACAAGGAGGGAGGCAATCTTGGATCTGGTCCTGTGTAATGAAGCAGGATTAATTAAAAATGTCATAGTTAGGGACTCGTTGGGAACAAGTGACCACAATATGGTCGAATTCCATATTCAAATAGAAGGAGAGCAGGTTGAAACTCAGGCTAGGGTACTTAGTCTAAATAAAGGGGATTATGAAGGTATGAGGACTGAGCTGATCAAAGTTGACTGGGATAGCAGACTCAAGAATAAGACGGTACATGAGCAGTGGTGTACGTTTAAGGATCTACTGTATAACCTTCAAGAAAAATTTATTCCTATGAAGAAAAAAAGGGGTAAGGAAAGAACAGTCAGCCATGGCTCAGTAAAAACTATAAAGGATAGTATTCGGCTGAAGGCAAGGGCATATAAGGTAGCTAGAGATAGTGGGAGGGTAGAGGATTGGGAAGCATTTAAAGGTCAGCAAAAAATAACTAAGAGATTAATTAAGACGGGGAAAATAGACTATGAAAGGAATTTAGCGAACAACATAAAAACTAATAGTAAGAGTTTTTATAGCTATATAAAAAGAAAAAGGGTGGCTAAGGTGAACGTTGGTCCATTGGAGGGTGAGACTGGAGAGTTGTTGGTGGGGAACATGGAAATGGCAAAGGCATTAAACGAGTATTTTGTATCAGTCTTCACCATAGAAGACACAAAAAATATTCCAACGCTGATAAACAGGGGGCGGTAGGAATGGAGGAGCTAAATACTATTAAGATCACCAAGGAGGTGGTATTAGGGAAATTAATGAGACTGAAGGAGGATAAATCCCCTGGGCCTGATGGATTACATCCAAGGGTCTTGAGGGAGATAGCGGTGGGGATTGTGGATGCATTGGTGATAATTTTCCAAAACTCCCTGGAGGCAGGAACGGTCCCAGTGGATTGGAAAATGGCCAATGTAACACCTATATTTAAAAAAGGAAGTAAACAGAAGGCGGGTAACTATAGACCGGTTAGTCTAACATCGGTGGTGGGTAAAATGTTAGAGACAATTATTAAAGAAACACTAACGGGGCACTTGGATAAACATGACTTCATCGGACAGTACCAGCATGGTTTTGTGAAGGGGAAGTCCTGTTTAACGAATCTGCTCGAATTCTTTGAGGAAGTAACAACCCGGGTGGATAAAGGGGAACCGGTGGATGTGGTATACTTGGACTTCCAAAAGGCTTTTGACAAGGTGCCACATAAGAGACTATTGCTAAAAATAAAAAATTATGGGATTGGGGGTAATATATTAGCATGGGTAGAGGATTGGCTAACAAATAGGAAACAGAGAGTGGGGATAAATGGTTCATACTCGGGATGGCAACCGGTAACTAGCGGGGTTCCGCAAGGGTCGGTGCTGGGACCCCAGTTGTTCACAATTTATATAAATGATTTGGAGGAGGGAACCAAGTGTAATATATCAAAATTTGCGGACGATACAAAAATGGAGGAAAAGTAGGGGATGAGGAGGATAGGAAGAGTCTGCAAAAGGATATAGATAAGCTAGGTGAGTGGGCAACAACTTGGCAGATGAAATTTAATACTAATAAATGTGAAGTCATTCACTTTGGGAAAAAAAATGATAGGGCAAGTTATTTTCTAAATGAGGTGGAGCTGCGTTGTAATGCAACGCAAAGGGATCTAGGGGTAGTAGTACATGAATCACTAAAAGTTAGTATGCAGGTGCAGCAAGCAATCAGGAAGGCCAATGGAGTTTTGGCCTTTATTGCTAGGGGGATTGAGTATAAAAACACGGAGGTCTTGCTGCAGCTGTACACAGTATTAGTGAGACCACATTTGGAATACTGTGTACAGTTCTGGGGTCCATACTTAAGAAAGATGTACTGGCCCTGGAGGCAGTGCAGCGAAAGGTTTACAAGATTAATTCCTGCAATGAGGGGATTGACATATGAGGAAAGGTTAAGTAGGCTGGAACTCTACTCTTTGGAGTTTAGAAGAATGAGAGGCGATCTCATTGAAACATATAAGATCGTGAGGGCCTTGATCGGGTGGATGCACCGAGGATGTTCCCAATGATCGGGGAAACTAGAACTAGGGGACATAGTTGTAGAATAAGAGGGGGCTCTTTTAAAACTGAGATGAGGAAGAACTTCTTCACCCAGAGGGTGGTTAATTTATGGAATTCACTGCCCCAGGGAGCAGTGGAAGCAGAAACATTAAATATATTTAAATCTAAAATAGATGGTTTTTTAGCTGCCAAGGGGATAAGGGGCTACGGGGAGAGGGCAGGGATATGGGACCTAGGTATGGTTAGTATAGTAAGACCTGAGTGATCTCCTGGACAAGTGTCGATCGCCTGGATTGGGGTCGGAGAGGAATTTCCCGGGTTTTTTTCCCGAATTGGACCTGGGTTTTTATCCGGTTTTTTGCCTCCCCCAGGAGATCACGCGGTTCTTGGGGTGGAGAGGGGTGATAGCGATATAAAGGGGAGGGTAGTGTCTTGTGTTCTGTGTCTTGTGTCTACTGTTTGTGGGTAAGGGTGTCTGTTTAGTGTTCAGCCATGAGCGAATGGCGGTGCGGGCTCGATGGGCCTGGTGGTCTACTCTCGCACCTACTTTCTATGTTTCTATGTTTCTATGGCAGCACGTTGGGTTTGGCAGCGGGAGGGAGGGAGGGGGAGCCATGTTCTACCATCGGGCGGGGGATACGGAAAGGATTCAGAAGCCGGTGGCCTCCGGTAACCAGCTGTAACCTGCTGTGACCTCCCGATCTGCAGAACGCTCATTCTTTCTGTGCATTTGTATGGGGAGGGGGGTGGGGGGGTTGGAGCGGGCGGACACGGGAATCCAGCTGCGGGAGGCATGGCGCGAGCGTACTTGAGAGGGGGGCGGGGCCAGGAGCCAGGTGGGCCTCAATTTGTGGGCATGTGGTTCAGTAAAACACAGAGTCCAGCACTGGATCAACTAAAGGGCCTGTCCCACTGCGGGGACATAATTTGCGAGATTGGAAGCGTTTGCACTCGACTCAAACTTGCAGCTAGGTCAACACATGGTCCTAGGAGGTCTATGTAACTCTCCTTCATGCTCAAGAGAAGTTCGAGCAAGAATTTCATTGTCCTATCTGGGACACATGACAATAAACTCTCTTGAATCTTGATTAGATTATAAGCTAAAGAATAGAAACATTTCTCCAGGCCGTATAAACAATTTGAACAAGGCTTCACACTTCACAAGATAACAGCACAAACACTCTGCAACATAATTAACAGTACTTTACACACCCCCCTATCTGACCAAACCTAATCATGCATATGCAACACCTCTTAGCTCTTCTACAAAACCCTCATACATATAAACAAAAGGAGAGACATTTGGACTTTGCCTTATCCTCAACTTCCATCTAGGGTCCAGACTCCTTGGAGCGTGACTCACAGCTTGCAACCTTCCACAGGAAAGTGGACAAACAGGCTTTGCAAATACAGAGATTCTCCATTTTGTGACATATTTTATTTGGCCAATATTATCATTAACAGGACTTAAGACATGACATGTATTCAAAAAATATTTTACTGATAGGCTGCATATATGTGAAGTTTTCACAATTCTTGTAAGAACTCATGATATAGAATCATAAAACGTTTGTTTTTACTGCACCAAGGAGATCTTCCAACTCCATCTTCTGCCTAGCTTCCACAGCAGTAACATCATCAACGGACTGCTGCATTACTGCAGACAGATCCATGATGACCATGAAAACATGCAGATTTTTGTAATATTCAAATTATATTACAAATATGCTGCAAAAAGAGACAAACTTTAGAATTCATATTTTTCAGTATTGTTATCAAGGCAAAGAAAGCAGTTCCAATTGTTTGATATTATTTGATATTATTCATGAGGAAAAAATATAATAGCTCTAAAACCTACCTCAATTTTACAATCTCATTAAAGATATTCCCCTTTCCCTCTCCCCTCCCCCATCTCTCTCTCCCTTCCCTTCTCTCTCTCCCCCTCCCCCTCTCACATCCCCCCTCTTTCTGGCGGGGGAGGCGAAGATTGAAGGTGGCGTAGTCCAGCGGGGGGGGGGGGGGAGATGAAGGTGGCGTGGATCCAGTGGGGTGGGGGGAGATGAAGGTGGCGTGGGCCCAGCGGGGGAGATGAAGGTGCCGTGGGCCAGCGGGGGGGGGGGAGATGAAGGTGGTGTGGGCCCAGCAGGGGGGGAGATGACGGTGGCGTCGGCCCAGCAGGGGGAGGGGGAGATGAAGGGGGGCGAGATGAAGGTGCCGTGGGCCATCGGGGGTCGGCGGGGAGGCGTGGGCGGAAGATGGCTTGGGCCCTGGCGGCGGGGGAGACAAGGGCAGCTGGCCCTGCCGCAGCGGCGTCTAGTGTTGGGGTTACAGCCACTCCGCCCAGCGACGGAGGATGGTCTCCTGGTCGCCTGACTGGCCGTTGGCGAGGCTCCGACGCCGCGGATGGAATCGCTGGACCGGGCGGGCAGACACCGCATACCCCCGACGCCGCGGATGGAATCGCTGGACTGGGCGGGCAGGCGGGGCGGGCAGATGCCGCACCGCACCCCCCCACTTACCTGGAGTAGACGCGAGGCATCGAGCTCCATGGGTGAAGCACAAATGGCAGTCTGATCCCGCCAGGGCCCACTGCGCACGCGCGGAGAGATGCCGTCATTTTGCGTCACTTCCCAAACTGCGCATGCGCGGATGGGCGCATTTCTTTCTCCCCAGTGGCCGGAACCAGAATTTCGGGCGATTTCCCACAAAGTGGAAATGCTGATTGTGCTCCGATTTTTAAAAAAAATTCTGGGGATTTTTCTCTTATTCTTGGGAAAATAAGGGGGTGCGATCACACCCCGCGCACCCCCCCCCCCCCTACCTTCGGACGGCCATGCTGTAGAAATTATTCTTCAAAGAGATTCTTCTTTCATGAAACTTAGTATTCTCGTCAAACTTACGTTTCAAATTCTGGGTATGTTGCTCTGCCATACGACGATTATTCGGCAGATTAAAACTTTCTTGTTTGATAGGTAAGTACACACAACAGTGTCCGTCAGTTTTCACTGAGTAGTTCATAATATCCATGAACTCTTCATTCGACATCTCTTCAGATGGCTTGCTGGTACTTTCATTAAAGTCATGATTGTATGGCTTCATCACCGGCTTTTCTAATTTAGCAGTAGCTATTTGATTAACAGCAAAGGCAGGACAGTTTCTCTGATTTTCGTTTACATGGTTCCTTCTCAAGGAGCCATAAATAACCCAGCCAAGTCGGGTTTTCGTAACATATGGTCCATCACCTTGGCTCCTAACAATCTGTATAGGTTCCAAAACTTCAAAACATTCATTCCGATAAGTAGATCAACACAAGAATTTATTTCAGATATCTTGACATCCTTCAGGTAAGGCCATTGTTTCAAGTCTTCATGTCTTGGTATATTTGATATGTAAACACTTCAGATATTGGTATAAAATTATCTTCATCCAAACTGGATATCTCCATACTCGTAATGTAATGACTCTTTATCTTTAGTCATGGTACGTAATCGAATCTTAGTCTCTTCTGTGATATTCAATCTTCTCGTCAGGTTTTCTGTGCAAAAGGAAGTCGAACTTCCGTGATCCAGAACAGCATATGTTTGCAACACTGTTTTTGTTTTACTGTTCCTTACGGCCCTGTCCCACGGGCAGGCGGTTACTGGCAGTGAAGCGCGGCGTCGCCGGAAGCGGGGACCGTGCGGCTACCGCGAGAGCGGCGCGCGTATGCCGTGGGAGCACCGCACGGATGCCGCGCAGGGGCCGAGTGATCTCTGTACGGCCGGTCCCACGAGCTTGCGGTAAGTAAAACAAAATTAAACCTTACCGGAAGCTGTTGCCGCGCGTATGCCGGGTGATCACCGCACGGCCTGTCCCACGAGCGCGGCGTCGGGTGATGACGACATCGCGCTACGCAACGTGCTACGCGATGACGTCAATTTGGCTCGCGGCGTTGTGACGGTGCTCACGGCGCACTGGCGGCGGCTGTGGCGGTGCTTGTGCCGCACTGGTGGCGGCTGTGCGGTAGGACAACATTTTTTAACGTTGTCGACTTTTTGCGAGCACCGTGCGGTGTTGGGACCAACAGCACACGGTCCCGGCGGTGTGCGTGGGACCGACTGTGCAGTCTCTAGCGGTCCACGAGCGGTCCCAACTTCCTGCTTCACCGCCAGTAACCGCCAGTAACCGCATACCCGTGAGGCAGGCCTTTTACTTGTACTGCTAAGATAGAAAAGTTACAAGCTTCAACCCCGGTCCCAATACGAGCAGTTACGAGGCGAGGTGATAATAGACAATAGACAATAGACAATAGGTGAAGGAGTAGGCCATTTGGCCCTTTGAGCCAGCACCGCCATTCAATGTGATCATGGCTGATCATCCCCAATCAGTACCCCGTTCCTGCCTTCTCCCCATATCCCCTGACTCCGCTATTTTTAAGAGCCCTATCTCACTCTCTTTTGAAAGCATCCAGAGAACCTGCCTCCACCGCCCTCTGAGGCAGAGAATTCCACAGACTCACCACTCTCTGTGAGAAAAAGTGTTTCCTCGTCTCCATTCTAAATGGCTTACTCATTATTCTTAAACTGGTTCTGGACTCCCCCAACATCGGGAACTTTTTTCCTGCCTCTAGTGTGTCCAAGCCCTTAACAATCTTATATGTTGCAATGAGATTCCCTCTCATCCTTTTAAACTCCAGAGTATACAAGCCCAGCTGCTCGATTCTTTCAGCATATGACAGTCCCGCCATCCCGGGAATTAACCTTGTAAACCCACGCTGTACTCCCTCAATAGCAAGAATGTCCTTCCTCAAATTAGGGGACCAAAACTGCACACAATACTCCAGGTGTGGTCTCACTAGGGCTCTGTACAAATGCAGAAGGACCTCTTTGCTCCTATAATCGATTCCTCTTGTTATAAAGGCCAACATGCCATTCGCTTTCTTCACTGCCTGCTGTACCTGCATGCTTACTTTCATAGACTGATGTACAAGGACCCCCAGATCCCGTTGTACTTCCCCTTTTCCCAACTTGACGCCATTTGGATAGTAATCTGCCTTCCTGTTTTTGCTACCAAAGTGGATAACCTCACATTTATCCACATTAAACTTCATCTGCCATGCATCTGCCCACTCCCCCAACCTGTCCAAGTCACCCTGCATTCTCATAGCATCCTCTTCACAGTTCACACTGCCACTAGTGATAGTATCACTAGCAGTTGGCTTCTCCTTCTTTTCTGTTTGCTCTGGTTCATCTTCTTCTATTTGCTCTGCTAGATCTTCATCCATTTGTTCCAGTTCTTCTTCCCAATACTCTAGTTGTTTTTCTTCTATATGAAGTGCTTCAGGATGATATTGTCTGCACTCATAACAAATTATAGCACTCTTACAGTCTCTCACCATATGTCCTTTTTTCAAACATCCAAAACAAATTCCCTTCTCCTTCAAGAAATCCTTGTCTTCATATTCTTTCATCTTGAATCTTCGACCAACTTCATCACGTAACAAACAAAATACTATTTGCTTGCTAGTAGACACATTCCTTCCTTTCTACCTGTCTTTTCCACAGGTATGGTCGTGATAGCAAAACGACTTCTCTTAGGTTCAGATATTTCTACAGTTTTGGAAAAGGTAGAACCTTTGTTAGTTGCAATCGGTTTGCAATCTTCAATAGTCCCGTGGTGTGACTCTAACATGTACCGTACTTCCCTTTCTAAGAATTTCACCAGGTCTGGTAACCTGGCTACTTGGTTCCTCTCATCTCTTATTTTGCCTGCTTCGTCTCTCCACTTTTCTCTCAGTCTTCTGGGCAACTTGCTCAAGATGATTCTAGTATTACTCACAAGATTCATTTCCTCCATGTGGCCGAGATTTATCATCGAGCTGCAACAATCTCTCAGAAATATTGTATAATCGCTCAATGCATTCCCATCTTCCGGTTTGATTTCTTTCCAAGCCTGGGCCTTCTCCATGTAAGCGTTAGCAATCCTCTGTTCATCACCAAAACGTTCTTTAAGTAATCTTCTCGCCTTTTTATAGCCATGGCTGCCTTGCTCTTTCTGACAACTTTCTACAAGTACTTTAACACTTCCACTTGTGTACTTCACCAGAAATCGTAAACGTTCCTTTTCATCCGTAACGTTCGTTTCTAATATTTCCTCTAATGCCTTTATGAAAGCTTCATACTGCAAAGGATCTCCACCATATGTAGGAATTTCTGCTGGTGATAGAATGAGAGAGGTATTTTGTCGAGCTATGATCTTGTTGAATTCAGTTTGCCTATTCAACAGTGCCAATAATCCATCCTGATAACTCTGGCTTGGCTCCACCTGTTGATAAACAAGCCTTTGTGATTCAAACTGGCTTGCTCAAGCCTGTGCACCAGGCCTCGAAAAAGTGTGGTCCGCTATTGGTTTGTCCCGAGCATCCACAGACGCTCCAATAGTAGTTTGTTTCGATCTAGTTCTCATTTGCTGAGATGCAGTTTTACCCATCTTACTCTGTTCCAATGGGTTTTCGAAGCCAAGACATCTGGTGGACCTCGATTGTGGAATTGATCCAACTGCTAATTCACTTCGAGCAGTTTTTCTTCTTGGTCCTAAGCTCATTGTCTTCAATGATCTAGAGCTGCATCTTGACCCCTCACTTTTCAGTAGCCCCTCCTTTGCTTTGGCCACCGCCATCTTTGTGTCTTGTTCCAGTTGTTCCTTTCGTTGCCTCAGCTTCTCTTGCTGTTGCGTCATCTCTTCTTGTTCTTCCTCAATCTCATGTTTCTTCTTCATGGCATCCGCCTCTATTGAGAGAGCAGCTAGCTCAGCTTTAGCACCCAATCGAGCAGAAGCCCTTGAAACTGAACTGGCTGAAGAACCAGATCTGTGGCCTGATCTTCGTGAAGATATATTAGAGATATTATCTCGTCGTGTAATTTCATCTTCCATTCTGGCACCTTGTTGCTTCGCACTTCCAGCTACTAAGCTCGTAAGTTGTGACATAATTTCAGATAACCATTTATCTGCCTTACCCATGAAACCATTGAATATCTTATTCTTGTCTTCATCCCACTGAGTGTGTCTTCTGCGTTCTTCCCAAGACAGCTCTGAACACAGCAATACATCTCGTTTCTTGCCAACCTCCTGGGTGAGGTTCCATAGTTGGCTCATATTAGATTTCACCTTGATCACGTTCTGTTCTGATTCCATTAGTTTCTTCTGTTTCTCAATTAATCTGGTAACCTGGTTCCATAATTTGTTTCTCTCTTTCTCGGTTTCTCTCAAGCAGGCAGTATGTGCATTATCTGTTTCTTATCGATACACAAGTTCTCTGTAGCTATCAATGGATTCGTTAACTTGTTCCCATATCGAGTTTTCCCTTTTCTGGGTTTCTTTAAGTTGTCTGGCTGACTTCACCACCACGTGGTTCATCTGGCGTAGCTCTTTCTTCCTCTTCTGGATCCATGATTTTAAAGAGGTCTTGGCAGATTGCCAAGTCTTTAAATTAATCAAACAAAGTCTCTGCTAGTAGCTCTGGCTTTGTTTTTGTCAACAACTCCATCAAAACCATAACATACTGATAATGTAGAGAACATCTCTCCAACATCCATGAGCTAAAAGATGATGATAATTCAAATGGAATGCAATTGTCAAAAGATTCAAAACAATCCAAGGTCAGTCTGGCTGGAATCTCCATACAGACTGGAAAAAAACTTTCTGACTCTGTTACATTTGCCGTTTAAAATTAAAGCTTGTAGCTTCAAATTCAAAGAAATACAATCGATTTTTTACTCACAAATCCTGTGATATTGTCTTCAGATAAGTCTCAATGCTGTCCATAGACCTCAAGGCCTCCTCTGGCCGAGGTCTATTATCTTCAGTTCCTCCTGGAACCAGTCTCCTCTGGCTAAGCCTCTCCGAGATCTTAGCCAAATCTTCTGTCCCAATCTCTGGGACTTGTTTCACCCCTGTGACGGAGGTCTCCTTCGACTTAATCTTCTGTCCCACTCTCTGGGTCTGGTATTTAACCCCCCTGCCGGAGGTTCCCTTCGACTTAATTTAGCGGCAGATTTTCATATCTTTCGAGAAATTAACTCCCTAGCCGCCTTTTGGATGAGCATGGATAAGGGGAATATCTTCGATACGCATGCGAGCTGGCTCACAGAGACCTTCAGAGCTTCAGAGCTTCTTCACAGATATGGCTTAAAAACAGTCTTTTGATGAATAAATGCTTTATTGTTGATAGAAAACAGTTAGATACATCCAAATTTCTTCCGACTCATTACTACAATCTTCATTGAACTCCAGCTTATTACTTCAAACATTAGAAAACTCCTCGTGTCTCCATTACACTTCGCATTATCTTCTTTATGGCTCGCATGGTCAAAGGGTTAACCTTCTCCCTACTCACTCCAAACTACACTAAAAACTAAATATCTGCGCAAGCATCTTAGCTCCAAACACGCCACAAAACACGTTCTGAACCCCACTCACAATATAATGGGCAGTATAAAATTTAAAGGCACATGCCATCATCAATGAATGGCCACTACACACGGTTCTATGTCTGGAGTTGTTAACTCTGAACCTTTCCATATATCCTTTCATACTCCTCCTTTTCAATAACAGCAGGATTTCCTTATCAAAGAACACTGAAGATTCACATTGGGAAAACTACCAGTGAAGAGATCTACATGTAGAGAGAAGGAACTGCAGATGCTGGTTACAACAGAGAAGGACACAAAGTACTGGAGCAACTCAGCGAGTCAGCAGCATCTCTGGAGAATACGGTTAGATGACATTTTGGCTCGGGACCCTTCTTCAGTCTATAGAAGTGTTCTAACCCGAAACATCACCAATCAGTCTGAAGAAGGATCCCAACCCAAAACATCACGTGTCCACATTCCCCAAGGATGCTCCCTGACCGGCTGTTACTCCAGCACTTTAATGTCTTTATTTGTAAACCAGCATCTGCAGTTTCTGGCTGCAGGAGTACCATTCAGAGGAAGAGGTTGTGATTCAATTTAAAATTTCAGAGTAGGGAAACTCGGGAAAGACTTGTTCTTAGGCTGTGATTCATCTGTAAAGGGTGGTGTCCCAGTACCTCATGGAAAGGAATTGTGGCTATCGAGTTGAATTCAAATGAATTATTATCCACCCAGTTTGAGCTTCCACTGATAAGAGAAGAGTTCCTCAGATAGTTCAGCTGAGATGATTCCCGGGAATCTTTCATTGGTTGATCCAAGTGCTCCCAGAGAATGTCTCCAATGAAGTCAGGTGCCAGCTCCAGAAAACATCCTTTCACAGCTTGGCTATGATGGGGCGCAATCATCTTAAAGCACCTGATTGAAACAAAAGTAAACATGCAGGTACAGCAGGCAGTGAAGAAAGCTAATGGCATGTTGGCCTTCATAACAAGAGGATTAGAGTAGAGGAGTAAAGCGGTCCTTCTGCAGTTGTACAGGGCCCTGGTGAGAACACATCTGGAGTATTGTGTGCAGTCTTGGTCTCCTAATTTGAGGAAGGACATCCTTGCTATTGAGGCAGTGCAGCATAGGTTCACAAGGTTAATCCCTGGGAAGGCGGGATTGTCATATGAGGAAAGATTGCAAAGACTGGGCTTGTATTCACTGGAAGTTAGAAGGACGAGAGGGGATCTTAGAGAAACATATAAAATTATAAAAGGACTGGACAAGCTATATGCAGGTAAAAAATTCCCAATTTTGGGGGAGTCCAGAACCAGGGGCCACAATCTAAGAATAAAGGGGAGGCCATTTAAAACTGAGATAAGAAATACTTTTCCACCCAGAGAGCTGTAAATTTGTGGAATTCTCTGCCACAGAAGGCAGCAGAGGCCAATTCACTGAATGAATTTAAAAGAGAGTTAGATAGAGCTCTAGGGGCTAATGGAATCAAGGGTTATGGGGGGAAGGCAGGCACGGGTTACTGATTGTGGATGATCAGACATGATCACAATGAATGAGTGCTGGCTCGAAGGGCCAAATGGCCCCCTCCTGCACCTATTTTCTATGTTTCTATGTTTCTAAAGGCAGTCAGAGAGAGAATAATGACTTCTGCTGCATTATTATTTTGTCACATAATAAACTTTATGACACACCAGCGAGTGGTAACACCATCTTATTTCACCCCCGGTGGTTGGAAACCATTGTTTTTGATTATTATTCTCAAGCCACTTGTTGGGTTTTTATCTGTTCCAATAATAGGGAGAATCTCCCTGTGCAGCTATTGAAGCTGCTGGTCCATGCCTTGCTATTGATAACAAAAATAAATGATGCTTTATGAAATGTAACTCCATTGACACTACTGCGTTCTATTTATGTTGAGTACCTAAACAGTTTTGCACAGCTACGTTGTGAAATACACATCGCCCTACAGTGCACCAGCTTCATATCCTCTTCAATGGAATGCTTGGCTAAGGGGGTTATTTCCCATTTGGCACCGACTTACCTTTCACACATTTTAATGCAAGGACTGCCGGTGCAATGGAGCAGCACCAGATATTAGCTCTGAGGCACCACTTTCAGCCAGAACTGCAACAGATCCATCACAGTATTAGCACGTTTCAGTAGTTTACACAGAGTTTGATTTACATGAAGTTAAAGGGAGAAGAAGCTTGAGGGAGAATACATTTACTCCCATATATATCCAATAGCATTTGTCTCAGGCTGAGAACTATCTTTGAACTGTAATCCATCTGTAACGAGAGGCACTCTAGAATAGAGATGAACTGCACTTCATGAAATTGGATTAGCTCTGCTGATTTCATGCTAGGGAAGCCCTGTGCAGTTGTACATGCATTGAGATTCATTCACTTCTGTATTATTACAAAGCATTTGAAAACAGTATTTTATTTGTTTAAATGCCCCTGTCTTCACTGGCGTGACAGTGGCTGACGGAACCATGTGCTTCATGTTCCGGGGCATGGACAGCTCTGATGATCTGCCCTGGGCCCAGCACATCGATGCAAACAAAAGGGAAGCTCTTCAACACCTCTAGTTCCTAACACATTTCAGGAGATTTGGCATATCGCAAAATACTCTGTCTAATTTCTACAGGGGGATGGTGAAGAATATACTGACCAGTTGCATCACACCATTTTAGTTTAGTTTAGTTTAGTTTAGAGATACAGCATGGACACAGGCCCTTTAAACCACCAAGTCCGCGCCAACCAGCGATCCCCACACACTAACACTATCCTACACACTGGGGACAATTTTACAATTTTACCGAAGCCCATTTGCCTACAAACCTGTATGTCTTTGGAGTGTGGGAGGAAACTGAAGCGCCCGGGGAAAACCCATGCTGGTCATGGGGAGAACGTACAAACACTAGACAGACAGCACCCGTAGTCAGGATCGAACCCCGGTCTGTGGCGCCATAGGGCAGTGACTCTAGGGCTGAGCCTTGTTTGGAAATCCAAACCCTCAAGATCAAAGGAGTTTGCAGAAAATGGTGGATATTGCCCGGTCCATAAGAGATACTGACCTCCTCGCAATTGAACGGATCTACAGGAAGTAGTGCCTCAAGAAGACATTTACCATTTTGATCAGTACAGGTGTCCGGATTATGTGAGAAGGCAGGAGAATGGGATTAAGAGGGAAAGATAGTTCATCCATGATTGAATGGCTGACGGACTTGATGGGCTGAATGGCCTAATTCGGCTTGAATCATTTATGAACTTTATGAACTTATGAACATCATCAAAGCCCCACACCACCCTGGCCAGGCTGCCTTCTCACTGTGTAAGAAGGAACTGCAGATGCTGGTTTAAACCGAAGATAGACACAAAAAGCTGGAGTAACTCAGCGGGCCAGGCAGTATCTCTGGAGAGAAGGAATGGGTGTGGTTTTGGGTTGAGACCCTTCTTCAGACGAAGATGGGTCTCGACCCGAAACGTCACCCATTCCTTCTCTCCAGACATGCTGCCTGTCCCGCTGAGTTACTCCAGCTTTTTGTGTCTCTCTTCTCACTGTTACCATTGAAAAGATACAGGAGCTTGAGAACCGCTACCTTTATGTTCAAGAACTGTTTCTTCCCGTCAAACATTAGATTCTTGAATCACTCTGCACAACCCTACCACAGCAATGCACTACCATGGACTTTAGTTTCTATACCGTCTTGCACTGCTTTATCTGGAGAAACTGATAACTTATTGCACATTTATTAGTTGTGATGTTGTGTCAAATTTGCCTGTAACGTTGGAGCAGGTAAAACATTTATTCGGCTCATATTAGGCTCATATTTATCCGGCTCATATCCGGCAATGAAAGGCTCTAAATTATAACCAAGACTGTGCTGTGCAGAGTATCTTCAGTTTAGCAATCTCCTCTCACCTCAGGGTGCCTCTTTGTTAGCATCAGCCGTCTTACTGAATAGATACAAAAATAAACTGTTTGACACTACTTAAAGCCAACTATCATCAGTGATACAGATGGGAAAGAGAGACCCTTATCCTTCTGTAATTGTGCAGGCAGTTAAGGCAGAGAAATACAGTTAAAACAGTAATCAAGCCAGTCAGTATGGATCTGCAGTGTTGTGAACTGACATTAATGGTGCCTTTGTGATAATGTTCAATTCAATTCATTCACATTGAAGAAGTGATGTTATACTCGTATAGGTTAGTGTAGTTTAGTGATACAGCATGGAAACAGGCCCTTCGGCCCTCCAAGTCCACATTGACCAGCAATCACACGTACACTAGTTCTATCCTACACAGCAGGAACAATTTACAGAAGGCAATTAACCTGCATTCTTTGGAATGTGGGAGGAAACCGGAGCAACTAATTAGTGCGACTAATTTTACCAGCCAATGGTTGGGCTGTCTTATGATGACAGGTCGGATAGACTAACCTTGTATCTGCTACCATTTAAATGAGTGAGAGTGTTATTGGTTAAAACATATAACATCCCATGGGTACTTGACCAAGAGATGCATCTAGAATGTTCGCTCTTGGGGAAAATCCACAACTAGGGGCGTCTGATTTAGAATAACGGGTCTTCTGTTTAAGACAGAGATAAGGCGATCTTTTTCTCTCTCTCAGTGGATTGTGAATCTTTGCAAACAATTTTTCTCAAAGGGAGGTGGAGGCAGGGTTGTTGAATGATTTTAGGACACAGGCAGATAACTGAGGGGGTAAAAGGTCCTCATGGATAGGCGAGAATAAAATGCTGAAGTTACAATTGGGTCAGCGATGCTTCCGAAGAAGGGTCTCGACCCGAAACGTCACCTATTCCTTTTCTCCAGAGATGTTGCCTGACCCTCTTGAGTTACTCCAGCTTTTTCTGTCTATCTTTGGTGTAAACCAGCATCTGCAGTTCTTTCCTACACAGCAATGATGTTATTGAATGTCTTAAGCGGAGAGATATAAGTCCTCAGAGGCAACTTTTTCAATCAGGGGGTAGTCCGTATCTGGAATGAGTTGCCAGAGGAAGCTATAGAATCAGATACCATGATGACTTTTGAAAGACATTTGAACCGGTAGAAGGATGTGAAGGCTTTAGAGGGCTATGGGGCAAATGCAGGCAAATGGAACTAACCCAGAATGCCATCTTGGTTGGCATGGACAAGGTGGGCCAAAAGGCCTGTTTCTATGCTGTACAGCTCTATGACTATGATGGAGGGAATTCAGGTAGCCTGTTCTGCTCCTGCTCCTACTTCACATGGCCATATGCATGCAGTCATAAGGTCATAGGTGATACGAATTGAATTAGGCCGTTCAGCCAATCGTCAATTCCTCCATTCAATCATGGCTGATCTATCTCTCCCTACTGACCCCATTCTCCGGCCTTCTCCCCATAACATCTGACACCTGCGCTAATTAAGAATCTATCTATCTATGCCTTAAAAATATCCACCTGACTTGACCTCCACAGCCTTCTGTGGCAATGAATTCCACAGATTCACTACCCTCTGACTAAAGACTTTTCTCCTCATCTCCTTCATAAAAGAACATCCTTTAATTCTGAGGCCATGACCTCCAGTCCTGGACTCTCCCACTATTGGAAACATCCTCTCCACATCCACTCTATCCAAGCCTTTCACGACTGTATTTTTTAATGAGGTCCCCCCTCATTCTTCTAAATATGAGGTCTTCAGTCATCCATTGAATGCCACTGACAATGGATACGGTGAAATAGACCTGGTAATTTCCGCAGCATCAAGACACTGACCTTGGGTCTCACCAGAGCATGACTGCTGATTATCTAACTGCTTAGACTGACAAAGACTAAGGGATGAAACTGAGAGAGTGCACAACACCATCTGCTCGGAGTCATTTAGCTAATTGGGCAATCAGCCAATTTTTGACTGTAAAATTGCATCTGTAAAATAGGTCATTGTATGGAATGGCGATACAAATGCAGACAATGAATCTGACTCTTTCAGGTCAGATGACCATTCGCTCTGTACTCAGGGAGTTAAACGCTTCCCTGCTTCTTGTTTCATTTTGTTACACTTTATTGCAATAAAGTAAGTAAGATTAAGGGCCTGACCCACTGTACGAGGTAATTCAAGAGTTCTCCCGAGTTTCCCCTGATTCGAACTCGTAGAATTACGGTAATAGCCGTTCGTAGGTACTCGGGGCTCTCGTGGACATTTTTCACAGTGCTGAAAAAACTTCACGAGTTACCGCGTTTCCCGAGTACCTGCTGTTAGCATTATGTGCCGCTACTGGACATCCACGAGCTCCGACGTAGCCGCAACGTACATTCTACGTACTTACCATGAGTCTGATTTTTTAATAACTCGGGAGAGTTCTTGAATTACCTCGTACAGTGGAACAGGCCCTTTACTCTGAAACCTTCGTACAAACTGTTGGTGAGACCGCCTTTATAGTATTGTGGTCAGTTCTTGTCACCCTGCTATAGGATGGCTGTTGTTAAGCTGGAAAAAGTGCAGAGAAGGTTTACGAGGATGTTGTCATGACTTGAGAGCTTGAGCTATGGAGAGAACCTGGGCAGGCTAGGACTTTATTCATAGATACTGTAGATAAATAGAAAACACGTGCAGGTGTAGGCCATTCGTCCCTTCGAGCCAGCTTCGCCATTTAATGTGATCAAGGCTGATCATCCACAATCAGTATCCCGTTCCTGCCTTCTCCCGATATCCCTTGATTCTGCTAGCCCTCAGAGCCCTATCTAACACTCTTTTGGATGCATCCAGTGAATCGGCCTCCACTGCCTTCTAAGGCAGAGAATTGCATAAATTCACAACTCTCTGTGTGAAAAAGTTTTTTCTCATCTCAGTCCTAAATGGCATACCCCTTATTCTTACACTGTGGCTCCTGGTTCTGGACTCCACCCAACATTGGGAACATGGGGTGCAGGAGGTTGAGGTGTGATCCTAGAGAGGGCAATTGATAGGGTTAATGCACCGAGTCCTTTAGCCTGAGTAGGGGAATCAAGAAGCTGAGGACATAGGTTTAAGATGAGGGGGGAATAATTTAATAGGAACATGGGGCAACATTTTGACACAGAGGGTGGTGAGTGTGTGAAACGAGCTGCAGAGGATGTAGTTGAGGCAGGAACAATCACAACATTTAAAAGACATTGGGACAGGTACATGGAGTGGAAATGTTTAGAGGGATATGGGCCATATAGGGGCAGGTGGGACTTGTGTAGATGGGACATCTTAGTCTGCATGGACAAGTTGGGGTGAAGGGCCAGTTTCCTATGAAGGGCCTGTGACTCTGCTTCAACCTGTCTGTCTTTGTTTCACTGCGTTGGGAATTAGCTTGGAAAAGAGTGCATTTATCGTCATAAACACCACATCAGTGTATGGACATGTTCTGGTATGAGTGGTACCCCAAGCTGAAGGGAGATTTGTCAGAGAGTCACAGAATCATACAGTACAGAAACAGGCCCCTCAGCCCACTAAGTCCATGCCTACTACCAAACATCCATATATAGCATTCCCACACTAATCCCCTTTAATACTGTCTGAAGAAATATCCCTACCCGAAACATTGCCTATCCATATCCTATAGAGATGCTGCCTGAATCATGGAATTACTCCAGCACTTTGTGTTTTACACTAGATTCCAGCATCTGCATTTCCTCGACTCTCCATTTAATTCTCCCTGCTTTCACCTCACTTTCCCCTAGATTCTACCACTCACCCAAATGCTAAGGGCAATTTACAGCAGTCAGTTTACCTACCAACCTGCACATCCCTGGAATGTGGGAGGAAACTGAGCACCAGGAGGAATCTCAGTAGTCATAGGAAAAACATGCAAACTCCACACCAATAGAATCCAAGGTCAGGGTTAAACTGGGGTCTCTGGAGCTGTGAAGCAGCAGCTTGTAATAGTTTTAGTTTAGTTTAGTTCAGAGATACAGCATGGACCTACGGCCCAGCGAGTCTGCACTGACCAGCGATCGCTCTTAAACTGGTTCTATCCTACAATGTAGTTCTATCCTACAATGTAGTTCTATCCTACACCTAGGAACAGATTTTTACAGAAGCCAATTAACCTAATAACCTGCACAATTTTGGAATGTGGGAAGAAACCGGAGCACCCGGAGAAAACCCACGCGGTCACAGGGAGAACATACAAACTCCGCACAGACGGCACTCATAGTCTGGATTGAACCTGGGTCTCTGGCACTGTAAGGCAGCAACTCTATTGCTGTACCACTGTGCCACACATTGTATCGCTCTCTTCAGTGCTTGATAATATTCTGAGAAGGTTCTCGACCCGAAAAGTTACTGTAAAGAACTTAAGTCTGACTCACTTGTAGCTTTATTTAACGTTTAATGATAACACAGATTAAACACGTTCCAGCACTAACTGCACCCAGTCTTTCATCATGCTGGAACCAGGGAGGAGCAAGTGAGAGAGAGAGAGAGTTCTTATACTTGATAACTAAGGCGTGGTTAGTAGTACTGAGGTAGCTATATTATTGGTTGCATGCATAAACCATCTACATCCTTCCCCTTAGAAATCAAATACAATTGGAGCCGATTGGGGTGGTGTCATTACACTAAACATGCGAGTTTAAACAAAGTCACCGTAGCGGACAGGCAGCTTAACAATGCGACCCGAATGCGTGCGTACAGCGCCTTCCCCCCCTCCATCGGAAAGAAGAGAAGGCGTAGCGGAGGCAGGCAAGAATGTTAAGGGAGGAGGAGACGCAGTCGGAGCTGGAGAGACAGGAGCAGGAGGACGTGCAGGAGGTGAAGCAACCCGGCCAAAACCTGGCGGCAACGGAGGAGGAGAACGCAATAAGCGAGGGGACTGGGGCATGCAGGGAGCAGCAGGGTGATCATCAGCAGCAGGTAGGAACCGCAACGGAGGAGCATAAGGAGCCTCAGGTGGAGGCTTCGGCTCGTTCACAGCCAACAGGTGTAGACGGCTCCGCCGATAGACAGTCCCATCGTAATCCACCAGGTAGGATCTTGGAGAGTCGTCCACACCAACCACGGTCGCGAGGCGGGAATAGCCGGTGGTGGTCCGCATCTGAACGACCTGCCCAGGTAGTAGAGGCAGCAGAGGTCGGCAGGACCTGTCGTGGGAACGTCGTTGAACCTCATGCTTCTGATCGATCCGCTGTTGGACAGTGGTGGGATTGATAACTTTGGGTATCAGGGACTGCTGGGCGATTGGCATAGGTGGTCTTGTCATCCTTGACATCAGACGCTGGGCAGGGGAAACCATGGTCGGGTCCCGGGAGATGTTACGTAGGTTGAGTAATCCCAGGTAGAAATCGCAGTTAGACAGGCGGGACTGGTCCAGGCAGGACTGCTCCATCAGATCCTTAGCACTCCGCACGGCCCGTTCGAAGGATGTAGATGGTTTATGCATGCAACCAATAATATAGCTACCTCAGTACTACTAACCACGCCTTAGTTATCAAGTATAAGAACTCTCTCTCTCTCTCTCTCTCACTTGCTCCTCCCTGGTTCCAGCGCGATGACAGACTGGGTGCAGTTAGTGCTCGGAACGTGTTTAACCTGTGTTATCATTAAACGTTAAGTAAAGCTACAAGTGAGTCAGACTTAACTTCTTTAAATGGTGTCGGCAAGTTAAAACGTGCACCTCCTGTTTATCGGGTTTTATTTCTTTGAAAGTGTTGCTTTATCGGAGTTTTGTACCTTTTACCATGGCATCCTCGTGCCGCAAACCCTCGCCCCTAGTCTTTGATGCTGACATAGCGGTGCGCTGGGCGACTTTTGAAATGGACTTCACACATTACATTAATATTGTTCATCGCAACGATCCCGACATTGTTAAAGCTTCTCTCCTACTGAACCTTGCTGGTCCTGATGCCATGAGGAGAGCACGAGCCTTCGCCTATGATCCCGTGGTCCGGGATGAAAACGATCAGGTTCAAGTACCTGCGGAGTCTGCCAACGATCCGGTATGTCTACTGCGAAAGTTTGCCAAAATTTGTGACTTACCCTCTAACCGCATTTTAGAGCGAGCCAAGTTTTTTACGAGGAAGCAACAGCCTGATGAACCTGTTGAATGCTTTATTGCTGATCTGCGATATCTCGCCCAGAGGTGCCGATTTGAAAACATGACTGACCAGCTTACCAGGGACATTCTAGTGACAGGTATGCTGGATCAGAAACTGCGATCGGAGCTATTGAGAAGGCCAGATCTTACTCTGACCGACGCAATGCATGCATGCAGGTTGGCTGAAGTCATTGACCCGTTGTTCGGACAACGGAACTCTGTTGGTCGATCGGTCAACTTAACTGGTCTCAACAGACCGCGTCCTAAAATAGACAACTCTAGACCCGTGCCGCGGGCAGGCTACGTCCCCGGAGGACGGGTCGTTAAAAGGTGCCCTAATTGCAATTATGTACATTCGATGCAGTCGCAGTGCCCGGCTTATGGAAAATCCTGCAATTTCTGCAAGAAATTTAATCACTTCTCGGCGGTTTGCCATTCCCGTGGGAATTTACCCCGAGCTTCTAGACAAGTATTAAACAACCTGGTACAAGTCGATAGCGAGTTTGGTTCCCAGTCCTCTCTCGACACTGCCCACGACTCTGAGCCAATTAATTCTCAAGGAGATGTTAGTGTACTCACACTCCTACACGCACCTGCTCGACTCCCTGATCCATCGGTCCTCGTTACTGTCAACAATTATTCTTTCTCAGCTAAGCTCAACACGGGGGCAAAGGTCAATGTTATGTCAACAAGCCTGTTCAGAAAGATTAGGCATAATGAGCTACTGACTGCAGACCGTTCGACTTTACGTGCTTATGGGGGCGAGGTGCTGAAACCTGTGGGTAAGGTCACTTTTAATTGTGTGCTGAAAAAGTCATCGTGGCCTCTCATGTTCTATGTTCTTGACTCTGACTGTGTGACTCTGTTGGGCAACCAGGCATGCCAGGACCTGGGACTAGTGTCCTTCGATCGTACTGTCCGTGAAGTACAGGTGCTGATGGATCCGATATCTGAGTACCCGGACCTGTTTGATTAGAGATTAGAGATTAGAGATTAGAGATTCCTTTATTTGTTAATGAGCTGGGCAAACTGCCTCTCGTCTACAAGATCGCCACCGACCCTAAAGTGGTGCCAGTGGTCCGTGCACCACACAGAGTATCCCTCGCTTTAAAGGACAAAGTGGAATCGATGCTGAAGAGCATGGTTGCAATGGGGGTGCTGGAAGCAGTTAGCGAGCCCACGAGTGGGTCTCCACCATGGTTGCAACCCTGAAAAAGGACAAGAACGAGATACGGGTGTGCTTTAATCCCACTTCTGACACCATGTAAAGAAGTTAAGTCTGACTCACTTGTAGCTTTACTTAACGTTTAATGATAACACAGGTTAAACACGTTCCAGCACTAACTGCACCCAGTCTGTCATCATGCTGGAACCAGGGAGGAGCAAGTGAGAGAGAGAGAGAGTTCTTATACTTGATAACTAAGGCGTGGTTAGTAGTACTGAGGTAGCTATATTATTGGTTGCATGCATAAACCATCTACAGTTACCTATTCCTTTTCTCCAGAGATGCTGCCTGACCCGTTGAGTTACTCCAGCATGTTGTGTCTATTTTCCATGATATTCTGAGCTGAGTGTGGGTGGGCGTGGGGGGGAGTGCTGCTCCAAAAGATGCTGTGTTGATGCATTTCTATGTAGTTTGAATTTTGTTTTAAGTTTTCTGAGGAAGGGACATCGTTAGCCGGTAGATTATGCCATACCGAAGCAAAGTACAAATCATCATAATTATTCACTTTTTAATAATTTCACTCTTCTGCAGTAAAAACATCAACTTTGATGTTAACACCTCTTGAAATTACAAAGGGGTTACATGATATTTAATCTGAAGGCACTTCTCTGAAGAAGACATTTTAAATGTGATGAATCCTGTGTTCAAAATAAAAAACTCCATGTGCCAAACTGACGCATACTTGTAAGGTATTCACAATGGATGTCCTCTCTTTAATATTCCATTCCTTCTCTCCAAGTAGCCCTTGCTTTCACTCTCATTCCACCCCCTCTCCCTTCCCAGTTCCCCTACCAGTCTTACTGTCTCCGACTGCATTCTATCGCTGTACAGCCCACTGCCCTGACGTCAGTCTGAAGAAGGGTCTCGACCGAAACATCACCCATTCTTTCTCTCCAGAGATGCTGCCTGTCCCGCTGAGTTACTCCAACATTTTGTGTCTATCCTCTCTTTAATAACCGAAGAGAAGGATGAATCATCTTGTTTTTTGAAATGAAGATAATTTTCATGAAAGCAAAATAACTATTGGATATTTGAAATTGTAGACACATTGCTCCCTGACTTTTTCCTTTGTTTTTTTTTCTGGGAATAATGCAGGAAGTGTCTCGTTCTTCTTTAAAATGTGAAGCAATATTATGTTATTTGGAGCAGATGGCTTTTTTCTTAAGTTACTCATTTCCAAGAGGCAGGCTTGTTTGCAGAGAATCATTTTCTGCTCAATTACACCAAGATGTTTCTGTTTAGATTTCCAGTCAACTGTGAAATGGTCTACGAAACGTGGATAATGATCCTGTTATTTTTTGTAATCACTGGTACCAGACAAAGTATACAGCACCTCCTGCTGTTTGCTGTAATGAAGGTCATCACCAAGACCTCCTTGAACTCCTCCATCCCGTGGTCGAAAGGTTGGTCCCTCATCACTGTGCATTCTGTCCACCCAGGGGACCAGTAGACATGATTTTCACAGCTCATTAACTCCCTGAGAGGTGATGGGAGCAGCATCAAAAACTATTCATAGCCTTTATTAACGTCATATAGGCTGCTTCAACCAATAGGGACTGTGGAACATGCTCCACGTGGAACATGGAATTCATGAAATCTGAAGAAGAGTGCCGACCCAAAACGTCACCTATCCATGTTCTCCACTGATGCTGCCTGACCCTCTGAGTTACTGGATGCCGACCCAAAACGTCATCTTTCCATGTTCTTCAGGGATGCTGCCTGACCCTTTGAGTTACTCCAGCGCTTTGTGTCTATCTTTGGTGTAAACCAGCATCTACAGTTCCTTTTTCATTTTACTTTGCGAATTAATCTCCATCTCAAGGGTGGGACTGTGGCAGAGGTAGTAAAGATGCCATTTCTCCCTTAGCTAACAAATCGTGCCCGATGAACCTTTCTTGGCAGAAAGCACTCGTGCAGTGGGGGAAACTTGATAAAGGATCTTAATCATGCAAATATTCAGTGTGTGTTTCAATATAGTTCATCCTGAGCTCTGTCTGTGTGGAAGATAGACCTCACAGCACCAGAGACCAAGTTCAAACCTGACCTTATATGCTGTCTATGTGGACTCTATGTGTGACCACGCATGTTTCCTCCGAGTGCTCCAGTTTCCTCCCATATCCTGAGGACAGGAAGCGTAGGAAGTTACTGCAGATGCTGGTTTACACTGAATATAGACACAAAGTGCTGGAATAACTGAATGGGGCAGGCAGTATCCCTGGTGAAAAGGAATAGGTGATGTTCGGTATGGAACTCTTCTTCAGACAGAGTGGAGTTTGTCTCTGACTATGTGGAGTTTGTACATTGTGTTGGCTACCTCTGGTCCTTTGGTTTCCTCTCACTTACAAACGCATGGCACTCGGTCGGTTATTTGGCCACTGTAAATTGCTCTCATGTGTGCCTGCATCTGGGTCAAGTCCAAACAAGTCGAGTTTATTGTCATATGCACAAGTACAGTGAGGTGATGGTACGACAAAAACCTTGAAAAAGCAATGAACTGCAGATGCTGATTTACACCAAAGGGCACAAAGTGCTGGAGTAACTCCGCGGGCCAGGCAGCATCTCTGGGGAACATGGACAAGATGGTCAGTCTGCGGAAGGGACCCGATCCAAAACGTCACCTTTCCATGTTCTCCAGAAATGCTGCCTGACCCGTGGAGTTACTCCAGCGCTTTGTGTCCTTTTATAATGAAAGTCATGCTTGCAGGAACATCACGGACACCTAGATTCAGACAAGACACAGAAACATAAATTTGTTTCCGGAACCTGTTAGGTGTAGGAAAGTAACTGTTCCTGAACCTGTTACCAAAGGATTTTAGGCTAATATAACTGTGCTGAACATGACGCCATGGCAGTCGTAACTAGATTTTGTTAGGTTATAAATTATACTCAACAGTTAAATTTAGAGATACAGCATGGAAACAGGCCCTTTGGCCCAATGAGTCCATGCCGACCAACGATCACCCATACATACCCATTTGCTGCATCTCTAAACCAAACTAAAGGACAACTATTAATTTGTATCTTTTGCTTTTATGTATGATTCACAGTCAGAATGAAGTTAGATGCACCTCTGCAAAGCTTGGTTCCAGCTGTGACTATCTGTGGACTGTATTACACTTGAGCTGGCTCTTTCAATGTTGGGGGTCAGAAGACAGTAAAACGTAAAATGTTTGCCTGACCAGTCAGGGAAAGGTACATACGTTCTAAGCTATTATTAAATAAACCCTGCTGTAGAGCAGGCCACTGTCACAGAAAGCATTTGCCAAGCACACTGTGGGACCCAGACATGCAAGGAAATTGCCCAAAGGCACGTAATCATATCCAGATGGAATGAAAAGTGCATTAGTGGAGAGGTCTGCTGAATTAATGTGAAGTCATTTCCATCCTCTGGGCTGATCCTGGCACCATTCATGCATTTGGACTATTAACTCATTCTTTGCGAAAGGCAGAGATTCTGTTTATTTGCTGGGGGAATTAATTCCATTGCCAAGGAATATGACACTTAACTGCAGTGGTAGTGATAAACGATGAAGCACGTTTAAATCTCACTTGATGGATCCTGCTAACTGATGCATTTCAAGAATTTCTTCAAAATTAAATTTATCGTAAAAATAAAATGTCCCACCTACTGACAATGCAATGTCAGATTTATTTCACTCCTGTGGAAGACCATTATAACACATCTCCACCTGTGGTGCACAGGATGATATGGGCACACTGAGATTTTCAGCATTATGCCAGCATTTAATACCATAATCATTTTATTTTATTAATTTTTTGTATATACCAACCCCTTGCAGGAGAAAAAAATGCTTTTTGTTTTGCATTTCCTAAATAATGCTGTCTAAAATAAAAGCAACCAAATATTCAGTTTAATGTTCATCTCCATGAATTAGTCATTGTATTAATGATCAAGCCGATTTTGGCAGTGTGGGTAGATATAATAATTGTGTGAACTGAGAAGCAAATGATTAAACAGCAAAAAGCATCAAAGGAGCTTGATGTTATTCTTCATCTGATTATTCACCAGAGCTTTAGAGGTGGAATTTTATCTTTAATAGTTAGTTTTCAGTAAGTTCTACAGTAAGGCAGCCTGCTGCATTAGTTTAGTTTAGGTTATAGCATGGAGATATAGCATGGAAAAAGGCCATTCGGCCTACTGAGTCCACTCCGATCATCAATCACACCAGTTCTATGTTATTCCACTTTCTCATGCGCACCCTTTAGGTATGTTACAAAACTTACCTTCAGTCGCGCTGTAATTCTGTCACTGGCCGTGTGCGCGATTTTGGCGCCTTTAAGGGGAGGCGGGGTTAAAACACGGTTTCTCCTCCCTTGTCCTGAATTATATTTAGTTGGAGTACAAGCGTTGGCTGAAAAATCGTTCCTAGGGGCGTTTTGTGAATTAAAAAAAAAAATTAAATCGTCAATGTCAGCGCTGGAGTAATTTTAAAAGAAGCTCCTGAAGCGTCAACGCCGATAACGGGGACGGATTTCACACACGGGACAGGTAAACGAAAGTGGTTTCTTTAAATGTATAAAAGTGCTTCTTAAGAAGCCTTTAATTCACATTTTTTCATGCGAAACGGTGATTTTATTCCCCGAACTAATGGCAGTATTTTTCATGCCAATACGGGGTTAAATTCACCGCAAATGAACGTTCCAAAAGATCGCGTTCCAGAAATCCTCACTCACATGATGATTTAAATGCCCATTAATTTACAGGTATTAAACATTCAATTCCTTCCATTTGGCCTGTAAATTCATGAAAATGAGATTTAAAAATTATGTTATATTGTGAATTATTGTGTGAATGTTATTTGGACACTTAGGCTATTTAAAAATGTTAATCTATTCTTAAGACATTGATAGATGTTTAGATCTAGTAATTGAATTTTGTAATTAGCTACAATTAGGTAACTAACTAATTATATGCTTTACTTTCATGTCTTCTAAGTAAGATTGTTTCATATTTGTTTCAGAATGCTTCAATCTATAATAACTGAAAATTTCTTTCAGTTATCTTAATTTTTAAGAAAGTTATGGGCTTTTAACTGTCCTCGATCACAGCTTTTGTGTTGTCAATGGAAAAGCAATAGGGAACAAGATGCTAATTTCCGAGTATGAAAATGACCATAACTTCTTTAATACTGAAGATATGAAAGTGAATTAGGTGTCAAATTAAACTTCTTTTTATGCTTTATCTGATGGGATAAATTGCAGAATTTATTTTTAAAATCTCAAAATGTTGTAACATTGCTACACCTTCATAGAAACATAGAAACATAGAAAATAGGTGCAGGAGTAGGCCATTCGGCCCTTCGAGCCTGCACCGCCATTCAATATGATCATGGCTGATCATCCAACTCAGTATCCTGTACCTGCCTTCTCTCCATACCCCCTGATCCCTTTAGCCACAAGGGCCGCATCTAACTCCCTCTTAATGAACTGGCCTCAACTACCTTCTGTGGCGGACAGTTCCACAGATTCACCACTCAACGTGGTGCACTAGGGGCAACTTACAGAGGCCGATTAATCTACAAACCTGCACGTCTTAGGGATGTGGGAGGAAACCAGAGCACCTGGAGAAAACCCACGTGGTCACAGGGAGAACGTGCAAACACCGCACAGACAGCACTCCAGGTCAGGATCAAACGTTGGTCTCTGGCGCTGAGAGGCAGCAGCTCTACCTGCCGTGCCACTGTGCTGCCCTCTTTGATACTTAAATCAATTGAACCCAATAATGTGATCTTTTACTGTACTTTCCCTAATGAATGGCTATCAATTTCGAAAAGGACTCATATTCACATCCACTGTTTTCCGTTCCTTCACTATTCCTTCATCTGCCAACATGATACCATGACCTTGTAAGCCCTAATGTTGTAAACCAATAATATACGTGATAGCATAAGATGGCTTCATGCCACATCCACTAACTCATTCCTAACTATCAGTTGTGAAAAAGGTAATTTGAGTTTAGTATTTTGTCACAAGCACCGAGGTACAGTGAAAAGCTTTTGTTGCATCCTAACCAGTTAGCGGAAAGACAATACATGATTACAATCGAGCCATCCACAGATGCATGATAAAGGGAATAATGTGAATAATGTTAAGCGCAAGATAAAGCCAGTAACGTCTGATCAAAGATAATCTGATTGTCTCCAGTAAGGTAGATGGTAGTTCAGGAATGCTCTCCAGTTATTGGTAGGATGGTTCAGTTGCCTTATAACAGCTGTGAAGAAGCTGTCCCTGAATCTGGAGGTGTGCGTTTTCACACTTCTGTGCCTCTTGCCTAATGGGAGAGGGAAGAGAAAATGGCCAGGGTGCGACTCATCCTTGATTATGTTGGTGGCCTTGCCAAGGCAGCGTGAGGTGAAATGGAGTCAATGGAAGGGAGGTTGGTTTGGTAGTTGTTTATTATCACGTTCATTTTCATGTGTACATAGATACAGGGAGAAAACATAGTTTGGTGTGCTACCCAGGCAGATCATACCTTGCATGAGTTCAAGAGGTCTGCCTGACTTGCATGAGTTCAAGGAGGTGAGCAAAAGGATTTGGGTATAAGAGCAGGGAGTTTCTACTGCAGTTGTACAGGGTCTTGGTGAGACCACACCTGGAGTATTGCGTACAGTTTTGGTCTCCTATTCTGAGGAAAGACATTCTTGCCATAGAGGGTGTACAGAGAAGGTTCACCAGACTGATTCCTGGGATGGCAGGACTTTCATATGAAGAAAGACTGGATAGACTCAGCTTGTACACGCTAGAATTTAGAAGATTGAGGGGGGATCTTATAGAAACTTGCAAAATTCTTAAGGGGTTGGACAGGCTAAATGCAGGAAGATTATTCCCGATGTTGGGGAAGTCCAGAACTAGGGGTCACAGTTTAAGGATAAGAGGGAAGTCTTTTAGGACCGAGATGAGAAAATCATTTTTTACACAGAGAGTGGTGAATCTGTGGAATTCTCTGCCACAGAAGATAGTTGAGGCCAGTTCATTGGCTATATTTAAGAGGGAGTTAGATGTGGCCCTTGTGGCTAAAGGGATCAGGGGGTATGGAGAGAAGGCAGGGATGGGATACTGAGTTGGATGATCAGCCATGATCATATCGAATGGCGGTGCAGGCTCGAAGGGCTGAATGGCCTACTCCTGCATCTATTTTCTATGTTTCTATGTTTCTATGTTTCATCAAGTGTTGCAAAAAGAGAAAGGAAACAGAATGCAGAATATAATGTTACAGCCGCAGAGAAAGTGCGGCCACAAATAAAGTACGGCAGCAGCAAGGTGGAGATTCAGCAAAAGTTGGTGGAGGAACCCAACAGTTCAGGCAGCATCTGTGGAGGGAATTAGGCTGTGGGCCGAGGAGCTTTTTTGTGCAGTTTCGTGACCCAACTCACGGAACTACATGAAATGTTCACATATTGTGTAAAATATTATATAAATCATCCCTGAAACTCGTCAAGAACAAAACTTGCGCATTTTTTATTAAATTAGAGAAAAAACTGAAAAATGTCGGGTATTTTTAGTCCAATCAAAGCACGTTTTGAGTCGGACGCCAGTTGGCCAATCATGCACTTTGTTTCAGGTTAGCTAGGCAGGGAGCACACAACATGGCTGAGAGTACTTCTGCTGCTGCCTGTTTTACTGGAGATTCCGATGAAGGTTCTTTGTTGTACTGTGGAATACATGTCGTGGAAACTTGCAGCAGGGTAATTGAATTTATTGAGAAAAGCATTAAGAAGTCTGAAGAATGTGCAGCTAAGAGGATAGGTGGAACAAAGCCTTGAAAGCAAAGTCCCTGCTGAGGTGCTGCAACACAAAGAGTTGTGAAACCAGTCAAACTTTGTGAATCAACTGGAACTGAAAGGTAAGATCTAAAGTCTGAATTTATGAAAATGTATCTGTATGGACTTTAATTAATTTAATTGCACCCTTTTATAATGTGAAAAAAATGAGATTTGGAGGCTGTACATTCACTCATTCATTCACTCATTCATTCACTCATTCATTCACTCACTCATTCATTCATTCATTCATTCATTCATGAAGTTGAGGGCCTAAACTATGTGTATCCATAACAAAGTAAATTAAACATTTTCACTAATGCCAGCTTGTTGAAGTCTAATAAGTTTTCTTTACCATCTATTCTCGGAGCTGCCTGTAGGCTGTGGGCCGAGCATCAAAACTGTGTCTAGAAATCGATTTTCGTGATCCACGTCACGGAACTACATGAAATTTTCCACAGATTTAGATGAAATATAATTGAGAAGGATGTCATAACTCGTCAGTGCTGAAAGTTGCACATTAAATAATTAAACTAATTAGAAAATGAGACCGGGAAAGTAAGTGCCATCTAGTGTCCAATGCCCATATTACACCATGGGGAGCCTATTTCCGTGTTGCAGTCCATTTAAAGTTAAAATTTATAGTTTAATAAATTTTAAACTATATTTTATTATACCTATATATATATATGACTTGTAAATATGACTGTAGTCATATATAATTAAGTATCATTATATTATATAAAAATAATATGATGAATATAATTGTGAGTGTTTTTTTAATGACACTGTCGCAGAGGTCCTGCTCCTGAACCAGCCTAATTAATGGGTGAGGGCAGTTCTTGTGGGTTCCTCCCTTTACTGAACCCCACTGACTGCCAGTGTGCAGAGTGGGGGTCACGGCCATAGTGGGACTGGGGCAGTTCCAGGCTGGGGGACAGTCCTGCAAGGCATCTTCCAGTCGCTTTAATAGGAAATTTAATGAGACTGCAGCAGAGGTCCCATGTTTTAAGGTCTCATGAACCTGCCTAATTAAAGGGTCAGGACAGATCCTCTGGGTTCCCCCGTTTACTGAACCCCACTGACTGCCATAGTGGGGGGAATGGGGGTAACGGCCATAGTGGGACTGGGGCAGTGCCAGGCTGGGGGACAGTCCTGTAAGAGACCTGTCTTATTTCTGATGTAAATGTCACATCCTAACCAAGAATCGAATGCTCTGATGTTTACTCGATGAGTATTCATTTTAAGCTACAATGAGCCTCTATTTATGTTAGAGACCCCCCGATGGTGCCTTTGCAAATGAGGGCTATTACCTTTAACCTAAAATAACCCTAAAAGTGTTGCATTGTTTGAGTATCTGTAGTTTGTGTGTGTGTCTGTGTATACCTGTCAAACATGTATCTGTGGATGTGTGGATGTAAGTGTGTATGTATGTGTGGATGGATGTATGTGTGAATGGATGGATGTGTGGATGTATGTGTGGATGTATGTGTGTGGATGTATGTGTGTGGATGTATGTGTGTGCATGGATGTGTGTGCATGGATGTGTACATGTATGTCTGCATGTGGATGGATGTGTGTGTATGCGGATGTATGTGTGAATGTATGTGTGTGTGTGTTCATGCATGGAAGTGTGCATACGTATGGATGTGTATGTGTATGTATGTATGTATGTGTGGATGGGTGGGTGGACTGTCGCACTGTCATTCACCAGCACGCCATTATCATAAGTAATTCACTCATTGTTTAAATAATTTGACCAAATAAACAGTGAAACGATCGACATTAAAATAAAACTTTATATAATCATTTATTTCCCCAATTTATTTGTTTACATTACATCTGATCTTCATCTGAATATTCTTCATCAGATTCCAAGTCTTTTGATAAGTTTTGATAAGTCCATTGATAAGTTAGTTCAAGTTCGTGGAGGGTCAGGCAGAGGCTACCAAAAAACACATCTCATAGTCATTATGTCTGCATGGACTTCAATTCATAAAATTTCAACCTCTTCTTAATGTTAATGAGAATAACACTGTTACTACCATAGATAAATTAGTTTGTTCAAGTTCACATACACCAATTCATTTCTACATTAACATCAGCCATTTCTGACCATTTCTCACTCCAATGGAAGTCTATAAAGTGCAATCAATATTCCTCCGTTTTTCTCCCTTGGTCGGTGCCTGGAAACGGCCACTATGGACGGCACTATGTACAGCCTCCCCCCCCCCCCCCCCCGCGGAGATGATCCAAACACACTCCGTGGCTCCGCGTTAATAATGTAACAAACTATAATTATTTGTTAAAAATCTCCTGGGGTCAAAAAGCAGCAAACTTTATGATTTTAGGCTTGTCGTTCCATAGGGTTATTATTTCAAATGAATTTTATGAAGTATTTTTTTATGTTAGTTTATGGTATTTCGGTTCTTTTCACTGTAAAATGATTAAAATATTAATTTTAAGACTAGTGTTTCTAACTTAAATAGGTGGATAAAAACCGAGCATGCTGGAAATAATATTTCGGGAAAGAGAAACAGAATTAACATTTTGGATTGATGAGTTACCATCAAAATGGAGATTACTGTAAGGTCAGCAATACATAATATCCCTCTGTTTTAGTTTTAGTTTTAGAGATACAGCGCAGAAACAGGCTCTTCCACCCACCGAGTCCTGTACGTCTGGAGTGTGGGAGGAAACGAGAGCACCCGCAGAACACCCACACAGGCCACAGGGAGAACGTACAAACCCCATAGAGACAGCACCTGTAGTCAGGTTCAAACCTGGGTCTCTGGCACTGTAAAGGGCCTGTCCCACTTAGGCTATTTTTTAGGTGACTACAGGCGACTAGGCTATCGCCACATGGTCGCCAGGATGTCGCCTGTATGGGCGTGAGTAGTCTCCTCAGCTGCCCAAAGAGTCGTAGCGTCTTTCTGGTCGCCGCTGAATTTTCAACATGTTCAAAAATTTTCGCCGAAAGTCGGCGACAGTGGGTTGACGCCAATGAGCGTAGCTTGACTTCTCCTAACATAGGTGCTGTCATAGGTTGTCACCAGGTGACGTAGGTTGTCGCCGGTGCTGACCGGTGAATTCCATTGGTGACTATCTACGTCAACCTACGTCAACCGGTGACAAGTCCCGGCGACTGAATTGTCTTCAGTTGTTGCCGACAGGGTCGTAGCTTGTTGTAGCTTGTCGCGGGTGGACATAGGTTGACTAAGGTTGTTGTAGGTTGTGGCCTGTGTGGTCTTAGGTTGCCGTAGGTGTGGTTGCAGGTGGACGTCCTAATGGGTTGCCGGTTGTCGATAGCTTGCCGGAGCTTGACGTCGACTAGGTGGTAGGTTGTTGTAGCTTGTCGTAGACATTGTCATGAGGGGTCCAGTCACTAGTTTTTTGGCGACCTGCTATGACTATGACAGTCGCCGGCAGTCGCCTAAAAGATCGCTTAAGTGGGACAGGCTCTTAAGGCAGCAACTCTACTGCTGTGCTACTGTGTCACTGTGTGGTAAGCTGCAGAATATACAGTATGTCATAGTTTCAATCTAACATTAAGGAAGACTACTGCAATGGGCTTCCACTCAGATTCTTGTCCAAAGAAACGGAATGGTATTAATCCAGGTGTTCGATTGACAACATTCGTTAATAGGAACTATATATATTTTTTTGATGATACTGTGATGCAGCGGGTACAGCACCAGAGCCCCGTGTTAACTCCTGACCTTGGGTACTGTCTGTGTGGAGTTTGCACTTTCTCCCTGTGACCGCATGGCTTTCTTTCGGGTGTTCCCATTTCCCCCCACGTCCCAAAACACTGCGGGTTTGTTTGTAGGTTAATAGGCCTCTGTAAATTGCCCCTAATGTGTAGGCAGTGGATGAGAAAGTGGGATAACATAGAACTAGTGTGAATGGGTGATCGATGGTCAACGTGGACTTGGTGAGCCAAAGGGCCTGTTTCCATACTGTATCTCTGAAACGTATTTTTCCATACTGTATCTCTAAAAAGTATTTTGGGAAGAGGTAAATAAATAAGTTAAGACCTTTCAGAGAACCAGGTAATTTTAGTTTTGTGGCTCCCTGAATTATCAACTATTGAATATTTCCCTCACATCATTTTAAAGTCAGTTGTGATCTAATTGATAGTCTTTGCTAGTGCTGATTTTATCACTTACCAAAATGATAGAGAATTGAAAAGGTGAATTTTATTTCATCCACCAACTTCTGTATTCTTATCTCTGAAATGGATGCAAGAATAGTGCAGAGTTTATGTACCCTATACTGTAGCTTATTTTCTATTTCCTCACGCACTGTTCTGCAAGGTTCAAGTCTGGATGGTAAAGGAACAGCACTCTCCTGGGAAGAACAACTCTCTTAGGGGCAGAGCAGAATATTTAATTGGCACCTCTAACACTAGGCTCAAAATGCCCGCCTCTCTCTCACGTGTGCATTGTGTCTCCAATAAATACTGACTAAGAAAATACAGTGCAGAACAATGAGTTTACTTAGAAGGTTTCTGTGACATTTGCTTGATTAAATTATGCAGAATATAATAAAACAGGCTATCACCTTCCAACCAATCGTCCTACCACCACATCTTCCATAAGATATAGGAGCAGCATTAGGCCATTCGGCCCATTGAGTCTACTCCACCATTCGATCATGGCTGATCTATATTTCCTTCTCAATCCCATTCTCCTGCCTTCTCCGTGTATCCTTTGACGCGCTTACTAATAAGAACCCATCAATCTCCGCTTTAAAAATACGCAATGTCTTGCCCACCACAGCCATCAGCGGCAATGAATTCCACAGATTCACCACCAACCTATGACTAAAGAAATTTCTCCTCATCTCCATTCTAAAGATACCTCCTTTTATTCTGAGGCTGTGCCCTCTGGTTCTAGGCTCTACAATTGCTGGAAACATTCTTTCCACATCCGCTCTAAACGGCCTTTCATGATTAGACTTAAGACTTTAGAGATACAGCACGGAAACAGGATCTTCAGCCCACTGAGTCCACGCTGACCATGGATCACCCCTGTACAGGAACACTGTCCTACACACACAAGGGGAAATTTACAATGTTACCAAGCTAATTAGCCTACAAACCTGTACGTCTTCGGAGCATGAGAGGAAACCTGAGCACCCAGTGAAACCCATGCAGTCAAAGGACAAAGGACAAAGGACATTTATTGTCACATACACCAAATGGTGTAGTGAAATGTGTTCTTGCCATGCAGCACAAATAGACACAACATTAAAGAAATTTAAAATAAAACATAAAAGCATCCCCCCACAATGGATCCCACTGTGGGGGAAGGCACAAAGTCCAGTCCATATCCCCTTGTCCACCCATAGTCTGGCCTATATAGGCCTCCACAGTCACCGCTACGGGGGCCGATGTTACAGGCCCTTCTTCGCCGGGTGATGGTGCTCCGGCGTCGGGAGAACCCTCTCAGCAGCTTGGGACACCTGGAACGGCCGTCTCCCTACCGGAGTCCGTGGCTTCCGAAGCCGACAGGCCGCGCTGGATGGAGCTCCACCACTGGCGATCTCGTCGCGAGATCCCAGGCTCCCGATGTACAGTTCAGCGCCGCCGCCCGCAGCTGACCGCTCCACAGATCTGCAGCTCCGCTATGTTCACTGGTGGTCCCAGCTCACCAGAGTTCCAGCGCGGCGATCCGGGCAAGGCAATAGCGCTCCAGCGCTGTGCCGCCGCCGAAGCCGAGGTTCTGGGCGGTCCCCTCAGGAAACACTGCTCCAGGTAGGCCGTGAGGACAGGTCGAAAGTGCAGCCCGGAGAAAAGCTGCCTCTCCGACTGGGTATGGACCCTAGAAAGTAGTTTCCCCCTTCCCCCCCCCCCCCCCACCCCCCACCCCCCACATAAAAAAGAAAAGAACTCCTAAAAACAAAACAACTAACTAACTAAAAATTAAAAAAAATATGAAAACGGACAGCTGCAGGCTGGGCAGCCATACCACACAGGACGGCGCCCCCTAGCAACAGTGAATCTACAAATTCCTTGTACAAACAGGTTTGTATGTTCCCCCTGTGACTGCATGGGTTTTATCTGGGTGCTCCGGGTATGGACAGCACCCATTGTCAGATCGAACCTGGGTCCAGGCACTGTAGAGGGCCTGTCCCACTAACACGACTTTTCAGCGACTGTCTTCAACCTTCAAGCTCGAGGGCACTCGCCTGAAAAACCTTGAGCTGAATCGACCGTCAGCGATGAAACTGCGAGCCAGATCGATCGACCGAACACACACACAAACACATCACAAAGGCGGGGGCCAGGGAAAGCGGGGGAGCGCTGTCTGAAATTCACACCCACGATGAGCAGGAAGGTAAAATACGGCTGGCACATTTACGATAAGTCCTTTAGAGAGTGCGGAGAGGGGAAGGGGGAGAGAAGGGGAGAGAGGGGGAGAGAAGGGGAGAGAGGGGGAGAGAAGGGGAGAGAAGGGGAGAGAGGGGGGTAGAAGGGGGGAAGAAGGAGTGGAGACACTTCTAAGAAGCCAGACAACTTTTAATAAAGTTTACCGGGCATTTAACATTACCGGTCAGTTTACTTACCTTTTCTTTCTCAACGAGCTTTACCTCTGACTACCTTTGATTACGTTTGATTGCCTTTGATTACATACGATAGCATTACGACCTACCTCGACTAAACCTATGACTAAAAAAATATAGATTTTTTCCATGGCGACCTTTTTTTACTTGCGGGCATTTTTCAGCATGTTGAAAAAAACGCCGCGACCTATCTGAAGCCTCGAGTATGCGGGGACTACCCTCGTGCGTGAAGGGGAGTTACAAAGGCCTCCTAGGACCTCGTGTCGACCATATGAGTCGAGGGCAAACTCTTCTAAACTCGCCAATTAGGTCTCCGCAGTGGGACAGCCCCTTGAGGCAGCAACTCCACCGCGGCACCACTGTGCCGCCCCTCCTGTTCTACCTTAACTGATTCTATTTGCAAACCCCTCTCTTTCCCATTTCCCTCATACGCTTGGCTAACCTTCTGGTAGAAGCACCTCTGCTCAACCTGCAAATAAGCAGCAGACTAAATTAAAACTGCTAAAACCAACGATCAATCTACCTCTCCAGAAATAACACGCTGACCACATTGTAACATAAAACACTTCCCCTGCTCGCTTCTTGATATTAATTGTGCTTTCAAACGCTACAATTGCCTATTACTGTGCGTGAATTAGATGCATTTCAGCATCAGAACATTTCCCGTCTAACTTCTATATTAGATTGCTATTCGAGAGCCAGGAATGAGAAAAATAGGGAACCACAGTCAATTTCATCTGACATGAGCAGTCAGGAACACATTTGAATCTATTATTTATTCAAGATATCATTAGGCAAATTCAGTGTTGTCTTGGGAATGTCAAAGAGTGCTTGGCAAAATGTACTGAAATATTTTAGGATATCTAGCAGATAGGATAATGTGGACATTTGGCATGACTCCAATGATCCTTACTAATTTCTACAGATGCATCATAGAAAGCATCCCGTCTCAGGTCGACCCTTCACAGGTTGCTATGGCAACTGCTCTGCCCAATACCACAAGGAATTGCAGAAACACCAGGAACCGCAGGTGCTAGAATCTTGAGCAAAACACAAAGTGCTGGAGTAACTCAGCGGTTCATCAGCACCTGTGGAGGAATCGATAGTTTAGTCTAGTTTAGAGATGCAGCGTGGAAACAGGGCGTTCGGCCCACCGTGTCCGCGCCTACAAACGACCACCCGTACACCAATTCTATCCGACGCACTAGGGACAAGTTGCAGAAATCAATTAACCTACAAACCTGAACAGACTATGGAAAGTGGGCGGAAACCGGAGCATCTGGAGAATACTGATGCAGGTCACTGGTCCAATGTAGAAACTTTGTACAGACAGCAGCAGTAGTCAGGATTGAACCCGGGTCTCTGGCGCTGTATGGCAGCAACTCTACAGCTGCGCCACTGTGCAGCCCTGTGTGTAAGGAGGATTATTGTGTGAAGGATTGTCTTTGCACTCTGAGATTAAGGACACTTCCAAGAAGAACACAGGAACGATTAGAATGCGAGGAAGGTGATTAGATTCTCTGAAGAAGGGTCTCGACCCGAAACATCACCCATTCCTTCTCTCCAGAGATGCAGCCTGTCCCGTTGAGTTACTCCAGCTTTTTGTGTCCATCTTCGGTTTAAACCAGCATCTGCAGTTCCTTCCTATACATTAGACTCTCCTATTGGAGATGGTCAAGCCCTTGGTGGAATGATATGCCATTTCTAAGCCCATGGTTTATTGCTGCCCATATCTCATTCAAGAAGGAGTGATAGTTTTATTGTATTTTGCAGTGAAAATTGTTTGCTAATAGTTAAACATTCTTAACATTTAACTTCTGTAGCCAGAGAAAGCTACAATAGCTTAACTCTTGGAGAAATAAAACATAGAACAATACAGCACCAGAACAGGCCTTTCAGCCCACAGTGCCAAACATGATGCTGAGCATCAAATATCTACCTGCACATAACCCATATCCCTCCATTCTCTGCATATCCATATGCACATCTAAAAGTATTTTAAATGCCACCAATGTATCTGCTTTAACCATCATCTTCAGCAGTGTGTTCCAGGCACTCACCCCCCACTGTGATAAAATACTTGTCCCACACATCTCCTTTAAACTTTGTCCCTCTCACCGTAAAGCTATGCCCTCTAGTATCTCATTTTTTCCACCCTGGGAAAAGGATTCTGACGATGCCTCTCATAATTTTACATACTTCTCTCAGATCTCCCCACAACCCCCAGAATTACAGAGAAAATAATCAAAGTCTCTCCAACCTCTCTCGGTAGCTAATACCCTTAGTCCTGGCATCAGTCTGTTAAATCTCCTCTGTTCCCTTTCCAAAGCCTCCACATCTTTCCTGTAACCGACCAACCAGCAATGCATGCAATACTCCAAATGCAGCCTAACTAGAGTCCTATAAAGCTGCTTCATGACTTCCTGACCCTTCTACTCAATGTCCCAACCTATGAAAGTACATATGAAATATGCCACTCTACACGTGTTGCCACTTCCAAGGAGTTATGGACACCAAGATCCCTCTGTACGACATTGCTGTTAAGGTCATGCCATTAATTCATTTCCCCCTTACATTTGACCTCCCAAAGTACAACACTTCACGTATTTCTCCATCCAAGCATGAAACAGGAAGCCGGAAGCCTTCATCTTAAGGGCCACAACTGTTCAAAAACACAGCTCAACAAACAACCTTTCAAGACCAATTTAAGATAGACATTAAATTCCACATCCCACACATTGACATATTTTTTTTATAAACAACAGCTACTTCTGGATTTTTGCATTTAATTATGCACGTGTTCACGTCTGAAGCATCTGAGATTTTTGCTACAAATATGGAGCATACTAATATCTTTGCAGTGATTTTCATTGTGAATTTTGAGCCAACGCTTTTTTTTTCTTTTTGGTAAATTTCTCATCACACAGCCTGGAATATAATAGAAAATTGAACTGCATCCATTAAAGGCATTGCAGTATTTTTTTCTGGATCATATTTGAATGCCTGTTGTTGGATGGATCAGCCCAGCCTCACCACAATGCTGGACTGTACATTGATTGTTCATCCATTCCTGGCTCATTCGATGTACCTTGCAGTCAGCCGAGCTGGCAATCTCAAACCATTTACAATAGATGTATGGGGAAATCTGCAATCTAAATAGACAAGCCACAGAAGATCCTTTTTGAAGTAGTCGCTGTTAGCTACTGCTGTACACACAAGAGGATTTTAAAGGACCAGTAGGTTAAATGTTTATATTAATGGTTATAAATTGTTAGCTCCTGAAAAGTCTCATCTCTCATGACGCCGCTTTTAGTTATGAATCGGTAGGAGCACCAAATGAAAAGCTATTAAAGGCAATGGAAATATTAAAGGGGCTACAAGACTCCTGACTGGCCTAATTGAGGAGACATTACTACAGGACTTCCCTTAACATTTTCCTCATCGATCATAGCTGTCAGTTGCTGCAGCATTTTTATAGTTCTATTTAGGAATAATCACGTTCCAAAATGGCATGGCCTGCAACTCTCCAAAAGAGATTAAGTCACTAATATTAATTTGTAGAAGAACCATTGTAGATTAAAATAAAATGAAAGCAAATTGTTCTCTCGGGGGTTAGTCACCGAAGATTTAGTGATCATCGCTACATTTAATTTGAGCTGCCAGTAACATAAAGGAATCGGTATAGTGGCTTTACCATTATTCATCCATTCTCGAACAATGAAGCAAAATCTTGCACGGAATTTATGAAAGCAGCTTAGAGTAACGGAAATAGAATTGACTATGTTAAATAGTAACTGAGTTGCTGCATATTTGGATAATGGGTATGGAGTTCTGACCAAGACATTTTGTGGTAAGCCAAGCATCATTAAAATGATTTACATGGGCAAAAAATGTGCAAGCAGATTAAAGAATAAATCATCGCAACAGCAAAATCCTGCAGGTGCTGGTAATGTGAAATGGAAACGGAAAATTCTGCAAACACTCAGTAAGTCAAGAATTCTCCAAGGAGATGGCACAGTGGTGCAGCAATAAAATTGCTCCCTTACAGTGCCAGGGGCCTGGGTTCGATCCTGACTACAGACGCTGTCTGTACGGAGTTTGTACGTTCTCCCTGTGACCATGTGGGATTTCCTCCCGGTGCTCCATTTTCCTTCCACATTCCAAAGACATGCAGGTTTGTAGATTAATTGGCTTCTGTAAATTGTCCTTAATGTGCAGGATAGAACTAGCAAATGGAGTGATTGTTGGTCGGTGCAGTCTTGATGGGCTGAAGCCCTGTTTCCATGCTGTATCTCTAAACTAATTTAAACTGAAGATGGGAACAGTTAATAACCTGACGTTTCCATTGTCCAATTGCCTACAGAGTGGTTAAGAAGGTGTATGGAATGCTTGCCTTAATTGGTGGTGCTTTGAATATAAGAGTCAGAAAATCATGATACGTCCATAAGACTTTGTTTAGGCCGTATTTGGAGTATTATGTGCAGATCTGGTTCCCATCACAGGATGGATATGGAGGCTTTGGAGATGGTGCAGAAGAGGTTTACCAGAATTCTGCCAAGATCAGAGGTCATTAGCTCCAAGGAGAAGTTGGACAAATGTGACTTCTTTTCTCTGGAACATGGCAGCACGAGATAAGTATATAACCTTTTATCCAGGGTGGAAACATCAAAGAATAGAGGGCATAGCTTTAGTGGGACAAAGATTAAAGGAGACATGCATGGCAGGGTTTTAAAGATGATGGTGGGTGTCTGGAACGTATTGGCTGGGGTGGTGGTGGCGACAGATGCGGTAGTGGCATTTAAAACGTACATGGTTATGCAGAGATTAGAGGGATATAGATAACGTACAGGCAGATGAGAGTAGTTGATCTTGGCATCATCCTTGCCACATATATTATGCGTCGTAGGGCCTGTTCTTATGCTGCATGGTTCCATGTTCTATATTCTATGTACTCACGAACACTGCTCTTACCTTTGTTTCCCTGCTGCAAGCTTATTCAGGAGGCTCTTCTGCTCTGAGCAACAGGCCATGGGTAACACAGAACCTCTCCAATTGGCCACCTTGGTAAAAAGCTTTAACAGCCAGTGAAGCCTGATGGTCATGCTTAACTGACTGTCAATGTTGCCAAAGCGAATATCTCTGATATGGCATTCACAAACAGTGAGAGACTAATTAGAAATTAAACACGCGCACAAAAGTTCTGGAATCACAGCAAGAATTTAAAATGTTTTGAGTATTTCATTACCATTATAACGTACCTTAAACTCAGCTCAATCCCTGCCATGGAGATGAGTGGAGTCACTGAAATGGTGCCAGTTCTAACTCGACGCAGGTGTAGCAAGCAGATTGTCAGCAAATTTGTTGAGGGACTGAGTATTCACGCCTCACCATGGCATGGGAACACTGTGGTCTTGGCACAGTTGATTAGCCAAGCAGAAGTTTATCTCTCCAGCCTTCCCACGTGGGTGTCTGAGTGGCCCAATTTCTGGAGAGAAAAGTTCTCCGTGCAGAACTGCCAACTTTCAGCAGAAAGTTTTAACTAATTTTTAAGATCTGTTGAAACAGTAACTCTTTCTTTCTCCTCTGATGTTTTTTTTTGGTTTGAAGAATGAAGGGAGACCAAATGGCACAATTGTAAAGGGAGTACATAAATAAAAGCCTCCGCGGCTTTATAAAATAGTTTATTCATCATTAGTTCAAGCCAAAAACCATGTTGTATTTCTCTTAACATGTGAAAATGCAATCACATTTCAACAGTAACATCGTTGTTGATGGGCATCAGTAATACACACATATTGAAATTTAAATTCTGGTCAGTTGTGTTAGAATATTTAGACTGCATGAAATTATCTAAACATGTATAATTGCGGTAAAGTAGTATGTGAGGACATGCATTAAAATGATTAATTGTCATTCAAATGCCCTTTACTGTATAAGAAGTGCATGTCTGCTTCCAATCCATATAAACATTAATTCTCAATCCTGTTTGACTAATCAGCTATATCTATTATATATAGTACTCATGCATAGAAATATTCAATTAGAGGACATAATTGGTTGCGTTTTGTATGTGATTTTTTTTTTTGCAGATATTTTCAAGCACATTAGTTTAAATGACAGAAATCCTGTAATCTACAAAAAGGTTTGAATCTGAGTTTTCTTTTGCTATTACTTGATTTTTTGAACCATTAACACAAAAAGGCCAACTGCAGACTAATTTAGCTCATCGGTGAAATGGTGGATTTGTCTGAATAATTATTCATTCCAGTTTGTACTTCTGGTGGATTTTTGTGTTGTTTTTCAGAATACTTCAAAGGTTGTAGAGCTCACGCTGAGAAGACAATGCGGGAAATTATTCTACCTGGACTCGCACCGATTTCTCCCCTCCACCCCTTTTCATCCATATTCATTCCTCTGGCTTCACAATTCGCTCCTCTTCTATCCTTATCTCACAACTTTTATCCTTTTCATCTCTGGCCTTTGACTAACCATCTGCCTATCAACCCCCTTACGCATCACGTGCCATGCTTTGACCTTTAGTTTAATTCAGTTCAGTTTAGTTCAGTTTAGTTTAGTTTAGTTTAGTTCAGTTTAGTTTATTATTATTGTCACATGTACCTAGGTACAGTAAAAAGCTTTCGTTTGCATGCCATCCAGTCAAAGAAAAGACTATGCTTGATTACAATCAAGCCGTCCGCAGTGCACAGATAAAGAATAAAGGGCACAACATTTATTGCAAGATAAAGCCTGATAAATTCAATTAATATAGTTCAAAGGTCTCCAATGAGGTAAATAGGTCAGGAATCACAAATTAAAATCAGGAAAGAAGAGATGTGCTTGAAAGGTCTCTTTGCAGAAGAGGAAGAGATGTCTTGCATTGTTAGGTGTATTAATGTTATGCCGTGCGACATGTAGATGAAGGGTTGTACATCTATTATGAGGCTTCGGAGCTGGCAGTTAAAGAAAATATACTACTTTCCTTCAATGTAGGATCATTCCATGTTACTTTGTGCGTTTTAACCAATCTTAGGTATCATCCTAGATGCCCATTTGCAATTTATTGCAATATGTTGATGCATTAACAAATTACTCATCTCCTGTTGTATGAATAATATTTTATCAACCTCCCACTGCCAATCCTGTGATACCCACTTCAGTAGTGGCAATATTCTTGTCATGCTGTAGCATATAAATAGCCTGATTGAATGATTAGTAGTTGTTTTTTTAAAGGAAAGAGATTTAGAAGTTACTTTCAACATGTAGAGTGCAGCGGTGGAGTTCTAATGATAATGGAACAGCAGTGATTACTGTGGATAATTCATACATTAACATACTTGGATAAACTTTCCACTATTTATGTTCATGATAAAGACAAGTGAGAATCCAATAAGCCTTTCATTAGCTAGGTCTCATTACTTGTAAAATGATTGTAACATCTGCTAACGTTTGTCTTACTGTGCGGTCAATTATTCTCGACAGAGATATTGACTTAATCTTTTCAGCTATGAAGATAACACACGTACATCTCCCCATGGTCTAATTCAGTCGGTATCTGTCGGCAGTGTGTTAGTCACTGCTTACCTTTTCAGATGGAGGGGGTAACCATTTGGTTTAAAGTGATATCAATAAAGTTGGACTGAATAGTTTTAGTTTAGTTTAGAGATACAGCAAGAAAACAGGCCCTTCGGCCCGCTGAGTCTGCACCAGCGATTGCCTGTACACTAGTTCTATCCTACACACTAGGAACAATTTACAGAAACCAATTAACCTACAAACCAGCACATCTTTGGAATGTAGGAGGTAACCAGAGAAAACCCACGCAGTCACAGGGCGAACATACAAACCCCATTCAGACAACACCCGAGGTCAGGATCGAACCCGGGTCTCTGGCACTGTAAGGCCGCAACTCTAAAGCTGCATCACTGTGCCACTTTTTAAAAGATGTTGATAGCTGATGAAAATAAAATGCAGATTCATACCAGGAAAGAATGAAATAGCTTGTATAGCATCTTTCACGTTCCAGATTGCTTCTAAGAATTCCACAGCCGATGAAAATGGTCCTTGTGTAACCGAGGATACATGGCAGCCATTTGCTTGCAGAGAATTCTTACAAATAACAATGTGAGGTTACTAACAGCAACAACAAAAAAACACTGGAGGAACTCATCAGGTTGCACAACATCTGTGGAGGCAGAGGAATGATCAATGTTTCAGCCTGAGACCCTGAATGAGGATTGATGCAGATCTCGACCCAAAGCATCGACAATTCCTTTCCCTCCACAGTTTCTGCTCAACCCACTTTTTCTGACTGACCCCGGTCACCCCCTATTCTCCCCCTTCCCATCGGGTAAGAGGTACAGAAGTTAGAAAAGTCATACTTTCAGATTTAGGGACAGTTTCTTCACAGCTGTTATCAGGCAACGGAACCATCTTTTCACTAACAAGAGAGGGGCCCTGATCTATCTACCTCATTGGAGTCCTTTGATCTGTCTTTAACCAGACTTTACTGGATTTTATCTTGCACTACATGTTATACCCTTTTTATCCTGTATCTGTACATGTGGACGGCTTGTGATCATGTACTGTATAGTCTTTTCACTGACAGGATAATAAGCAACAAAAAGCTTTTCACTGTACAAGTGACTACATACAAGTGACAATAATAAACTAAACTGAACTAAACTAAACTGTTCTAAACCGAACAATATAAAACTGAACTAAACTAAACAGTCTCATGTGCCTCTCTAAAATTCCTAATAATCTTGTTCAGGAAAATTGCCTGCTTCTTGCCTCCTCTCCAAGATTATCCTTTGGAATCTTTTATGTTTATTTGAGATGGGGAGGCACATCGGTGCAGTGGTAGAGTTACTGCCTTGTAGCGCCAGAGACCTGAGATCAATCCTGACCATGGGTGTTCTCTGGTCAGAGTTTATATCCTCCCCCACCCGTGACCACTTGGATTTTCTCCGGGTGCTTTGGTTTCCTCCCACACTCCATGGACATAAAGGTTTGTAGATTAATTGGCTTCGGTAAAAATGGTAAAATTGTGCCTGGTGTGTAGGATAGTGCTAGTGCAGGTGGGTGATCGCAGGTTGGAACGGACTCGGTGGGTCGAAGGCCCTGTTTCTATGCTGTATCTCTAAAGTCTAAAGTAAAGTCTAAAGAGAGAGCAGGCAGGGCCGTAGTTTAATATCTCATCTGAAGAAAGGCCCTCTAACATTGAAGCACTTCCATACCATTGCACTGGAGTGTCTTCCTAGAGTTTTATACTGAAGGACATTTCCTTGAGGAGCCCCTGTTGCAATTTTGCCCTGTAAATTATCACATCATTTCCCAGTGTTTTCTTTCTCTGCGGAAATCGTGCTTTCAGTTCAACAGCTCATCAAAAATGTCCCAGTAGACCCGCTTTTCACTGAAGTCAGAAAGGCCCTGGAATGCTAATGGCTAGTGCTGCAACTCTAGCTAACAAAAGTGAATGTAATAGATTTGAATCAAAAAGGCTTACAGATTTTATTTATTTAGCTACCTTTGTCACTTTGAATATTTCCCATGGACCCAGCTGCATATCATTGAATTAGGAAAAAATAACTTTGAGAAGTGAATATCATGTCAAAGTCAAACTTGCAGGACTTGTACCATACACCTTTGATGTGAAAAACCTCAATCACTCAACTTTCTTCATTGATGACAGTCAAATCCAGAATGGCTTAGACGAGAGTAAAAACCCGCTCACTTCAAAAGATTGTGTACTTAGTTTGACTGTCTTAATTTTTGGGAGCCTCTTCTTTTAAGCATTTGGTTTATGAAAACAATCGTTGAGTAAAGAATATAAAGTTGTACAGCACACACTCTCAGGGCAGCTAATACCTCCTCCAATCTATGTAGGAAGGAACTGCAGATGCTGGTTTAAACCAAAGATAGACACAAAAAGCTAGAGTACCTCAGCGGGACAGGCAGCATCTCTGGAGAGAAGGAATGCGTGATGTTTCGGGTTGAGACCCTTCTTCAGACTGGTTCAGGATAAGGGAAACAAGAGATATAGACGATGATGTAAAGAGATAAAGAACAATTATTGAAAGATCCAAAAAAGTAACGATGATGAAGAAATAGGCCATTGTTAGCTGTTTGTTAGGTGAAAATGAGAAGATAGTGCGACCTGTAAAGACTCTATCCCCTATTCCCAATTCCTCCATCTACACCGCATCCGTGCCCAGGATGAGGTGTTCCATACCAGGTCATTGGAGATGTCCTAATTCTTTAGAGTAAGGGGGTTCCCCTCTCCCATCATAGATGAGGCCCTCACTCGTGTCTTCTCAGTACCCCACAACTCCGCTCTTGCTCCCCCTCTCCCTGGGGGGATTCTGTCTCTGTTGCAACCTAGTCCTTACCTTCCACCCCATCAGCTGTCGCATGCAACACATAATCCTTTGAAATTTCCACCACCTCCAACGGGATCCCATCACCAGCCACATTTTCCCATCTCCAATCCTTTCTGCAGAGACCATCCCCCCTGCAACTCCCTGGTTAACTCATCCCTTCCCACCCAAACCATCCCCTTCCCAGGTACCTTCCCTGGCAACCACAGAAGATGCAACACCTGTCCTTATACCTCCTCTCTTGACTCTGTCCAGGGACCCCGACAGTCCTTTCAGGTTAGGCAGAAGTTCACTTGCACCTCCAACCTCATCTACTGTATCCATTGTTCAAGGTGTGAAGATCAAGATATCGGCAAGACGAAGCGCAGACTGGGTGATCGGTATGTTGAACAGCTACGCTCAGTCCGCCTCGACCTTTGCGATCTCCCGGTTGCCAAACATGTTAACTCCCCTTTACTTTCTGTCCTGGGTTTCCTCCACTGTCAGAGCGAGGCCACATGCAAATTGAAGGAACAGCACCTCATATTTCATTTGGACAGCTTACAACCCAGCGGTATGAGTATTGATTTCTCTAATTTCAAATAACCATTGCATTCCCTCTATCTCCATCCCTCCCCCACCCTAGTCGTCCTGCTAGCTTCACTGTTTGTATCCTTTTGTTATCACCTGTTCCACAGGGCCTGTTTCCGCGCTGTATTTCTAAACTAAACTAAAGTAAACAGGTGACTTCAGACGAGGGAGTACGCTGATAGGCAGATTATTGGACAAACGTTAGAGTTAGAAACAGACGTGAGCCCAAGAGGAATGCATAGTTGTAAACCGTGAAGCTAGTTGAAGGATTCCTTCACTGTCTCCACTTGACCACCTAAAGGAACAGCAGGACATGATTTTCATACCAATAGCAAGACTATCTCTGAAACACAACATCAGATACCATGGTAGATTATTAGATTATAACCCTTGCCTGTGTCTGAAATGGTATAAATGTGAGGAGATGATGACTAAATAAACAAAGAACAGGCTCCACAGATCTCATCTTGCTCTTCAATTATTTACTGCCTCATGGCTGGAATCTCCAGGGACTTCTCTTGCACAGAACCAAGATCACAGGTCAGGTAATTAACTTCCTGTCTACAGGAATTGGTTATGCTCCACATCCTGCTACTAATGTGTGTGGAAGGCACAGGCATATGTTGTAAGAAAGAATATGAGAGAAAACATGTTGATCTAAACTGACTGAGTTCAGCTCAGCAACCATTTTAAATACTTGGGTGAGCATCCATTTTGTGAAATACCTGGAGTCAGCAGTGGCTTGGCATATTTGTTATATATTCTTCGAATGAATATGAGGTAAATGCATAAACATTGCAAACAATCTCTTTTTAAAGCTTGGATGTATTTGCCTTTGAGGAGTGCTCTGAAAGTTGTTAAAAGTCAAAAATAAATTGCAGACAGGTAACACAGTCACTGCCATATAGAGAGATTGAGGATGTTTATTTTCCCCAATGTTTTCTACTTTATAAGATCTTTGTTTAGTTTAGTTTAGAGATGCAGCATGGGAATAGGCCTCATGGCCCACCGAGACCGTGCTGATCAACGATCACCCGCTCACTAGTTCTATGTTATCCCAGTTTCGCATCCTACACACTACAGGTAATTTTCAGAAGCCAGTTAACCGACAAACATACCTGCTTTGGAATGTGGGAGGCAACCGAAGCACCCGGAGAAATCCCACACAGTCACAGGGAAAACGTACAAACTCCATGCAGACAGCACCCCTGGTCAGGATCCATCCCGGGTCTCTGGCGCTGTAAGGGACCAACTTTACCGCTGCACCACTGCCCAGCCCTCATTAAGTAAACTGCTGGGAGATGGAATGTTTAAAATGAGGTTGAAAATAAAATCCATATTTAAATTTTGCTTTAAAAGGCAAGTAGTTCTGTAAATGGAAAATATTTTTTGTAGAAGATTGAAGGGAAGGGACAAGTCAGCAGTCCAAATAGTAAAAGGCAAATAAGATTCCCTTAAATGTACGTCTGTTTCCTGAGGTTGGGTGAGCTACATACTGGCAACAATATGCTCTTGGCCTCCAATATTAAGTGAAATTCAGAGTTCGATTACAACTGTTTATTGCTACCATAAAACACATTTATTCCCACTGCTGACGGAAAAAAAATCTTAAACAAAACACAAAAGTGCGGTAGCAACCTCTTGGGACAAGCAGCAACTGACGGACATGGATAGGTCTAGGAAGGAACTGCAGATGCTGGTTTAAACTGAAGTTCGACACAAAAAGCTGGAGTAACTCAGCGGGACAGGCAGCATCTCTGGAGAGAAGGAATGAGTGCCGTTTCGGGTCGAGACCCTTCTTCACACTGTTTAGAGATAAGGGAAACGAGAGATGTTGACGATGATGTAGAGAGCTATATTTTATATCTCGACATCATCGTCTATATCTCTCATTTCCCTTATCCCTAACCAGTCTGAAGAATGGAAATGGATAGGTGATATTTTTGAATGTTTAGGGCGACACAGTGATGCAGCGGTAGAATTGCTGCTTTACAGCGCCAGAGACCCGGGTTCGATCCGGACTACAGGTGCTGTCTGTATGGAGTTTGTACTTCTACCTGTGAGCACCGGTTTCCTCAGGTTTGTAGGTAAATCTGTAAAATTGTCCCTGGTGTGTAGGATAGAAATAGTGCATGGGGATCTCTGGTCTGTGCGAACTCGGTGGGCCAAAGAGGCTGTTTCCATGCTGTATCTCTTAACTGCACTAAACTAATCCTGAAATGGCACCTACTGAGTTTGAAGAAAGGTCCCATCCCAAAACATCATCTATCTAATTCCTCCACAGATGCTGCCTGACACGCCGATTTACTCCAGCACTTTGTGTTTTGTTCAAATTCCAGCATCTGCATTTCCTTGTGTGTAAAAAATAATCTTGTGGGTATCTCTTTATTGTGACAGCTGAGACTATAAGAAGGCTGTGGAGGCTGTCAATGGATATTTTTAATGTGGAGATTGACCGATTCCTGATTAGTATGGGTGTCAGGGGTTATGGGAAGAAGGCAGGAGAATGGGGTTGAGAGGGAAAGATAGATCAGCCATGAATGAATGGTGGAGGAGACTTGATGGGCCGAATGGCCTAATTCTGCTCCTATAACTAATAAGGGCTATAACTATAACTTATAAGGGCTGAGTGACTGTTTTCTGTAATCTTCAGTGATCTTGCAGGGACAACTGAAGGGGCTGAGCAGAAATATTTATCTCTCCAAAAATCGTATTTGCTATTCTAGAAACATTCTTAATCCCCTGTGTGCATCATATTTGCATTATGCATTAACCATAATTTGGTAACGCTTAATAACCGAGTCAAGCTCTAGCTTAATGCTGGATGCATAAAAATAGTTACTGCAGGTAAGAAATTGTAATCCACAAAGACACCTGGAATCTGGCTTTAATAATTAAATTATATTTACCTGTCTTTACTAATCAAGATACCCCCCTGAGTAAATATATGCACATAAATTCTGTCACACAGTACAATATGTTGACACAATGTGTTGGAATAACTCAGCGGGCCAAGCAGCATCTCTGGAAAAGATGGATAGTGACATTTTGGGTCGGGACTCTTCTCCAACCCAAAACATCACCTGTCCATGTCCTCCAAAGATGCTGCCTGGCCCGCTGAGTTACTCCAGCACTTTGTGTCCTTTAGTGTAAACCAGCATCTGCAGTTCCTTGTTTCTGCAATATTGTTGAATTTCATTCAATTTCGATAAATTTGAATTTTATCGCAATCCCAATTGCTAGATATATTTGAGTAAACAAAATACGATAGTAGCATTTAAGAAGCTTAAATACATGTAGGTTTGTATGTTGATTAGCTTCTGTAAATTGTAATTTGTCTCTACTGTATAGGCTAGTGCTAGTGTATGGGATGGTCGCTGGTCGGCTGGGCCTGTCTCCTCGTTGTATCTCTAAAGTCCAAAGTGAGCTTTTAGACACTTTAACATCTGCTAAGAGCTGATAGATGTATTAAACAGGAATTGGTCATCTGTTACCCCCTTCCCTCTCCCATAAACCACCCCATTCATTCTCTTCCCCCCGCACTCCCCTCCCCTGAACCCCAGCTGGCCTTGCACCAGTCTCTCCCTTCCTCTCCCCTCCACGTACATTCCTAAATAATTTTCACATCATCAACCTTCTAGCTTCACAATTCACAACTCTCTAATCCTTTTGCCTCACTCCTTGTGTGTTGATCTCTGGCCTGTGTCCTTTGCTAGGCAATAGGCAAAAGGCAAACCATCCACCTATCAAAAGCCCCTCCTCACCTTTCACCTATGACCTGCCATGCTTTGTCTTGTTCCTTCACACTCTCTAGCTTTCTTTCCCCCACCCCTGCAATCAGTCTGAAGATGGGTCCCGATCTGAAGCATCACCTATCCATGATCTCCAGGGATGCTGCCTGACCTGCTGAATTACTCCAGTATTTTGCGTCTTCCATTGGTCATCCAGACTTTGGAGCCTCTTCTACCATTTAAGTAGATCATAAAACAAGGAGACCTAAGAGAGTACCTCTACATATCCCTAATTGCAGCGAGAAAGTTTTTAAGAAAGGAGGGAGAGAGAAAACAGAGAATTATAGACCAGTTAGCCTGACATCGGTTGTGGAGTCAATGATGCGGGAGTCAATTATAAAAGATGAAATAGCAACACATTTGGATAACAGTAGCAGGATCGGTCCGAGTCAGCATGGATTTATGAAGGGGAAATCATGCTTGACTAATCTTCTGGAATTCTTTGAGGATGTAACTAGGAAACTGGACAAGGGAGAGCCAGTGGAAATAGTGTACCTGCACTTTCAGAAAACATTTGATAAGGTCCCACATAGGAGATTAAAGGGCAAAATTAGAGCAAATGGTATTGGGGGTAGGATACTGACATGGATAGAAAATTGGTTGGCAGACAGGAAACAAAGAGCAGGGATAGACCGGTCCCTTTCAGAATGGCAGGCAGTGACTAGTGGGGTACCGCAAGGCTCGGTGCTGTGATCGTAGCTATTTACAATATACATTAATGATTTAGATGAAGGGATTAAATGTAACATTGGCAAATTTGCAGATGTAACATTAGCAAATTTGCAAATGTAACATTAGCAAATGTGAGGAGGATGCTATGAGGATGCAGGGTGACTTGGATAGGTTGGGGGAGTGGGCTGATGCATGGCAGATGCAGTTTAATAAGGATAAATGTAAACAGGAAGGCCGATTATTATCTGAATGGTGTCAAGTTGGGAAAAGGGGAAGTATAGCATGAACTGGGGGTCCTTGTTCATCAGTCACTGAAAGTAAGCATGCAGGTACAGCAGGCAGTGAAGAAAGCAAATGGCATGTTGGCCTCCATAACAAGAGGAGTTGAGTATAGGAGCAAATAGGTCCTTCTACAGTTGTACAGGGCCCCAGTGAGACCACACCTGGAGTATTGTGTGCAGTATATTAAGGGTTTGGACACGCTAGAGGCTGGAAACATGTTCCGGATGTTGGGAGAGTCCAGAACCAGGGCCCACAGATTAAGAATAAGGGGTAAACCATTTAGAACGGAAATGAGGAAAAACTTTTTCACACAGAGAGTTGTGAATCTGTGGAATTCTCTGCCTCATAAGGTAGTGGAGACCAATTCTCTGGAGGCTTTCAAGAGAGAGTTAGATAGATCTCTTAAAGATAGAGGAATGAAGGGATATGGGGAGGAGGCAGGAATGGGGTACTGATTGTGGGTGATCAGCCATGATTACAGTGAATGGCGGTGCTGGCTCGAAGGGCCAAATAGCCTACTTCTGCACCTATTGTCTATTGTCTATTGAGAGAAATTAATAAAGTCAGTAAAAAAAAAGAAATGTTACTTACTGAATAACGAAAGGCCTAGGACTAGAGGGCACAGCCTCAGAATAAAAGGATGCACCTTTAGAAAGGAGATGAGAGGAATTTCTTCAGTCAGAGGGTGGTGGATCTGTGGAATTCATTGTAACAGACGGCTGTGGAGGCCAAGTCTTTGGGTATTTTTTATGTGGAGATTGATAGGTTGTGGATTAGTGAGGGTGTCCAAGGTCATGGGGAGAAGGCAGGAAAATGGGGTTGAGAGGGAAAGTTAGATAAGCTGTGATTGGATGGCGGAGTAGACTCGATGGGCAGAATGGTCTAATTCTGCTCCTATGACCTATGAACATATTAACAGAAAATGATGGAAACATTCAGCGGGAGAAAGAAACAGTTAATATTTCAGGACCATGACCTTTCATCAGAAGCTTCACGAGCTGCTGACATTTTCTGATTTTATTTCAGATTTCCAGCATATGCATTTTCAAGATTTTCAAGTTTTGCTATAAAAAATATATATATGATCCTTTCATTTATTAGTCTTGGCATGGAGTATAAGGGCAGGGAGATGTTAGAACTGTAAATAGTGTTTGTTAGGTCACAGCTTGAGGACTACATACAGTACCGGCTACCATATTACAGGAATGATGTGATTTTAGTTGAGATTAGTTTCGTTTATTGTCACTCGTACCGAGGTACAATGAAAAGCTTTTGTCGCGTGCTATCTAGTCAGCAGAAAGCTATCTAGTCAGCAGAAATTGAGCCATTTACAGTGTATAGACACATAAGGGAATACATAGAAGAATTATGAAGATGTTGCAACAACTGGATTTGCTTAGCTGTGATGAAACACTGAGTGTACTTTAGATCTGGCAAGATTGAAGGGAGCACATAACTGATGCAAAATTATGAGGGGAGCTAGATAGCAGAAATAGAATTTCTATTTCATATTGTCATAGGGTGAAAGGTCCAGGGACATACTGAAGATATGATGTAATTGGCGGAGGGATCGGTATTGGTATTGGATTATTGCAATCACATAGCGAAAAGCTTTGAGCATTATTCAGTCAAATCATACTAAAATAAAGCCATACACAAGTACAAGAGGTAGCATAAAGAAAAAGAAAAACAGAATATAGTGTGACAGCATTATAGCTGGAGAGAAAGTTACAGTTAGAGAGAAAGTGCAGAATTAAAAAAAAAAGGTGCAGGGGCCACAATGAGGTAGGTTGGAAGATTGGGACTGCACTGCAGAATAGGAGGAAGGTGATGAAGCATTCTTTTCTCCCAGCAATCTGGAAATCATTTCCTGAAAGGTTAGTAGAGACAGATATCTTTGTCACATTTTAAAAGTGCATTCTTATAGAATTTATTGGCAGCAGTGTGCTGGAACAGAAGCTGGATGGTGAAATTATTGGTAGCTCTTCCTCCACTGAATCACATATGAAGGGTTGAAAGGTTTTCTATGTAATACATTTTCTGTCTATGATTCTACCATCTGTTTGTTCACTCCATCTGTCAAACATGGTTCTGCAAACCTTTACATCCCTTGAGTCTGAAGAAGGATCTCGACCCGAAATGTCACCCATTCCTTCTCTCCAGAGATGCTGCCTGTCCTGCTGAGTTACTCCAGCATTTTGTGTCTACCTTCGATTCAAACCAGCATTTGCAGTTGTAAATAGCTAGTTCTAAGCTCCCCCCCACCCCCAGTCTAGTTTCAGTTAATAAAATACTGAATCAAGCACGTGAGCAATTAAACTTTATTTTGGACAACACAACAACAGTTCCCCTATACAATACCTAACCACCGTGGGTTTGATCTTTGTATCTGCTTGGCCAAGACCTTCTAGCCTTGTGCAAGCAGAGACACTCCAAAAGGTCACGCAGTCCCAAGCATTCTTCCAGAAGATTGATATCGGACCTCATGGGGGCTGCCTTTTATAGGTCCCCGAACCTTGAGGGGCCGAACTACATGGGGGCGGTCTTTTCATAACCCAATTAAACACAATAATTATAAGTACATAATTTACAGTTCTCTAACCCAATAATACAATCTTGAATACATTGTATTTGAAAGAAGCGTCTAGAAGGAAGTAAACACAAATGAATAGTGCAACATGCAATAGTTCAACCAATCATCAATTAACAGGATAACCATCTCGCAACATTATTTATACTATTTACAATGCCCTTGCAGCGATCCAATCGAAATGAGGTTTAAGGTTTGTTTGAAAAACTACTATACAATTTAGGAGAAACAAGGAGAACACCTGGATCCCTCACCATCCTGCATACCAGTCAGAGCCTAGACTGGCTGGTGCCATCCAAAGCCTGTAAATTTCAGCTGACAAGGTTTAAGCAATTCTGACAAGTGCAGGGATCCTCCATTTTATGGTGTCTTTAATTTGGTCAGTATTAACATTTCCCCGTTTTATCATTCATGATAACCCTCATCATCAATGATAACCCCAGAATACAATGATGACTGTTTCACTTTAACAATTGTACTAACAAGAAAATGTTGATGTAGCTTCTCAGAATTTCATCGAGCTTCCCGAGTTTTCATGGGTGTAGCTCCATGATTTCTGTCTGATGAGTCTTTACCTCCTGAGTTTTCATGGGCACGAATCCCATCCATCAATCTTGGTAGTTCATTGGCCCTTGATTCGTAATAGAGTGGAGAATTTCTAAGAAAACCCCACGGTCCAATGGATGTGCTCCCGTCTACAGTATAATGTGATGTCAGAGTCCTCAATGGGTGCATCTCTCAAGCCCTCTCTTACCGATGTTTCTTCCTCTATAACAAATAGATGTCATGTCCTGCTTCTTATTGCTCTTCTGGGGGTGAAATAAGCAAAGAGGCTGGGTTAATCAATGTACAATGTTTGAATTGCAATCTTGGTTTGTTCAACAGATAGATCTCATACTTACTTTGGCGGGCCATTGTCAAATGCTGGGTTTGAAGCTGCCCCAACAATGCCAATACCGTATGTGAACTGTACACTACAATTCTTGCTGGAGTGTCAAATTAGCAGCTGATTGTGAACAATTATAGATTGCAGTTAAGATTTGATTGCAAAGAGGATGTCCCCTGGCTACTGGATCTAATTTAGACGAGTAATACGCATCTGGTCCATATCTATCCCTATGCTTCTGAGTCAGAACTGAAGTTGCACAGTCAGATAGAATTGTACAATCGAGCTGGAAAGGCCGGTCATATAATGTAGGTATGTTACAAAACTTACCTTCAGTCGCGCTATAATTCTGCCACTGGCCGTGTGCGCGATTTTGGCACCTTTAAGGGGGTGCGGGGTTAAAACGCGGTTTCTCCTCCCTTGTCCTGAATTATATTTCGTTGGAGTACAACCTTTTGCTGAAAAATCGTTCCTAGTGGCGTTTTGTGAATTTTTGTGAAGCAATGAAGACAAAGGCGGAATCAACTAATCTAATATCGTACTTATATAATATCATTTTAAACATAGAAATACCCACAACAGAAGGAATTAGAAGAGACTGGGAACAAGAATTAGCTATAAAAATTTCAAAAGAGAGCTGGGATAACCACTTACTACAGGTGCATAAATGTTCGATCAACGTACGACATACGCTCATCCAATTCAAAACATTACATAGACTATATTATTCAAAAACTAAATTAAATAAAATCTTTCCTAATGTTTCACCAATCTGTGATAAATGTCTATGTCAAGAAGCTACCATAGCGCATTCTTTTGTTTTTTGTACAAAAATCCAAAAATTCTGGTATGAAATATTTGATATTTTCTCAAAATTAATTAAAATAAAACTGGTATCAAAACCAGAATGGATCATTTTTGGAATATCGGAAGGTATCCCTGAATTAAACGTGTATCAGAAGAACTTATTCAATTACGGGCTAATAATGGGAAAAAGGCTTATACTTAAATTCTGGAAAAATGCGCCCACACCAACAATAAAAATGTGGACATCAAATATGTTGGAAACATTACATCTGGAAGAGATGAGATTCCTCTTAGCAGGGAAAGCAGACCAATTCCAAAAGACGTGGTCTACGTTTTTGGACCTATTACAAGCATGAGGTGCAATAGTAATTTAAAAAATAAAGAAATAAAGAAATGGTATCAGGACCTGGTAATGGGAGGTAAAACAATAAAAACAGACTTGGTTGGTGGTTCCCTTTCTGCGATTGTTCCTACTCTCTTTTTCTTTCTTTTCTAGGATCTACTTTCTTACTTTACTTCCTTCTCTAACTCCTTTTCTAAGGGGCTTTCTTTTCACAACACTCTCTTGCACCTCACGACTCTTGTGCACTTTCTTTACTTTTCTTACTTCTATCTCTCTCTTAAAGCTTAAAAAAATGAAGCGGTATAAAGAATGTATTAACAGGTATTAAACATTCAATTCCTTCCATTTGGCCTGTAAATTCATGAAAATGAGATTTAAAAATTATGTTATATTGTGAATTATTGTGTGAATGTTATTTGGACACTTAGGCTATTTAAAAATGTTAATCTATTCTTAAGAAATTGATAGATGTTTAGATCTAGTAATTGAATTTTGTAATTACCTACAATTAGGCAACTAACTAATTATATGCTTTACGTTCATGTCTTCTAAGTAAGATTGTTTCATATTTGTTTCAGAATGCTTCAATCTATAATAACTGAAAATTTCTTTCAGTTATCTTAATTTTTAAGAAAGTTATGGGCTTTTAACTGTCCTCGATCACAGCTTTTGTGTTAAGTCAATGGAAAAGCAATAGGGAACAAGATGCTAATTTCCGAGTATGAAAATGGCCATAACTTCTTTAATACTGAAGATATGAAAGTGAATTAGGTATCAAATTAAACTTCTTTTTATGCTTTATCTGATGGGATAAATTGCAGACTTTATTTTTAAAATCTCAAAATTTTGTAACATTGCTATATAATGGTCTTCCCAATGCCGTGGCTTGCATCAATTATCTTTTTTAAATTTTCAAGGGCCTCCTGTGCTTTCTTTGTTAATTTAAATTCACTCTCCTTGCTGGTATAGGGTGTTAGCTCCTTGGTTTCCAGAGCTATATTTGGAATCCAGGGTCTGCAATAATTAACCATGCCTAGCCATTGCCTCATTTGTTTGGCTTCTTTTGGGATTGGAAATTCGCAGATAGGTTCAAGTTTGCACTTCTCGAGACTTCTTTCAGTGGCCAAAATTATAATCCCTAGAAATTTTACTTTCTCTTGGGCTACCAGTACTTTTGATGGTGAAACCACATATCCTAAATCAGCTAAATGGATTAGTAGTTGTGCAGTATCTTTCAGATTACTGGATTCATTTTTGCTGGCCACTAATAGATCATCGACATACTGCACTAATGTAGAATTCATTTTGAACTTCAAAGTACTCAGTTGATCCTGCAGACACCTGGAAAATAAAGTAGGCGAATTGCTAAATCCTTGAGGCAATCTGGTCCAGGTGTATTGTTGGCCCCTATATGTGAAGGCAAACAAATATTGGCTGTTTTCATGAAGAGAAAGAGAAAAGAATGCATCTTGCAAGTCGACTATCGAAAAGACTTTTGCTTCAGCCGGTATTTGGGCTAGGATATGGGCAGGATTTGGTACTAGGGCGTGGAGCGGTTCCACAACAGAATTGTTTTCTCTCAGGTCTTGCACAAGTCTATATCAGCCCTCCTTTCCAGGTTTTGGAATGGCAAGAATAGGGGTGTTACAAATTGATTGGCACTTTACCAATATTCCTTGTTCTAGCAAACCCCAAATTAATTTGTCAATGCTGCTGATGGCCTGTAATTTTAATGGATATTGTTGTATTGAAGGAAGTGTTACACCTTTCTGGAGAACTACATGGATGGGATTGATGTTCACGCATCCTACCTGAGCTGTGTCTTCCGCCCACACTTGAGGGTCCACATACTCGTATACCTCACTCCCCAGATGATGATGATGTAAGCGGGTAACAAATTTCCTTGGGGCCTGATAAAATTCAACAACATATTGATTAGACAAATTTTGCTTTTGATAATTATTCGGGTCTGCCAAGGTAATTGCCTTTCTTACCATCGTTCCTAGGTCTTTAGCTTTGGCCGGGAAATTCACCTTTCGGGTGATGTGAGGAGCAACTTCTTCAGTTCTTTTCCATAACTGTGCTGGTATTTTACCATACCCAGCAGCTCCCTCTTTTCCTTCCACTAGTGCCAACACTTCTATCTCCCAATCCTGTCCTTCATGTGTTTTAAAGAAGGTTTCCAGCTCTCTGTCCTTCCGACTCCCATCGGGCAGACAAATCCAGGGTAAAAATCAAAAAGGGCCACTTTTCAACATAATTGTATAAGGGGTAAGAGCATTGTAAAAACATTGTCTCAATGCAAGGAGCATTCGTAATAAGGTGGATGAGTTGAACGTGCAGATAGCAATTAATGATTATGATATAGATGGGATCAAGGAGACATGGCTCCAGGGTGACCAAGGCTGGGAGCTGAACATCCAGGGATATTCAATATTCAGGAGGGATAGAGAGAAAGGAAAAGGAGGTGGGGTAGCGTTGCTGGTTAGAGAGGAGATTAACGCAGTGGAAAGGAAGGACATTAGCTTGGAGGATGTGGAATCGGTATGGGTAGAGCTGCGAAACACTAAGGGGCAGAAAACGCTGGTGGGTGTTGTGTACAGGCCACCTAGCAGTAGTAGTGAAGTTGGGGATGGCATCAAACAGGAAATTAGAAATGCGTGCAACAAAAGTAAAACAGTTATAATGGGTGACTTCAATCTACATATAGATTGGGTGAATCAAATTGGCAGGGGTGCTGAGGAAGAGGATTTCTTGGAATGTATGCGGGATAGTTATCTAAACCAACATGTAGAGAAACCAACGAGAGAGCAGGCTATTCTAGACTGGGTATTGAGTAATGAGGAAGGGTTAGTTAGCAGTCTTGTTGTGCGTGCCCCCTTGGGCAAGAGTGACCATAATATGGTTGAGTTCTTCATTAGGATGGAGAGTGACATTGTTAATTCAGAAACAACGGTTCTGAACTTAAAGAAAGGTAACTTTGAGGGTATGAGACGTGAATTGGCCAAGATTGACTGGCAATTAGTTCTAAAAGGGTTGATGGTGGATATGCAATGGAAGGCATTTAAAGACTGCATGGATGAACTACAAAAATTCTTCATCCCAGTTTGGCAAAAGAATAAATCAGGGAAGGTAGTGCATCCGTGGATAACACGGGAAATCAGGGATAGTATCAAAGCAAAAGATGATGCGTACAAATTAGCCAGAAAAAGCAGCATACCAGAGGACTGGGAGAAATTCAGAGACCAGCAGAGGAGGACAAAGGGCTTAATTAGGAAAGGGAAAATAGATTATGAAAGGAAACTGGCAGGGAACATAAAAACTGTCTGCAAAAGTTTTTATAGATATGTGAAGAGAAAGAGATTAGTTAAAACAAATGTAGGTCCCTTGCAGTCAGAAACAGGTGAATTGATCATGGGGAACAAGGATATGGCGGACCAATTGAATAACTACTTTGGTTCCGTCTTCACTAAGGAAGACATAAATAATCTGCCGGAAATAGCAGGGGGCCGCGGGTCAAAGGAGATGGAGGAACTGAGTGAAATCCAGGTTAGTCGGGAAGTGGTGTTGGGTAAATTGAATGGATTAAAGGCCGATAAATCACCAGGGCCAGATAGGCTGCATCCCAGAGTACTTAAGGAAGTAGCTCCAGAAATAGTGGATGCATTAGTGATAAATTTTCAAAACTCTTTAGATTCTAGAGTAGATCCTGAGGAATGGAGGGTAGCAAACGTAACCACACTTTTTAAGAAGGGAGGGAGAGAGAAAACGGGGAATTACAGACCAGTTAGTCTAACATCGGTAGTGGGGAAACTGCTAGAGTCAGTTATTAAAGATGGGATAGCAGCACATTTGGAAAGTGGTGAAATCATTGGACAAAGTCAGCATGGATTTACGAAAGGTAAATCGTGTCTGACGAATCTTATAGAATTTTTCGGGGATGTAACGAGTAGAGTGGATAGGGAAGAACCAGTGGATGTGTTGTATCTGGACTTTCAGAAGGCTTTCGACAAGGTACCACATAAGAGATTAGGATACAAACTTAAATCACACGGTATTGGGGGTTCAGTATTGATGTGGATAGAGAACTGGCTGGCAAACAGGAAGCAAAGAGTAGGAGTAAACGGGTCCTTTTCACAATGGCAGGCAGTGAGTAGTGGGGTACCGCAAGGCTCAGTGCTGGGACCCCAGCTATTTACAATTTATATTAATGAGCTGGATGAGGGAATTGAAAGCAACATCTCCAAGTTTGCGGATGACACTAAGCTGGGGGGCAGTGTTAGCTGTGAGGAGGATGCTAGGAGACTGCAAGGTGACTTGGATAGGCTGGGTGAGTGGGCAAATGTTTGGCAGATGCAGTATAATGTGGATAAATGTGAGGTTATCCACTTTGGTGGCAAAAACGGGAAGGCAGACTATTATCTAAATGGTGGCCGATTAGGAAATGGGGAGATGCAGCGAGACCTGCGTGTCATGGTACACCAGTCATTGAAAGTAGGCATGCAGGTGCAGCAGGCAGTGAAGAAAGCGAATGGTATGTTGGCTTTCATAGCAAGAGGATTTGAGTATAGGAGGAGGGAGGTTCTACTGCAGTTGTACAGGGTCTTGGTGAGACCACACCTGGAGTATTGCCTACAGTTTTGGTCTCCAAATCTGAGGAAGGACATTATAGCCATAGAGGGAGTGCAGAGAAGGTTCACCAGACTGATTCCTGGGATGTCAGGACTTTCATATGAAGAAAGACTGGATAGACTTGGCTTATACTCGCTAGAATTTAGGAGATTGAGAGGGGATCTTATAGAAACGTACAAAATTCTTATGGGGTTGGACAGGCTAGATGCAGGAAGATTGTTCCCGATGTTGGGGAAGTCCAGGACAAGGGGTCACAGCTTAAGGATAAGGGGGAAATCCTTTAAGACCGAGATGAGGAAAAACTTTTTCACACAGAGAGTGGTGAATCTCTGGAACTCTCTGCCACAGAGGGTAGTTGAGGCCAGTTCATTGGCTATATTTAAGAAGGAGTTAGATGTGGCCCTTGTGGCTAAGGGGATCAGGGGGTATGGAGAGAAGGCAGGTACGGGATACTGAGTTGGATGATCAACCATGATCATATTGAATGGCGGTGCAGGCTCGAAGGGCCGAATGGCCTACTCCTGCACCTATTTTCTATGTATCTATATATTTATGCAAGCCAGTATAATGTGAAGTGGGGGTTCTTCGTCCAGATCTAAGGACCACCATTGAGGGGTCATTATGGAGTAACATTGGCGTACAGGAGCCCAGGGGGTCACTATTATGCCTCTATCGCCACATTCTATTTTTAGTTGGAAGGCACAGAGCAAATCTCTAGCCATCAGGTTGCAATCTAATCCGGTGGTTATCACAAATCTGTGTCCGATTGCCTTTCCTCCATATACTACTTTGACTGGCTCAGAGATGGGATACTGGCAAACTTGTCCTTGAAACCCGGACAGGTTCTGAACTTCTCTTGATTCTGGAAAATTATAAATTGATTGAAGAGATGACATGGATGCGCCTGTGTCATCTAAGAAGCTGCAGATTTTACCTTCTACCTGTAGAGGCAACATAGGGTCTTTATCAGACTTGCATCCAGTCACTACTAGGTTTGTTGATCATAGGCATGTGAATGGGTTATTCTGGGAAATGGGGATTTGTCCCCTTGATTCTTGTTTTCCTGCCAGTTCCCTCTGTGCTCTCTAGGATCCCGTTGATCCCTCCATTCTCTTTGGTCTTGGAAATTTCTTCTGTGACCCCCTCTTTCGTTCCTTTCTTTATTTGGGCACCCCCTACTTCAGTGGCCTACCCCTCCACAAGTATAACATTGGCCCACTCCTGATGACCAGTATGTCCTCAAACCTGGTCTCTGGAGGACTGGCTCTAGGGCAGATACTTCTCTATGATATCAGTCTAGATATTCCGGGACTCTAATTTCTCCCAATCCATAGTTTGCTGATACTCTGGGGATCCATGGTTCAGGGTGGAATTTTGGCACTTCTTTTCTGATCACATATTCAGTTTTTTGTTTTACTGCAGGCTGACAATCCTGCTTCCTTATGTCCCTCCAGTGATATCTTACTGCCCTATCCATTTGACTGGTACTATTTTTTGTCCAGTCCATGTTATTAGTCTTAATGGATTCTGCTACGTTGGTGGGAAGGCAATTCAATAAGATGGCACAATATTGAGGGGAATTTACTCCATTTCGGTAATTTGTCACCCGATTGATCCATATAGAATTCAGAGAATCGCTCTAAAAATTCATTCGCTCCCTCTTCCCTTTTTGGTCTTACATCTAGTATTCTGGCTAAATCGATTGGTTTTTGAAGGGTGTTTGCAAGGGCTGTCAAAACAGCCTCTTCCCTTGCACCATTGTCCGCTATTATATTTGCTAGAGCTTCATGCAACGGATGTCCTAAATTCATTAGGCTGGATCACCGCCCATAAAACTCGAGAGTCTGCGTGGTAAACGCGCATTGTAGTTCTTAAGTGATCCACAAAGGAAGCGGGTGATTTTCTACGATCGGGTATTTGACTTAAAATAGCCATCATCTCATTAGGCTTCCACAGGGAATAAATTCTAATTGTACGGGGATTGTTTGCACTCACTGCATTGGCTGGATCAAAAGAAGGATTAGGCATTTCCCTTACAGGGAACTGTCTAAGGGTTGTTTGTTTAGTTTTTATACTTTCGGCCATATCAAGATCTATCTCGGCTTCTTCAATTGTTGTCTCACCCCAAGATGTATCTACCCCTTTACCAGGAGGTTCACGGTACCTCCTAAATGATTCCTTTCCTTCTCTAACTGCTCGTCCAACTTGTCTAGGTTTACGCTCGCAAGAATGCCCTCATTTTAGTACCCTTTCTCCATCTTCTTTGTCCTTAACTAATTGTTCTCTTTCTAGTCTGGCTTCTGGTACCGTGAACTTTCGGACTATCTGTCATTAATGGAGCGGTCGAGTTTAGGAAGTCTGTGCCATGGAATCTGATTGTCTTTTCCGTTCACAAACTGCACAATGTGTATCTGAGACATGGGGAGTGCAAGATGAATAATGTGGTGGACGTGAATTCCTAATTTTAACACTTTCCCAATCTTCTAAATAATCTCCGTCATCCCCCTTGTAACCAGTGCCAACCTTCGGATCCTCACCCTTAAAACTTATTGATGCCAGTTTCTCTGTGGAAGATTTTCTTTTCCCCTTATCTTTAATACTCTCAGGCTCCTCTCTTAAGCTGCCTGGAGGTTCAAATGCTTCGGTGTCCTCTAATTTTATTCCCCGCTTCAGAGTTGCTTCCTTCCAACTTGCCATTCTTTCAACTGCTCTACTCACTTTCTGTTCCTCATAATAATTTTTCCACAATCCAATTAATTTTCTTGCCTCTTCACTATCGCTATATTGTTAGACAATCTGCTCAATGTATTTCAATCCCTTCATCGTATCAATGCCCCCTTTGGGCCACAATTCGCTCCCTAATTCTTTATTTAGTACTCTGGAAAGAATTCTCAATCAGTCAGCTTTTTGTGGAAACTCGCTGCATATTTCTTGTAACGGACTTTCAGAGTCAGCAGTCATATCTGTATTTACGTGATTCCCCATTCTGTTGGATAATGGAAGCAACTCCCAAGTTACTCACACCGCTTAACAATTTACCCCTTATCTAATCTCCCAAACTACCAAGGTCGTTTCTAAAGAATATTCAAAAATTAAGGTGCTCCAGGAAACAACCAACCACAATCACACACGTTCCCGCAGCCTGTTTCCTATCCCCAAGGCAACCTCAATCTAAGCACATGCAAATGAGCTCTAAACACGCAAGCAAAATCGTATAGAGAAAAGAAATTATACCACTTATTATAATTATGCTCAACCACATTCCTGTATAAACCATAAGCATTTGTCTAATAGAGCATTTGTTAACCATACAGTCTCAAAATTAAATCACAGTATTTTTAATCCCTCTTGGTGGTGTGCTCAGTCAATGGAACGATCCCTCCCCTGACACAGTGATCGAACGAATATGAACCCTGATCGAACCACCACAAATCGGAATCCAATAACACTAACAGTTCCGATCTAAACACACTCCAAATATACTTTACACGTCAGAAAATATTTATACAGTTCGGATCCGAAAAAGATAATTTACAATACACTATAGTCACAACACGCTAGCGCACAATTCACAAACACTTGATTTCAATTCCACGTCACGCTGTTATCAACCAGTGAACCTCTCCCTCTGATACCGAAGATTTTCCCCTTCCTAGGGGACTCTTTGCTGAGGGGTACTACTTTTTAATTGACCACTTTTCCCCCTTCAGATACTTTTCCTCCTTCCTAGGGTACTTTTCCCGTCCAGTTACTTTTCGCCAAAAAAAACCAGGTTCCCTTCTCTCAGTTACTCCTCGCTATCAACAATCGATCAGAGGGTTACTACTCACAGTTGATCAGCCACTATTCGGAATCAATCTCAAACACGCTATTCAAACTTTGAAGTTCTATATACACAGAATTTGAATTCTGCCATACAGGTCAGTACTTCAATATCTATATTACTAAAAGTCTGATCTTGACCACTTCCTGTTGTTCTGTATATTGATTTAAGAAAAAACGCTGCCACTTACGGCTGTGATTTTTGGCCGTCTTACTCAGAGTCCCCCTCCGTTGCGCAGGACAAGAGGATTTTTCCCATCGATGAAAAATAAAAGAGTTATTAGTGTTTTAAAAATGTTGAGATTATCTCTCCTGAAGGCCATGAGAGAGAAGGAGATTCTCTCTCCTGAAGGTCCCTCCTTCCGGAGGGACTATAAAACCCAGAAGTGTTGAGTGCCTCAGTCAGTCTCTGCAAGATGGGGAAGCGAGAGGATCACGTCTCTCAGTCTCAGCTGAGAGACGTGGGGGGGGGGGGGGAGTGAGAGGGTCACATCTCTCAGTCTGAGCTGTGAATAACACTGAACACATGTCTACTAAACTGTGAGTGGTTTTACTGACCTGTCAGTGCCCTTAATGTGGATTGAAAATATAGTTTAGAAATGCTAAAGCTGTGTTGCCTTTGGTTTAGAAATGCTAAAGCTGTGTTGCCTTTGGTTTAGAAATGCTAAAGCTGTGTTGCCTTCGGTTTGGAAATGCTAAAGCTGTGTTGCCTTTGGTTTGGAAATGCTAAAGCTGTATTGCCTTTGGTTTGGAAATGCTAAAGCTGTGTTGCCTTTGGTTTGGAAATGCTAAAGCTGTGTTGCCTAATTAAAGTTGCCTTGCCAAATTAAAGTTGCCTTGCCTCATTAAAGTTGCATTGCTTCATTAAAGTAGCCTTGCCTTCTATATAATTAAAAGTCTAATCTTGACCACTTCCTGTTTGCGCTTTATATTGATTTTAGAAAAAACGCTACCAGGTATGGCTGTGATTTTTGGCCATCTTACTCAGAGTCCCCCTCCGCTCATCAGGTGCCGAGGATTTTTCCCATCGATAAAAAATAAGAGTTATTAGTGTTTTAAAAATGTTGAGATTCTCTCTCCTGTCAATCATGCCATGAAGACCACGCCCCTTCTGGTGTGAGAGGGGGAGGGACTATAACACCTAGAATGTGTGGGCATGGCTCAGTCTCTGCAAGATGGAGGAGGGAGAAGTCATGACTCACTGTCTTTAGTGGCCTTGCATCCTGCTTGAAATGGTATGAAACTGCACTTGAATTTGGTGGCTTTGCATCCTGCTTGAAGTGGTAAGAAACTGCACTTGAATTTGGTGGCCTTGCACCCTGCTTGAAATGAAATTTCAAGGAATAGCCGTGAGTCAACTGCCAGCCCACCAGCCGTGAGTGAGTGAGCTGCTAGCACAACAGGTTTGAGTGACTTAGCCGCCAGCCCAAGAATCCATTCAACCCACAATGTCCATATGAGCCCTCTGGAAACCAGTCCCTTCTGCCCACAACACCCATACTAGCGCTCCAGAAAGCCCCCCCCCCCACTGGCCACCAATATTGGAATCGGTGGAGAGGTGGAATACTGCATTGGGGGACCAGCCCTCCCAACGGGTCCCACTTAGACTAGTGAAATTCTGTATTTAGGTACTTTAATTCTACAGATTTAAGTTCGCTCTGATCGGACCAATTAGATTTGGTGCATACCACTCAATGTAACCCTCAAATTCAAATTTACTCGAACAATGAAATCTCGAATGGACTAGAGTATTCCCAGCCAATCTATACTCTAGCCACCGAGCCTGGTGCCTTTACGAGAGTCCTCCCCCGTCTTTCCAGAGTTTTAGAAACTCACACAGGTGTGGCCTCTAACCAACCTAGGCTCACCCCATCAAAAGGGCCTGTTCCTTATCACCTGCTTGGCACCAGGTGTCAGCACCTAGCCTCTTCACGCTGGCAGTCGATGCCGATTTTCAGAACGCACCTTTTCAATCAGTGCTCCCAGCAATGACAGGTCAAATGCTTTACCACTTAGCACGTATACCAGACTTGTTTTTCAATATCCCGTCAATCGGATACCAATTCTGGGTAGGGCTTTTACCCCAAATCTGACATGGAATGGCTTTTGCCAGCAGCTGCAGCTAACAGGTACGACCAAGTTTTGGGCCTCTAAACCAGGAAAGGGCTTCTGACCAAACTCCAGCAGGGCCTCTAATCCCACCCTGGTTTTAAGGGCCTCTAACCCAAAGGAGCAATGTCAACCCCCCCCCCCCCCACCGTGCTTGCTAGACTCTGTTCTATGATATCGTTGGGACCCTTTACCAAGCCCGTGAATTATCGATCTGCTCCGACTAGTGAAGTGCCGAAAATCAATGCGAAAACCACACCGTGGCACCGATTCCTGCACTCGCGATCGGGAACGGTTCAATACCCTTAATCGCAAACTTCTGTTTGGGGGTCCGTTGAGATCCCGGACGAGCCCCCAATGTAAATAGCTCGTTATAAGCTCCCCCTCCCCCCCAGTCTAGTTTCAGTCAATAAAATGCTGTATCAAGCACTTGAGCAACTAAACTTTGCTGTTGATAACACAACAACAGTTCCCCTATACAATACCTAACCACCGTGGGTTTGATCCTTGTATCTGCTTGGCCAAGCCCTTCTAGTCTCGTGCAAGCAGAGACACTCCAAAAGGTCACGCAGTCCCAAGCGTTCTTCCAGAAGATCAACATCGGACCTCGTGGGGGCTGCCTTTTATAGGTCCCCGAACCTTGAAGGGCCGAACTACATGGGGGTGGTCTCTTCATAACCCAATTAAACAATCTTGAATACATTGTATTTGAAAGAAGCTTCTAGAAGGAAGAAAACACAAATGAATAGTGCAACATGTGCCTTGGGATTCAAACAGTTCCTCCAAGCTCAACATTTCAACCAATCATCTATTAACAGGATAACTGTCTTGCAACATTATTTATACTATTTACAATGCCCTTGCAGTGATCCAATCGAAATTATGCATTTAAGGTTTGTTTGCAAAACTGTTATACATTTGATCAATTTAGGAGAAACAAGAACACCTGGTTCCCTCACCATTCTGCATACCAGTCTGATCCTAGACTGGCTGACGCCATCCAAAACCCATAAATTTCAGTTGACAAGAGCTAAGCAATTCTTTTTTATTTTTTTATTTTTATTTATTAGAAGTACATTACATTACAACCACATACATTAGTACTCGTCATTTATATCTTCTTACAATTAATGTACTCCATTTATTTTTTACACTAGAAAAGGAAAAGATTGAAAGAAAGAAGAAAGTGAAGGAAAAAGTGAAAGTGTAGGAAATGTGACAACAAAAAAGGACGAAGACCCTATAAGAGCAAAATTAAAAACAAAAGAAAAAGAGTTAAGAAATAGACCCTAGGAAAGAAAGAGAGAGAGAAAGAGGAAAAAGAGAGAAACAAATATTTTTATGAGCATTACGTAAATGGGACATACCAACTCTTCAACTATCATCCCCCCTTACCTGACCTCAATTTTTTTTTTTTTAAAGTACTTTTGCACCCTATGTTTGTAATAATTCTATAAATGCAGACCACGTCAGGTGGAAGTGATCTGGTTTACCTGCTAGGAGGAGTCTTATCTCTTCTAGGTGTATTTAAGAGCTAAGCAATTCTGACAAGTGCAGGGATCCTCCATTTTATGGTGTCTTTAATTTGGTCAGTATTAACACAGTTCTTTCCTGCACATTTTGTCCGCTCCACTGCGATATCTCCTCAAGGTATGTCTACATTGAAGAAGTTCTCCGACGAGAGACTGAAGACTGGTCTCTACCCGAAACGTCACCCATTCCTCTCCAGAGATGCTACATGTCCTGCTGAGTTAATCCAGCATTTTGTGTCTACCTTATCCCTATTGATGTCAGTCCAGGCTCTCAGTTTACCAAACTGCAACAGTTTGGGTATGATTTCCACTGCACTTTATCAAAAGAAGTCAAGTCAAGAATCAAGAGAAATTTATTGTCTTAGGTTTAATGGGAACAATGAAATTCTTACTTGCAGCGGCACAACAGATATGTAAACATATGGGCCTGTCCCACTTAGGCTACTTTTTAGGCGACTGCAGGAGACTATGCAGTCACCACATGTTCGCGGGTGGTTGCCGGGGAGTTGCCTTCATGGTCGTGAGGAGTTCCTGCATTCTGGGAACTAGTCGCGGCCTCATTATGGTCACCATGAATTTTTCAAACATGTTGAAAAATTAGTGGCGACTTGAATGAAGCCGCCATGGAGAGTAGCGAGAATTCTCGAGCCATAGGTAGGTCGCCAGGAGGTCCTAATGGGTTGCCAGGAGATCGAAGGTTCTCGGAGGTTCTCGTAGGTTGTAGCCGGTGCTGACCGGTGAATTTCATTGGCTCATTTGGAAAAAAGGGCAAGCAGTAGTTTTCAGAACCAAGGATAACCGACCGGTAATCTTAAATGTCCGCCGAGCTTCATAGCCGTGTATCTCTGGCTTCTTAAAAGTTGTCTCCACTCCTTCTCCCCTCCTCTTTTAAATGACTTACCATACACTGTGCTTTAGCCATCTTTTTGCAGCGTCGACCTTCCTGTTCATCGCGGTGTGTGTCTGTTTCACCTTGGCTTTGCACCGTGTGAATTTTTTTGACAGCGCTTCCTTCGCTTGCCCTGTCCCCCACCTGCATAATGGGCTGGTGAAGGAAGCGATGTGTTTGTGTGTGTGTTTGTGTTTGTGTGTTCCACTCTGACAGCCGCCATTCCAGTTGCCGGGTTTTTAGGCGACTTATCAGTCGCCGGCAGTCCACTGAAAAATCACCTGTGGGACAGGCCCAATAGTATTCAGTGAACACGATAATCTATATTACTAAAAGTCTGATCTTGACCACTTCTTGTTGTTCTGTATATTGATTTTACAAAAAACACTGCCACTTACGGCTGTGATTTTTGGCCATCTTACTCAGAGCCCCCCTCCGCTGCGCAGGCCAAGAGGATTTTTCCCATCGAAAATTAAAAGAGTTATTAGTGTTTAAAAATGTTGAGATTCTCTCTCCTGAAGGCCATGCCCCTTCTGGAGGGACTTTAAAACCCGGAAGTGTTGAGTGCCTCAGTCAGTCTCTGCAAGATAGGGGGAGCACGAGGGTCACATTTCTCAGTCTGAGCTGTGAATAACACTGAACACATGTCTACTAAACTGTGAGTGGTTTTACTGACCTGTCAGTGCCCATAATGTGGATTGAAAATATAGTTTGGAAATGCGAAAGCTGTGTTGCCTTTGGTTTGGAAATGCTAAAGCTGTGTTGCCTTTGGTTTGGAAATGCTAAAGCTGTGTTGCCTTTGGTTTGGAAATGCTAAAGCTGTGTTGCCTTTGGTTTGGAAATGCTAAAGCTGTGTTGCCTAATTAAAGTTGCCTTGCCTAATTAAAGTTGCCTTGCCTAAGTAAAGTTGCCTTGCCTAATTAAAGTTGCCTTGCCTAATTAAAGTTGCCTTGCCAAATTAAAGTTGCCTTGCCTAATTAAAGTTGCCTTGCCTTCTATATAATTAAAAGTCTAATCCTGACAACTTCCTGTTTGTGTTTTATATTGATTTTAGAAAAAACACTACCACGTATGGCTGTGATTTTTGGCCATCTTAGTCCCCCTCCGCTCATCAAGTGCCGAGGACTTTTCCCATCGATGAAAAATAAGAGAGTTATTAGTGTTTAAAAAATGTTGCGATTCTCTCTCCTGTCAATCATGCCCCTTCTGGTGTGAGAGGGGGAGGAACTATAAAACCTAGAATGTGTGGGCGTGGCTCAGTCTCTGCAAGATGGTGGAGGGAGAGGTCATGACTCGCTGACTTTAGTGGCTTTGCACCCTGCTTGAAATGGTATGAAACTGCACCAATTTGGTGGCCTTGCACCCTGCTTGAAATGGAATTTCAAGGAATAGCCGTGAGTCAACTGCCAGCCCACCAGCCGTGAGTGAGTGAGTTGCCAGCACAACAGGCTTGAATGGCTGAACCGCCAGCCCACGAATCTAAGTGGGACCCAACGGGTCCCACTTAGTCTAGTAAATATATATAAATGGCATCTATCTATGGCAACATTTTCCAAGCAACACAACAGCAAAGAATCAAATATAGCAGATCTATTTGGATAAAAGAAACAGCACAAATCAGTGCTGTAACAGACAAGATGCTGGTCCATTTTAATGGATTGGCACTATTGAGATTTTCCAATGGCAACGGAGTTACTGATTGTATGTTCTCTGGAGATGCTGCCTGCCCCGCTAAGTTACTCCACCACTTTGTGTCTTTCTTTCTCCCCAAATACTACTCTCCTGTCCAGTTAATGTAGGGAGATTCTCGAGGAAAGCCCATAGTAGATTAGGCTTCCTGTTCAAAGCTCTTCTCCCCTTGTCTTCTCCCTTCAACTTCCTCCTCAACACTTAGGGCCGCACAGTGGCGCAGGTGATAGAACTGATGCCTTACAGCGCCAAGAGACCCAGGTTTGATGCTGACCTTGGGTACTGCCTATGTGGAGTTTGCACATTCTCTCTGTGACCGCATGTGCTTCAGTTTCATCCCACATTGCAAAGATGTGCAGGTTTATAGCTTAATTGGTCTCTGTAAATTGCCCCTAGTATGTAGGTGAGTGGATGTGAGAGTGAATAACATAGAACTAGTGCGAATGGGTGATGGATGATCGGCATAGACTCGGTGGCTGAAGGGCCTATTTTGATGCTGTTTCACTAAAGCTAATATAAAGCAAAATCATCTGCAGGTCAAGTATTTCTTAGGATATTTCCTTGAAATGTAATAGATAAAGGGAAAGTAGCCAAGAAGGGGACCAGCTTATTTGAAGAAAGACAATAGGACCCAATGTGATTTTACACACACACCAGTGATTTCAACAGAACTAGCTGTAAAATTGATCTGATTTCATTATATTCCTACTGGTCTGGTAACATTAAATTACCAACAAACCACAATCCTCTTACCACCCTGAGCTGCTGCCACCTGAATCTAAAGCTCCCATAAATAATTAGAAAATGCTGCCATAACGTTGAGTGTGGGAAAAGAAAGCAGTTTCCATAATAATAACATACAAAGGATATCTGAATAGGTTAAAAATGCACATGTAAAAAAATATTTTATAATAGAGAAACAGCTACATGTTTTTGATATTGGTAGTAATGAACCTAGAATGCACCTTTATCATCTCTCTGCTTTTATCTTGGATGTCTGATTTTTCTCTTTATCTGCACATTTTACCATCAGTGGACTGAATAATTTACGGATGAATTACTAATTCATCTGCAATAATTTCAGTGTTGAAGTACCATTAGCTGGAGGCAAACAAATATTTGCTATTGCATCAATTTCATCCCAGTCGAACAAAAAAAACATCAATTACACACCAATTACTTTTTTTCTTGTGTGGTTAATGTAACAATATATCTCAAACACCAAGGTCAAAGCCTTGTTCATGTGGCGTTTGGTGTGGGACATTAAATACGGTTAACTTTGGCTCATTTCAATTCTAATGTGCCCTTTGGAAACCAAGATTTAGGCCGATATTAGTAAACAGGACATTTCTAATAACAAAGGAAATGCAAAAATTGTGCTTTCAAACAGTTCAAATGGTATCAGCTTACCTTCTCCAGAGGAATTTCTCTTCTACTTCTGGAATAAAGTTGAATGTAAATAGAAATGTTGCCAGAAGCATGCTGAATTATCAAAGGGTCCTGAAAACTATTTTATTATTCTGCGTATATCATAACTCAATTGAGTTTAGTTTAGCTTAGTTTAGTTGAGATTTGAGATACAGCGCGGAAACAAGCCCTACGGCCCAACGAGTCCATGCCGACCAGCAATCTCCGCACACTAACACTATCCTACACATACTAGGGTTAATTTACAATTATACCAAGCCAAATAGCCTACAAATCTGTACGTCTTTGGGGTGTGGGTGAAAACTGGAGATCTGGAGAAAACCCATGCAGGTCACAATGTACAAATTCCATGTAGACAGGCACCCACAGTCAGGATTGAACCCGGGTCTCTGGCGCTGTCTGGCAGCAACTTTACTGCTGTGCCACTGTGGTGCCCTTATCCTGTGATGATCCTGTGTACCTCAGGCTGATGGAGTTAAAAAAAACTACAAAAGTGTCTGCATTTAACTATTTATTGGCTTAAGTTTATGAGAAGTATCATTATTGTAACCATTGCAATGACAGTCCACATTCTGCATAGTATGCTGTCTCACAACAACTTTCCAAGTCGCAATGATACTATACCACTATACTACACTGTAGTCAGAAATCATAGAAATTCCGAGTTTAGTCGAGTTCCCATAGCACAAGTACGTCAATCTGGTTGTATGTTTTTACACCTGGCAGACTGTAACAGCTAAGAGACAAAAAAACTAATAGTGAAAGGCCTGGATAGAGTGGATGTGGAGAGGATGTTTCCACTAGTGGGAGAGTCTAGAACCAGAGGCCATAACCTCAGAATAAAATGACGTACCTTGAGGAAGGATATGAGGAGGGTTCTTTAGGGTGATGAATCTGAGGAATTAATTGCCACAGAGGGCAGTGAAGACCAATGGTCAATGGTCTTTTTATTTGATAGTATGTGTTAGGATAATTGATTGATCAGTATGGGTGGTTAGTAGATTATTACATTGATTAGTACAGGTGCCAGGGGTTATGGGGAGAAGGCAGGAGAATGAGGTTAAGAGGGAAAGATAGATCAGCCATGATTGAATGGTGGAGTAGACTTGATGGGCCGAATGGCCTATCACTTATGAACTTATGAAAATAAAATGTTCAGATAGGTGGCCAAATTCTGAAAGCGTACAAGAGGTTGTCCACAGGCGGAAAGGCTTCAGTGGAAGGATGTTCTTTTTGAGATGGCAACATATATAGATTAATTGAATGGTCTAGTTTGGCTGCTCTTGTCAAGTGAGTGAACTGATAATATGGTGACACAAGAAACTGCAGAAGCTGGTTTATCAAAGAATGCAATGGAATGAAATACTTTATTGTCTCATGTGACAAGTCACAGTGAAATTCTTTGCTTGCATACCCAAGCTATGCAAATAGTCGCCACATACGGCTCTGACAAAGTTACAAAGTACGCCGGCCGGCTCCTCCTATGTTCTCCCCCCTCCCCTCCTCCTCCCTCTCACCCGCTGCGGGTCTTCCATTGTTCTACCCCCATCGCCCCTCCCAGCGGTCCCCCCACGCCAGGACCTCCATTGCTCATATTTCTTCCCCCAACCTCACGGCAGTCCCCCCACACCGGATCCTCCATTGTTCTTTCCCCTCACAGTGGTTACTCCGCGCCCTCATTGACCGTGGACCGCGAGGCTTCACCACTGCCGCTGCGAGGCTCCGTCGGCCACGAGGCCCCACCGGTGCTACCGAGGCCCAAAGACACAAAGTGTTGGAGTAACTCAATGGGCCGGGAGCTTCTCTGGAGAACATGGATAGGACACAATACATGCAACAGAGGATGCTTTCCAAATGCTGGAATTGGAATGGGCAAGGAGGTTACCTTCAAGCCACTAATAACTTCCAGTGGCATCTTACTAATCATTTTACTGTCTACAAAGAGTAAGAAAAAGAATGGCCCAAGATTTCTGCTGAAAAACTGTGATTTGGTGTTATACAAACTATGCTCTTTCATTGAAATAGTCACAAAATCCAACATTGGAATAGCAACTTCCAATGCTTCTTCGCAGGGGGAAGCTGCTTTTCGAACCTGTGCCAGATTTAGACCCGTTCATGAATGAAAAGCAAGGGAATGTAATATTTTTGGTTTATCCAATGTGCATGTTGAACCATGCTATTTTAAAATGAACTCACAATGCCACAATATCAATGTAGAGTTGAAGAGTACGATGGGTGAAACTAAGTGGAGTCATTCGATTTTAATAGAAGTGACTTGGTAGCCTATTACAGAGGGAAATTCTGAATGATCTAAATGTTGTAAGTCTACAGTTACACTGTTGTGTAGTGTTGAGGCGGCACGGTGGTGCAACAGTAGAGTTGCTGCCTCACGGTGCCAGAGACCTGGGTTCGAACCAGCCTGGGTGCTGTCTGTATGGAGTTTGTACGTTCTCCCCGCGACCGTGTGGGTTTTCTCTGAGAGCTCCGGTTTCCACCCACATTCTAAAGACGTGCATATTTGTAAGTTAATTGGTATCTGTAAATTGTCCCTAATGTGTAAAATAGATCGAATGTATTAGTGATTGCAGGTCGGCATGGACTCGGTGGGCCGAAGGGCCTGTTTCCATGCTGTATCTTTAAACTAAACTAAACTAAATGATTAAAAATAACATAAATACTGATCGGTAACATGCATGAAATTGAAATAAATGGTCACTCATGGTATACACTTGAAGCCGAGCTGACTATCTTGTATATCTTGTATAATGACCTGGCTGAAAATGTAGAGATTCCATGAAATGGCTACTTTCATTTATTTGAAATGGCACTTAAGCCTTTGAATCATTCTCCGCCATTATAATGAGAAACAACTTGTCAAGTTCCTGATCATTTTAATTGCTCTCAACAATTTCACAGCCTGGCTCTGCATAAAAAGATGCACAAGGACAAAATAACAGTCATCTACAGTCAGATTGGCATTACATGCAGTCCAACTGGCAATACTAGATGGGAATTGCATTTTCTTCATATCCGCAGTTTCAAAAATGAAATCTGTTTAATTATCTTTTTTTTAATATCACATCACAGCCTTTTGTTGAAAAAGCAAATCACCTCATCTCTATTCAGTGTCATTATGCAGAGGAATTAATGTCCAACTTGATGGAGGTTAATTTATCATCAAAATTAATTTTAATATCTGAATTCACAAATTAAACCACGGTAATTGTTGCAGATTTTATTAGCCAGGATATAATTTTTTCTTTTGATAAATTGGTAGTGAAAAATCAACATTTGCATGTTACAGCATGATTGTGTTAGTTAGTTTCTCAGTTAATTGAACAAAATATTTCACCCACATCAACTTCATTGTCTTCATTATTCATTTTCATTATTTATATTACATAGGGACTCATTATAAATTTATGTTGTACTATTTCTAACAGAAGAATACAATATTTTATAAATGCCTTTTGTGCAATAGTCAATGTTAAGGCTATCACATTGCATTTTGCTACCTCTTTACTTGCATGGCCGAGGATGTCTATCTTCCCGGGAAGATTGCTTTTACCAAACATATGCTGATGTCTAAAGGTACCGTACTTGTAGCCATCTATTTTACTTCGGAGTCACGTGAGTGACTACGTGAAGAAGCCCCGTCCAGCCGCACACGCGTCATTATCGATCAGACGCATAGCGTTCATGACCGTGTGTGGAGGAGCAGGAGCTCCTCCAGCCGGTGAGTAAAACAAAAGTAAAACAAAAGTCGGAAGGTAAGTGGGTTACTTTTCACTTACAGGAGCGTTTCCTTCCCGTTTAGACTTGTTGGTGGAGCTCCACTCAAGTTTATTATGGAGAAATGGGAAGGAGAGGCGGCCAGGGACGCACCGTAGTAAAACCCCAGATCCTAAGGGTAGCGGGCGTCAGTCAGGGGAGTCAGTGGCAGCGAAGCCATTAACTCCCGTTGTGGTCGAATGTGCGTTAAACCGCCGGCGGCGGGGCGCAAGGCTGAGAAAAAAAATATATATATATATATATATATAATAATAAATAAATACAAATCGGCACGACCTGTAGACTCGGATGAGTCAGACCCGGAGGTATGCCCTCCTCAGGCAGGAAAGAGTATTACACTGCAAGGGTCAAAAACGTTATAACTCCTTATGGGGCAGATGATTTGTAAAGAATCCCCACAGGAGGATTTAAGTCGGTGTTGGCCAATGAAGTATAGCACAGGAGGTGCCTTGGAACAGGCACAAGGGTGGCCTACAGGGGAGCCATCAGTGCCTGTGCAGAAACATTAAAGAGGTTGGCCTACAGGAGAGCCAGTGCCCAAAAATGCCAGAAAAAAGGCAAGTTATGTGTTGGCCTATTGGAGAGCCAGTACTAGAAATGCCTGAACCAAAGGCAGCACAAACGTGCAATGATAAATGTGCCAGCACCGACAAATATAAAGAGTAAAAATAATGAAGCGTTGGCCTAGAATTGAGCCAGCGCCAGCAGCACCTGAAGCAGGGCTGCCTGTCCGTGGGCCTACAAGAGAGCCCGCGCAGGGGGAATCTGGCAGTGACTTACCTGAAACAGGGGAGCCAGAAATTACCCAACATAAAAATGAATATCTAGATTTAGATGATGATTTAAATGAGGACAAGAGCCCATTATCAGAGCCACAAATGTTCCAAGGCTAGCACAAAACATTGCTGTTCCCAGAGTAACAGGGGAACCTTTGAGAGAGGAATAGCTATGACTATAAATTATCTACTCCCCGATCAGCCCCAGGAATTAACCATGGATGAGACTATCAAAAAATATGAGACCCGGGAAATTGTAGCAGTTACAGCAGTGAATAACTTGATATGGGTAATTGGAACAGTGGTTTACGCTCACAAGAATTGAAATTACACAAGTGCTGAAATTTCTGGGGTCAGTGGTTTGGATGAAGGTTATATATCGTATTCACAACACAATGCCTTAGCACTCATGTGTAGTGCGCACTTTGAAATAAATTGTATTCATAAAAATGCAATAAGACCAAATATTCATCCTAAGTATGCAGGCTCTGCAAACCATCCAATATACAAATGCCTAAATCTGTTTTGGGGAAAATCTAACAAAGAAACTAAAGGATCACCGATGCTGAGCAGAGCGGTGAGAAGGCAGTATCCCTACAGGCGAAATGTGGTGCTGGAGAAGGAACAATCCTATCATTCTCGTATACACGTTGACGTGCTGCACCGAGGATACGTGGAGGTTACAATATGTCTACTAGAAGGACAACAACTGCCGGTGGCAAACCCCGAGGTTAGGGGGCTTGGTCTGGTAAGAAACACAACAAGTGTTTCACACTCACAAATAGGGGGAAGGTTACGATTCTTCCTAAAAGAATGGCAATCAATAACAAATGATTCATTTATTCTATGTAGCATTGTAGGATTCAAAATTGAGTTCTCTCCACGTTTGGATCCTCCAATTCCGCATAATTCAAACTGGTCACAGATTTTTTCAAAGGAAGAGAATGGGTTGATCAAAGGAGAATTGAAAAATGTTATGCAGAAAAGGATGATATAAATGTCAGTAGAACAACACCATCAGTTTGTGTCAAATATTCTCCTAGGAATATTCTCCTAGAAAAGGGATGGTGGACATAGAATCATTTCCGATCTGACAAATCTTAACCTTTATGTACAATAGAAACATTTCAAAATGGAAACATTTACTAATGCCATTTAGCTAGTCACAAAGAATGCTACAAGGCAAGCATAGATCTGCAAAATGCATATTATTCTGTGGCAATGCATGGTAATGTTCAAAGATATTTGAAATTTAGATGGATGAGTCAGTTATGGCAATTTAAAGCATTGCCCAATGGTCTGATTTCAGCACCAAGATTATTCACTAAATTGCTCAAACCAATTTTAGCTCTGTTAAGAGCTGAGGGCCATGTATTAATGGCTTATTTAGATGATATCCTCATTGTAGGGGACACTTTGGCTGCTGCAAAATTGTCAGTATCCAGTCAAATACATTTTGAGAAATTAGGTTTCATTATTCACCTACAAAAATCTAAATTGTTACCAAGCAAAAAGATTGTTTACCTAGGGTTCACAATTAACTCCGAACACATGGTAATCACTTTGCCAAAAGATAAAAAGCTGCAGTTAATTGAAGGTTGCATAAAACTCATTAACGAGGACACACCTTCAATTAGAGAAGTGGCAAGCTTGCTAGGCAAATTAATTGCAGGGTTTCCAGCGGTCACGTTTGGACCATTGCATTATCAATGTTTACAGAGAGCTAAGGTACAAGCGTTAAAAATGAATAGAGGGCATTTTGATAGGCCCATGAAATTAACAATTCAATCCATTACAGAAATAGAATGGTGGATTAACAATGTTTCTAATGCTTCCAGAAAAGTTCTGGTAGAAACACCTTCCGTCACTCGACAGACTGATGTAAGTGCGCTGAGTTGGGGCGCTACTAACATGATTTCCAGCTGTGGAGGTAGGTGGAATGTGAATGAAGTACCTTTGCTGGAAAAACTGGGAATCAATTACCTAGAGCTATTAGGCGCATTTTACGGCCTTAGTGCTTATTGCACTGATATGGGAAATGTGCATGTTCAGGTACAGGTCGACAATACTACAGCTGTAGCATACATAAATCACATGGGTGGTATCAAATCAGAATCATGTGATAAATTGGCAAATGAAATTTGGACCTGGGGTATTGCCAGAAAAATGTGGCTGTCAGCAATATATTTACCAGGTAAAAATTAATACAATTGCAGACAAAAGATCACGTAAATTTAATGATAATACAGAATGGATGTTAAATCGGAAAATATTCACACAAATTATCACACAATTTGGAATGCCAGAAATTGATCTGTTTGCATCAAGATTGAACCACCAGTTGCCTAAGTATGTGTCATGGGAACCTGATCCTGGAGCAGTAGTGGTGGATGCTTTCTCGCTACATTGGGGTGGTATGTTTCTGTATGTTTTTCCACCATTTTGTTTAATCCACAAATGCATACAGAAAATTAAACAAGATTCAGCCTCAGGGATTTTGGTAGTACCAGATTTGCCTACACAGATATGGTAATAATAATAATAATAATAATGGATTGGATTTATATAGCGCCTTTCTAATACTCAAGGCGCTTTACATCACATTATTCATTCACTCCTCAGTCACACTCGGTGGTGGTGAGCTACTTCTGTAGCCACAGCTGCCCTGGGGCAGACTGACGGAAGCGTGGCTGCTAATCTGCGCCTACGGCCCCTCCGACCACCACCAATCACTCACACACATTCACACACATTCACACACACATTCACACGCAGGCAAATGTGGGTGAAGTGTCTTGCCCAAGGACACAATGACAGTATGCACTCCAAGCGGGATTCGAACCGGCTACCTTCCAGTTGCCAGCCGAACACTTAGCCCATTGCGCCATCTGTCCCCCATTTTTAACTGGTGTTAAAAATGGGGGGAAAAAAAAACCCCTTATGGTTATTCCAAAGCAGATTAAATTGCTTGTACACCCTGTGACTAATGAATCACATCCTTTACATAATCGTATTGGTTTGTTGATTTGCAGATTCTAAGAAGGCCATATCTTGGGAAAAGATTATCAGACCGTACGGTGGATGTTATGACAGCAGCCTGGAGGAATAGTACCCAGAAGCAGTACATTTCCTATATAAAGAAATGGGAGGTGTTTTGTTTAAGAAAGAATATTGCATATAACACAGCAGAAATTTCAGATGTAATAGAGTTTCTTTCAAATCTAGACTATGAATTGAAATTAAGTTATAGTGCAATTAATACTGCACGGTGCACTCTCTGCATATTTAAGCCGTGAATCAGAACAAACTCCAATTGGAGCACATCCTTGGGTCTGTAGGTTTATGAAAGGAATTTTCAACTCTAATCCTCCCAGACCCAGGTATACAGAAATTTGGAATGTAAAAGATGTACTGATGTTCCTAAGGAATTGGAATCCAGTTGAAACTCTGTCATTATCCAAAATTACCATGAAATTGGTTATGCTCATGGCATTAGTTTCAGCGCAGAGAGTTCAAACATTACAGAAACTCAGAATTGATAGAATGAAAGTAGGGCAAAATGCCGTGACATTCTATGTCTATGATTTACTGAAGCAAAGTAGACCTGGGTTCACAGGATGCAAGTTAGAATTTTTAGCATATCCTACAGATTCACGACTGTGTGTAGTAACATATGTGAAATGTTACATAGAAACAACAAAAGTTTTAAGAGGCGCCGAATTGGCATTTTTTATTAGTCATAAAAAGCCTCATAAGAAAGTGTCAACACAAACAATTTCACGATGGTTGAAACAGGTGTTGAGATATTCAGGTATTGATACTGATAAATTTTAAATCTCATTCCACCAGGGCGGCATCAACATCAGCGGCCAGGTATTCAGACGTGCTAATAGACCTTATTCTCGTGGCCGTAGGATGGGCAAGTGAACAGATGTTTCACAAGTATTACCACAAGGAGATTAAAGATCTTAGAGGGTTTGGTAATGCCGTGCTGGATACAGTATTAAATCTCCCATGATAATAAATGGGCCTAATTTTGTTATTTTTATTAAAATAAATAAAACCATTAACTGATTACATTCAAATGTTGTGGTTATGCATTGTTGATTGTGCTTACTCAAATAGAGTCAATCGATGCAGTGAACACCTGGATTTGAATCCACGGTGTGAAATCACAGAGCTTTAAAATCTTCACGTAGTCACTCACGTGACTCCGAAGTAAAATAGTAAGATTAAACGAGAACTTACCAAGTTTGAAGTTTGATCTTTATTTTATGAGGAGTAATGTTGAGGGATTACGCGCCCTCCGCTCCCACCCTCATAAAAGGATCAAGCTGGTAGTTCTAAGTCTTTATGCATCTTACTATCATACTTCAGTAATTATCGTCTGTGATTGTCACTCCGCTGCTTTGAAAGATTGACGCGTGTGCGGCTGGACGGGGCTTCTTCACGTAATCCCTCAACGTTACTCCTCATAAAATAAAGATCAAACTTCAAACTAGGTAAGTTCTCGTTTAATCTTACTATTAAACCAACATCAGTCATCTAAAGGACCATTGGAGCAGAAAACAGTGTGCATCATTTTCATACCTTTTTCCTTTTGACTCGAGAAGAGGAAAAGAAGCCTACTTGAAAGAGAAAAAACAATCAGTAAAGCTGATTGTTTTACAAGAGTTAGCATTTTCAGTGTTTGATAATGAGCAACACGTTACATATACATGTCTTGCTTTCTCTCTTTAATTTTTATTTTCATTCTCCCTTTTCTTTCTTTCTTTCTCTCTCTCTCTCTCTCGCTTTGTTTAGAGATACAGCGTGCAAACAGGCCCTTCTGTCCACCGGGCCCATGCCGACCAGCAATTACACGTACACTAGTTCTATCCTACACGCCAGGGACAATTTACAGAAGCCAATTAACTCACAAATCAGCACGTCTTTGGAATGTGGGAGGAAACCGGGGAACCCAGCGAAAAGCCACACAGTCACAGGGATAACGTTCAAACTCCATACAGACAGCACTTGTAGTCAAGATCGAACCCGAGTCTCTGGTGCTGTAAGGCAGCAAATCTACTGCTGCACCACTGTACCGCCATTGTTGAGATACAGCGTGGAAACAGACCCTTTGGCACACAAAATCTACACCAATTGGCGATATCTTTCTAATATAACATAATTACACCTCAGATAGATATCTTGTCTGCTAAAAATCGATCATTTATATGAATAAAATATTTAATTTGTACATGCTTGTTCCAACTTTTTCAGTGATAACTTAAAATGTTTTGATGTAATTTACAGTGCAGTACTAATTCAATTACACTTAACATAGAAACATAGAAACATAGAAATTAGGTGCAGGAGTAGGCCATTCGGCCCTTCGAGCCTGCACCGCCATTCAATATGATCATGGCTGATCATCCAACTCATTATCCCGTACCTGCCTTCTCTCCATACCCTCTGATCCCTTTAGCCACAAGGGCCACATCTAACTCCCTCTTAAATATAGCCAATGAACTGGCCTTGACTACCCTCTGTGGCAGAGAGTTCCAGAGATTCACCACTCTCTGTGTGAAAAATGTTCTTCTCATCTCAGTTTTAAAGGATTTCCCCCTTATCCTTAAGCTGTGACCCCTTGTCCTGGACTTCCCCAACATCGGGAGAAATCTTCCTGCATCTAGCCTGTCCAACCCCTTAAGAATTTTGTAAGTTTCTATAAGATCCCCTCTCAATCTCCTAAATTCTAGAGAGTATAAACCAAGTCTATCCAGTCTTTCTTCATAAGACAGTCCTGACATCCCAGGAATCAGTCTGGTGAACCTTCTCTGCACTCCCTCTATGGCAATAATGTCCTTCCTCAGATTTGGAGACCAAAACTGTACGCAATACTCCAGGTGTGGTCTCACCAAGACCCTGTACAACTGCAGTAGAACCTCCCTGCTCCTATACTCAAATCCTTTTGCTATGAATCCACTTGCCTTCATTTTACTTTCTCTAAAGTTTCAGGAACCCTGTTGCAGATTTGGATTTTATTGGTGCTCTGTTACAGTGATATCAACATCAAACATTATGATTTGCACATATAGAGTAGTAAGTCTGAGCCTTCTTCCGAGCGTAGAGTTGTCATAGGCTAGAGGGCATAATTTTAACATGAAAGGGGCAAAGATGAAAGGAGATGTGCAGGGCAAGGTTTTTTTAAACTTTGAGGATGGTGAATGCCTGGAACATGCTGCCAGGAGTGGTGGTGAAGGCAGATATGATAGAGGCATTTAGATAAGCATTTGGATATGCAGGGAATAGTGGAGTACAGATCACGTGAGGGGAGATGAGATTAGTTTAGCTTGGCATCATGCTCGGCATAGACATTGTGAGCCAGACAGCCTGTTCAAGTGCTGCACTTTTCTATATTCTATGTTTTATGTTCTATTATGTCAATCATAACCTATAATTTTTGCCCACATTCTTTAACTATCGGTGTGTATTATAATGCAACTTAGTATTTAGCTATTGACAATGCCCTCAATAAAAATGTAAAAAGATCCAATTCCAGTAAGTAGAACTTTATATTATTTTCTTTCTCAGCTAACCTGAGAGATAGTGATAGATTTTCCTAATAGTCTAATAGTGACATTGAAGAAACACTATATATGATAATACAATACACATTAATATAGCGTCTCAATTTTTAAAACTTTGATCAGTTCTGCTCCAGGGGTCTATGTAGTCTGATCCAAGACCTTAATTTTTGTGGCTTTTTAAAAAGTTGAGAGGGATTTATCTCTCCTTTATTGTCATACTTGAGTATAGTGGGAACACTGTCATTCTCTTCACTAATCATTTATCTTCTCCTATAAACCAACAAGAATCAGGAGATAGGAAAACCAGGCTTGTTAATCTATTCCCGTATCAGCAACATGGAATTTGGGTAATGTTCTAGCTATGAGGAAGGTTTGGCTGTGGTCGATACAAGGCTGAGCCGATACAAGGAACTGCAGATGCTGGTTTACAAAAAAAAATACACAAAGTGCTGGAGTAACTGAGCTGGTCAGGCAGCATTTCTGGAAAACATGAATAGATGACCTTTCGGGATGGGATCTTTCTTCGGATTCTGTGGTGGTGGGAGTGGGGAGAAAGCTGGAAGAGAGAAGAGGCAGGACAAAGCCTGGCGAGTGATAGATAGAAAGAATAGCATCTTTACAAGAGTCAGGGTGGGAGTCAGTGTGGTCCAGATAATTGTGGGAATCGCTCGGTTTGTAGTAGACATCAGTCGATCATCTATCCCCTTGTCTTGGGGACAGAGAGTTCAAGAAATTGGAGAGCAGTATCAGAGATAGTCAAAGTGAATTTGAGGGCAGGGTGGGAATTGGTGGTGAAGTTAATGAAGTACTCGAGTTCTGCATGGGTGCAGGAGGCATGGGTGCAGTCGTCGATGTAATGGAGAAAAAGTTGGGTGATGGTACCAGTGTATGTTTGGACACTGTTGGTTGAGATATATTTGAGTTTGTGGCATGCAGGTAGAATAAGTATTAGGAAGCAATTTCCCTGAGTGAAGGGATCAGAAACCAAGGAATCTTGAAAATAGAACAGTACAGCACTGGAACAGGCCCTTTAGCCCACAATGTCTGCACCAACAATGACACCAAATTAAACTAATCTCATCTGCTCATGCATGATCCATATCCTTCCATTCCCTGCCTGTTAATGTGCTTGTTTAAATGACTTTTGGACATTGCTATTATCATGCCTGCTTCTATTTCCTCCTCTGGCAGCATATTCCAGGTATACACCTCTCTCTGCCGGCTAGTCCCTTCTGCGTCTCTTGAGACTGAAGAAGGATCCCGACCCAAAACGTCATCTCTCCATGTTCCCCAGAGGTGGTGTCTGGCCCACTGAGTTACTCCAGCACTTTGTTTCCTTTTTTGAAAATCAGCATCTGCAGCTCCTTATTTCTGCATTTTCCCTGTCTGACAGATATGACCTTTGAATTATGCCTGCAACTCAAATGATGCTAAACTGACAAAGGTTGCTTCAAAATGCATCAACCAGTCTTGAAAATGTGATTGTATTTAATTAACTCTCAATATAAACCAATGAGCAATTAATTAAAGCATTTTCCATTAACTCTGCCCACAAAAATATTGTTTTTTCTGCTGAAATCTGCAAGAACAATTCTACTACTGTTTTTTGTCTTAGATTGATTGTGATACAGCGTGGGAACAGGCCCTTCGGCCCACCTCGCCCACGCCGACCAACATGACCCATCTACATTAGTCCCACCTGCTTGTGATTGGCCCATGTCCCTCTAAACCTATCCTATCCATGTACCTGTCTTATTGTTTCTGAAATGTTGCGATAGTCCCTGCCTCAACTATCTCCTCTGGCAGCTCATTCCATTCATCTATCACCATTGCTGTGAAAAATTGATCCCTCTGATTCCTATTAAATCTTTTTCCCTTCACCTTAAACCTATGTCCACTGGTGAATTGAACAGTTCCCTAGCTAATAGAAGGACCAGTCAGAAGCCTGATAACAGAGGGGAAGGAGCTGTTCCTGAATCTGATGGCGCACTCTTTCAAATTTGTACCTTCTTCCAGATGGAGCAAGAGAGAAAAAAATATCCGGGTGGGACAAATGTTTGATTGTGTTGGCTGCTTTCCTGAGGCAGCATGAAGACCAGATGGAATCAATGGGGTCTTCTTATCGAGTCCACACACACGATTAGAAGTTGTTCAGCCAGAGCTGAACACACTTCTCGGCATCTGCACGCAATGGTGTCTGTCTTGTCGCTTCTTGTGCTTCTTGTGCGTGGTGGTGGAAAGATTGGTGGAAACAGGGCCGTGACTTGAACGCTCTTTCCTTGACTCCAAATCAATGGTGGGGAGTTTGGTCTGCGTGATGGACTGGGCTACATCTGCAACTCTCTGCCATTCTTGCAGTCTTGGGCACTTCCTAAAACAAGTGCGGTAGCATACTTTGCTGATTTAATAATGTTACATTGGTGTTGTAGGCAAACAACAATGAGTAAAGCACACCTCAGGTCCTTTTAAAATATTATGTTGCAACCTGAATAGCTGGTCTTCTACTTTCTTTCACCACCTTCAACGAGGAAAATGGCAACATGCCAAAATTTGCCCTTGTGAATTTGAAAGTATCTTCCAACAAGCAGGCGCTTTTCATTGTACTTCATTTCCAAGATATGGTTCAATTGAACTTAATAGTGTATCATTCAAGGACAACTTTCTACACCAAACAGAAGTCTCCAACATTTCTGCCATCCAACACATCCATCTCTGACATCTCCACAATATTCAACGTGATCCCTCCTGTGGCTTCATCTTCCTGTCCGCACCCCATTCTGCATTTCACCGAGACTTCCCGCTCTGCAACTCCTTGGTTCACTCATCCCTTCCCACACAACCCATCCCCTCCTCAGGTACTTTCCCCTGCAACCTCAAGAGATACAGTATATCACCTGTCCCTATATCTTCTCCCTCACCTTCATCCAGGGACCACAGCAGTCCTTCCAGGTGAGACAGAGGTTCACGTACACCTCTTCTAACCTTGTCTACTACATTTGGTGCTTACAATGTGGTCTCCTTTACATCAGCGAGACCAAGCAAGGACTTGGCGACCATTACCCTGAGTACTTGTGTTGTCCTCCAATAGCCTGCCAGATATTAATAATTTTAACTCCCCTTCCCATTCCTGTACTGACTTTTCTGTCTATGGCCTCCGCCATTGCCAGAGTGAATCCACATACAAGAGGATCAGCAACTCGTATTCTCTTCAGGTAAAATACAGCCTAATGGTACGAACATTGAATTAGCTAATTTTAAATAATAAACCCCCAAACTCCTCTCTCTTTCCTCTGCCCACCATCTCTGTGTGCACCCATTTCTCCCACTATCCCACCCTTCTTTCTCTCCACTCCCACCCTCTCCCCCTCTCCCATCCCCTTACACCTATGTCCTTCCCTCTGGCTTCTGGCTTTACAGTTTGCTTCTCTCCTCTCCATATGTGTTCATCTCTAGCCTTTGTCACCTACTCCACCCATCTACCAATCGAACCCCACTCACCTGTATCACTTATCACTTAAGATAGACGCAAAGTGCTGGCGTAACTCAACGGGTCAGGCAGCATCTCTGGGGAGAAAGGATGGGTGACGGTTCAGGTTGGGACCCTTCTTCAGACACCTATCACTTGCCAGGCTTTGTCCTGCCACCACCTCTCTTTTCTTTCCCCTTCTGTAATTTGTCTGAAGAAGGGTCCCGGTCCAAAACTATCCATTCCCTCTACGCATGCTGCCTCACCCGTAGTGTTACTCTAGCACTTTGTGTTTTTCTCCCCCAAACATGGCTCTTTTCAGGCAAAAGTACACATTTAAATCTCCACCAGATGTAAAGTTAAGAGAATGTGTTTAATTAACTCTCAATATAAACCAGAGCACATAATTAAAGTGTTTTTCATTAGTTCTACACACAAAAAAATGTCATGCTCTTTATATTGAAATGTCATTCTGTCAAATTATACAAGGACATTGTGTTGTTTTCTCCTTGATTAAGGCAGGTTGGGTGAAATTTTATTGCATGATATTAACATCTAAGTATACCCGGATCGGTACAGTTTGAGATAAAACAAACAGGATCCCCTCTCATAAGGTCATAAGTGATAGGAGCAGAATTAGGCCATTCGGCCTGTCAAGTCAACGCCACCATCCAATCATGGCTGATCTATCTCTCCCTCCTAACCACATTCCACTGCCTTCTCCCCATAACCCCTGACACCCGTACTAATCAAGAATCTATTTATCTCTGCCTTAAAAATATCCATTGACTTTACCTCCGCAGCCTTCTGTGGCAACAAATTCCACAGATTCACCACCCTCTGACTAAAGAAATTCTTCATCATCTTCCTAAAAGAACATCCTTTAATTCTGAGGGTATTACCTGTAGTCCTAGACTCTCCCACTAGTGGAAACATCCTCTCCACATCCACTCTATCCAAGCATTTCACTATTCGATTAATTTCAATGAGGACCCTCCTCATTCTTCTAAACTCCAGCGAGTACAGGCCCAGTGCCGTCAAACGCTCATCATATGTTAACCCACTCATTCCTGGGATCATTCTTATAAACCTCCTCTGGACCCTCTTCAATGGCAGCGCATCCTTCCTCAGATATGGTGCCCAAATGTGGTCAATACTCCAAACGCGGCCTGACCTGCGCCTTATCGAGCCTCAGCATTACATCCCTGATTTTATATTCTAGCCCTCTTGAAATAAATGCTAACATTGCGTTTGCCTTCTTTACTATCGATTTGACTCTGTACATGAACACCAAGTCATTTCCTTATAAAATCATTACTTTGTGACCTATTTTGCTTTAGAAATAACAGACCAATTGATCCTCTCGACCTACTAAGACACCCAGTAATAATTTTTATAAACAGTTCCCTTTGTGACCACATTAATGGGAGCTCTATTATTGACTCATTCGTTAAAACCCATTAAATTCAATATAATATTAACAGTATCGGAGTTCACTTTTGACTTATGGCTCTTTGCCCTCTGGGATAGATATTACTTTGTGCAATATTAAAAGAAGTGTGATACTGAATTGATTATTCATTTTTCATGTTCATAAGTCACAGGAGCAGAATTAGGCCATTCTGCCCATCGGGTATAGTCCGCCATTCAATCTGGCTGATCTATCTTTCCTTCTCAACCCCATTCTCCTGCCTTATCCCCTTGACACTCTTATTAATACACCATCCTCTGACTAAAGAATATTCCTCCTCATTTCCATTCTAAAGGTATGTCCTTTTATTCTAGGTTATGCCCTCTGGTCCTGGACTCTCACACTAAGGGAAGCATCCTCTCCACATCCATTCTATCCTGGCCTTTCACTATTAGGTAAGTTTCAATGAGATCCCCCCTCATACTTCTAAATTCCAGGGTGTACAGGCCCTGTGCCATCAAGCGCTCATCATACGTTAACCCAATAATTCCTGGAATCATTTGATGCCTCTCCATTGGAATTCATGGATGTAACGTTTAGCAGAAATTAAGGCAGTGGAGCTTGTTATGTTACTGCCTCACTTTTCCAGTGGCTTGGGTTCAATCCTGACCTCTGGTGTAGTCTTTGTAGAACATGCAAGTTCTCCTTGCGACTGCATGGATTTTCTCTGGATGCTCCAATTTCCTCCCACATCCTAAAAATGTGCAGGTTGGTTGATTAATTGGCCACTTCCCCCCTCCTCTTGCCCCTCCACTTTCTCCTGTTCTAGCACCCCTTCTCCCCCACCTCACCTGTAGCCTACCTGGGCTCACACCTATTTCTCCCCTCCACCTAAATGCCTTTCCTGTGGCTTCACAATTTGCAAATCTTCAATCCTTTTGTCTCACACCTTAAAAAAAAATCTGGCCTTTGTTCAATTATGTGCCGACCAAACACCCCTCCACCTCCCCTTACCTGAATCCACTTATTACCTGCTATGCTTTGTCCTGCCTCTGCTCTACTAGCTTTTTTTCCCCACCCTCTATAATCAGTCTGAAAGAGGGTCCCGACCTAAAACGTCACCTGTCCATGTTCTCCAGGGATGCTGCCTGACCCGTTGAGTTATTCCAGCACTTTGTGTCCTTTTTTTTATCACCTTGTGTGGTAAGTAACCCCTTGTGTTTTGCAGGTAAATGGTAGAACCTGGGAGGCCTTGATGGGAATGTGAGGAGATAATAGGATATCATAGGATGAGTGCATATGGATGTTTGATGTTCATCATGACGTTGGAACAAAGGCATGTGACCAGACTGTATAGAAATCTGACTCTGGACTCATAGACTTCAACACAGATAGTTAGTTCATTGTTTTAGCATGTAGCATAGTAGTAAAATATAAATTTCAGTGGACCCAGGGAGCATTAGAAACAGAAGATAAACACAAAATGCTGAAGGAACTCAGCGGGTCAGGCAGCATTTATGGAGAAAAGGAATAGGTGATTTTTCGGGTTGAGACATAGAAACATGGAAACATAGAAAATAGGTGCAGGAGTAGGCCATTTGGCCCTTTGAGCCAGCACCGCCATTCAATATGATCCTGGCTGATCATCCAAATTCAGTATCCCGTTCCTGCTTTTCCCCCCATATCCCTTGATTCCATTCGCCCTAAGAGCTATATCTACCTCACTCATCTTCAGACCCTTCTTCAGACCAGAAACAGAACCCTGGTGCATCAAAAGGGAGCTGGAAACACTGGTGGGTTTAAAGGGAGCCCAGAAAATAGATCCCAGCATGCTGGATTCCGACCCAATGGGATCTCTAATGAATTCCACAGATTTGTGACATTTCCAGCTAAAGAAATTCCACCCCATCACCATTCTAAAAGTGTGTCCTATTCTGAGGCTGTGCCCTCTAGTCCTAGAGTCCCACAAGTGGAAACATCCTCCCCACATCCACACTATCTAGGCCTCTCATAAGGGATGATTGCAGTTATATTGAATTTCTCTCAGGCTTTAGATGTATAAAGTGGATTGGCAATGCACAATCACCTACTTTACACAACCATACAAAGGCACAATCCACCACCAACCTGCTCCAAAAACACTACGACTGATAGATTGTTTGCTTGTGAGAAAGGAAGGTGAAAATTTGAATAACGTACAAGGATTCCCGATGGAGATTGCTCCTTTATCTACAGTGTGCATTCATTCACTTGCTGGAGTAGAATATGGTTGTGATGAACTCTGCTCGGCTTTTAATGAAAGTATAATTTCATAATATTGGCAAGGCAATTTGACATCAGTAGTAGTTCCATCAGTCACTCCCTGGTGATCAGTGTTCTGTTAGTACTGTCCATCTGGAAGCTTGTTAATATCTCATATTGAATGTTTGAAAGTCACCCAGACTAATATCTACAAATTACACTCTCATTAAAAATGAACAAACCTATTCTCCTGATCTACTCAGGTCAGAACTTGACAAATGGTTTGATTTTCAGATGTGAACCAGAAGCCCAGTGAATAATGTTCTGAACTGATGTTGTAATAGCCCTGGGCACAGCCCATTATTCCAGGCTAAAGAGAGATTGCCAAGGCTGGATGAATTTCCCTTTGCAAATTACATATAACTTCACCTGCCGAGTTTAATTGCACGGGATTTTATATTCACTGATTAGTTGCTTACGCATCTGGCTTTCCTGGACTCCTCAGTTCCGCTCACTTAGCAAATGGCTGAAGCTCTCTATCAGAGATGAGCAGAAAGATCAATATGGATTTTTACTTCCTACCTCTTATTCCATTCCTCACGTCCTTGAACGGTCCTTTGGCATCGTCAAGGTACCAGGACTCAGGAGGACAGCTAATGTTCCTTTTTTTAAGAAGAGCATTAGGTCTTGCCGGTTAGTATTGACTAAATAAGTTGGGAGTTCATGTTACAGTTATATAAGACATAGGTGAGGCCACATGTAGAGTATTGTGACCAGTTTCGGATGCAGAGTTGCCTGGGTTTTCTCCGGGATCTCTGATTTCCTCCCATACTCCAAAGACGTACTGGTTTGTAGGATAATTGGTTTTGGAAAAAATTGTGAATTGTCCCTAATGTGTAGGATAGTGCTAGTGTTCGGGGATCATTGGTCGGCGCGGACTTGGTGGTTCAAAGGGCCTGTTTCCACACTGCTAAATAAATCTAAAAAACTAAAGCTTTAATCTAGTCCCTATTACTACCCTAGAAGTATTTATCCCCGCAGTGTCAATGGAATTTCCTCATAATACCAACTTTGCAGCCAATCATGAAAATCTATTTACAATGCAATGCAGTGCAGTATTTGACCTTATCCCACTTCACATAAAACAGCAAAGCACATCACTATCTGCTGTTTTTGTTATTGAAACCATGGTTTCAGAATATTTAATGAGCGATGTAAAGTAATCATGCATTAAAAACATATCACCTTTCGCTTAAAACTATGAAGTGGATAAACACAACACACAAAGAGCTCAGGCAGTCCTCTTATCAGATTGTTATAAAGGCCATATTTACAGTTTACACTGTGAGATATGAAAGTTCAAATTAGTCCATTTGTTTCGAGTCTGTCATTGAGAGGGATCATGTTAATGAGGAGAGTGTAATTTAAATGAAAATCGCAGCTGTGGGAGAAAATATTTCCTTTTCTCATGCATCTATTAGGCGTTTATAGTTTACATTAAATTGAGGAATTAATGAGATTATAATAGATTTTGAAATGAAATATAATGCACTCTTCATCTACATTGCAAGACCTCACAGAAGTGTTGATGTCTAATCCAAAGGTTATCATCATAGAGTAAATGTTTTGATTGTAGTTTGATATTTCTGATTTTGTTTAGTTTAGAAATGGAAACAGGATCTTCAGCCCACCGAGTCCATGCCGACCGTCGATCACCTGTTCACACTAGTTCAATGTTATCCCACATTCTCATCCACTCCCCACACAGTAATGACAATTATATTTTACAGTAGCCAATTAACCTACAAACCCACTTGTCTTTGGGATGTAGGAGGAAACCAGAGCACATAGAGGAAACCCGCACAGTCACAGGGAAAATGTGCAAACTCCACAAAGACAGCACCTGAGGTGAGGATCAAACCCGAGTCGCTGGCACTGTGACGCAGCAACTCTACCAGCTGCACCACTGTGCTGCCTATGTGGTCCTTTTAGGAAATGTTTTGATTCTTTTAAGTTATCTTTTGCTCTGGTAGGTCTTTTGAGTTATGCTCTTAAAACTTAAAGTTTACTGATTACTGGAAAATCTCAATCAAGTAAGTCATATAAATGTTGTTGATTCACTTGTCATTTCTGCTCTGCTTAAAATGCAGTGACTTCAGTGCCATTTTAATGTTATGAGATGACTAAATAAGTGATAAATGTAGTCATCTTGGAAGCAAGATGCATAAAATTTGATTTGTCCTCCGCTTTATCTACAAGAATGAATATGATAGACACCATGGATGTGATTTTTATTACGTTCATATTTTATAACCTTTCTGATGTCATAAATATATTCTAATACCATAAGCTTATTATTCAGCTGAAAATAATGGTCCACACATGGTGGTTAGCCAGTAAGTACCATATTAGCTTTGCATAGTATCCATCACATTTTCAATCTATTAGTATAAACTTCATTTTCATAGTCCTAAGTATTTCTCAACCATACAACCAAAAATGGACAGAGTGAAGAAGGGATCCGACCCAAAACGTCACCTATCCTTTGTCTCCAGACATGCTGCCTGACATGCTAAGTTACTCCAGCAGTTTGTGTTTATATGAATGAATGAATTATTACTTTATTATCACATGTGACATGTGACAGTGAGATTCTTTGTTTTGCATACAAAAGTATGCAAAGAGTCACCATCAAAGTTACAACATTCCATTTAGTCCCCAATAGCCCTCTTTGTTCTCAGCGCCACATTTTCGGGGGGACCTCCGGTGTGGGGGGGTGGAATTTCAAGTGCGCACTTGTAATTTTACCCAGATTAAAGGAAGTGCCAGACCACCAGTTGCCGGAAAGTCGGTGGTGGACCTGTATTTTTATGGGAAATGTCTTTACGTGAGTATGGCATTTCTGGCAGGGACCAAAAGTAATGTCTTCAGTCTTTCAAATGCCTAGCCTTAGTAACTTGGAACTCTTCCAAGACAGAATGCCAGTTAAGCTGCCTGTCAAGCCAGAGATAGGGAAGGTGCTGGGGCTGTCTTTTTAAATGTATTATTTGCTAGGGATGTTGAAGAGTGAGTATTTATGAGCTCTAGAACTGAAGATAAATTAATCTGATTAATGAAAGGTTGATGAATCTTCCTTCTCAACCTTGTCTTAACAATAACAGCCAGGTTTAACGATCATTTGCAATAAGCCTCACATTTCAATTTTAACATTATCAGAAAAATAACCCAAAAAAAAGTGCTATTCAAATTTCTGACATAATCACTTGAAAAGGCAACCTATTAGCATATTCTTGCTGAGATAAATTGATGTTTGTGCACCTGTGGGCTGGTGGTTTGCTTTCTGTAGCTTATTCATCAAGGTATCCAATTTGTACCAAAACCTGGGGCCATAGGGTTGTTGTGGTATCATTATGTGCAACAGCTACATTCAGCATTGAAAAGACAAGGGTCACAATCAACTCACAGGCTGATTCTAAACACTCAAATATTTATCAGCTCACATGTAGTTTTAGGACAGAAGCACTATACATTATCCTTGCATAGAAAAAAAAATAGCATCACGGGCATTTTCATTATTGAAGTAACTGCAATTTCTGATTATTTCATATGATGTGTGACGCAGACCATGCAAGAAATGATACTGAACTTGTTGAAAATTTGTTATCTTTTTTGCTCAAAACAAGCTCTCTTTCAAAATCTTCATCATCTGGGTTTCTAAGTCACAGGTCACACAGTCCCCATTTTTCATCTGAATATCATTTTCTAGCAATTTAACGTGCTTTCCGAGTAGTTTGTGTTGTTTCATCAACATTTAATATAAATACATCCATTATATTTGGTTCAGTAAACATATCCTTTTTTTTTACCCGATCCATTTATTAAGTGACGCATAGAGTTGTGTAGAATGAAAATATTCCTTTCTCTGCTGTGAATTTTTAGCAGGCAGAGCTTGAAGAAATATAATTTTCCATCGCTATATGAGACCCGTTTTGTCTGAGCTCGTTAAACGTGCTAGCTTCTTCCTGTGAGCGATGAGGGTTACTTCCTAAGGTCATATGCAGGGACCATTTTGTGAATGTTTCTCTGCTGGTTATCGATTGAGCCTCTCCTTTATATGCTGAGAAGAATATCCCATCATAGGTAATAAAAAGTAAAATAATAAATCCTTTGCTGGGTTATTAAAAGTTTTGGAAAATCACACTTTTGTCATGCTATTCATTTTACTTTCAGGCTGCATTCTCGCTCATTTATTAGATGTTGTGGTTTAAAGGAGTGGAAACGGTTATGGGTTCTAGTTTTAGACAGATCAAGCTTTATAAATGAAATTTCTGTATTTCCTGTTTTCTTATTGCATGGTTCAATGGGCACAATAATTACTAAGTGGAACTTCAAATGATTGCCTACTTTTTTTGTTCTTTGTAGATTACTTACTCGTAGAGGCCATGGTAAAGAGCATAGTAGGACATTCATGGTCACATGTTGAACTCTACTCCTGAAATTGGACCCAAATTTCAGAACGAGTTTAGCATACATTTGTTACTAAATTGGGCGACACAGTGGTGCAGTGTAGAGCTGCTGCCTTACAGTACCAAAGACCCAGGATTGATCCTGACTATGGATGTTATCTGTATGGAGTTTGCACGTTCTCCTTGTGACCATGTGGGTTTCCTCTGGGTGCTCCGGTTTCCTCCCACATTCCAGAGATATGCAGTTTTGTAGGTTAATTGGCTCCTGTAAACTATCCCTAGTTTGTAGGATAGAATTAGTGTAAGAGTGATCGCTGGTTGGTACGGACTAGAGGGGCCGAAGGATGTGTTTGCACACTGTATCTTTAAATCAAACGAGATAACATTGTATTTTTATCCTAGACATATTTAGCACATTAGCTACATCGTACCTGTGTCATAATTTGGATAGTGCTAGTGGGGTGATTGCTAGTCGGCACGGACTCAGTGGGCCGAAAGGCCTGTTTCTGCAATGTATCCCTAAAGTCTAAAGTCTACAGTAAAGTCTAATATGTTATGACATTTAATTCCTACCTTTAACTGTCTGCCTCCCACTTTCTCCTCCTTCCAAGCATTCTTTAAAACCTACCCCTCTCATCAATCTCCACGTCATCACTCCTAAACCATGCATCTTAGTCCTATAAGCACTCGGGAAATGTTTGCCTTATTAAAGATCCTATATATTGCACTTTGACCACTTGTTCAGTCAAGGCCAACAGTGTCTCCCAAACACTCAATGTCCACCATCAAGATCGACAAGAGCAGTATGTACTTGCTAATACCACCCTCCATACCACTTGCCATCCCCAATAGTGCTACTGGGACAATTTTATCAGAAGGCCTGTAGTGGTACAAGATGTTTCCCCACTGTCTTCACATGAACATATAGTTTTGGAGATACAGCATGGAAACAGGACCATCGGTCCACTGAGTCCACACGAACCATCAATCATGCATTCGCACCAGTTCCATGTTATCCAACTTTCACATCCAGAAGTGTGAGGAGGTCAAACATAGAAATGTAGATTTGCCAGCAGAAGTTGAGCAGCGAGGATAGAAAGCAAGAGGACGTCCAGTAGAGGTGGGTAGTCAAGGTTTCCTCATGCGATCGACCACGTCGCTATTTGCAGAGTTAGGAATTCGCGGACAGAGATTGTGTCAGGCCGTAAAGGAGATGTCAGAGGCAGCAGGGCAAGGCAGTAGGTGGATTTGGTGAAGAAGAAACAGTGTCAGATAGGGGCAGAAGGGAAATGTAAAATGCGCGGTAAGTGTATTTCTTTGGACGGTAAGTGTATTTCTTTTAAGTGTGTCCCGGTTTTATATGTGAGGTTGATATTTGTGGCGCTATGATTATTTAATGATGGGTTAGGATAAGACAGGATGTGAGTGTTTAACATTTGTTTGTGTGAATTAATCATCAGTACTTTCCTTTATTTAGTAGATACCGGTGGCATAGGTGGTGAGAACAGGTATTGAGGGGGGTGGTTCTGGGACGCCAGAACTGTTGAGCCTTCCCAAGGTGTTGTGGGCATAACGCAATGAAACACCAGTGAAGGGGAGTGTTCACTTTGTAATCCCAATGATATACTGACATTTACACGATTAGTTTGTATTTGCTTGTCAACATGTAGATAGTGTATTATGGCACATGCTGTTAGTTATTGTTCTATAGCTTATGTGTGTATAGGCAGTTTAGATACTACTTTAGCTTTGAGCTTGGTTTTCTTGGTTGAGCACTCTTCCTGGTGTTATAGCACAAGTACTTTGTGTTTTTATAGTAATTACTAGACTAAGTGGGACCCGTTGGGTCCCAGCATCACACGGGAGGGCTGGTCAGCCAACGCAATATTCCACCTCTCCACCTATTCCAATATTGCTGGCCAGTGGAGGGGGGGGCTTTCTGTTGCACTAGTATGGGTGTTGTGGGCCAAAAGGACTGGTTTCCAGAGGGCTAGTATGGACATTGTGGGCCAAATGGATTCTTGGGCTGGCAACTCAGTCATTGAGGCCTGGCAGTACAGTCACTCAGACCTGGCAGGCTGGCAATTGAGAAACTGCCAGAAACTCTGCCCAAAACAGGTGACAGACTGTGAGAGAGAAGGGGGAGAGGGTTGACTGAATGGATTATTGGACTGGCAGTTCAGTGAGTCATGGCTGGTGGGCTGGCAGTTCACTTACTCATGGCTGGTGGGCTGGCAGTGCAGTCACTCATGGCTGGTGGGCTGGCAGTTCAGTCACTTACGGTTGGTGAGCTGGCAGTTCACTTACTCATGGCTGGTGTGCAGGCAGTGCAGTCACTCATGGCTGGTGGGCTGGGAGTTCAGTCACTTACAGCAGGTGGGCTGGCAGTTCACTTACTCAGGGCTGGTGGGCTGGCAGTGCAGTCACTCACGGCTGGTGTGGTGGCAGTTCATTCAGTCACCCCTCCTGTTGATAAAAAAAGAGACAATTTAAATATAGAGAGATTGAACAAATTTTAACAAAGAAAATCTGAGAATTTATCTCAGAAGTCATCATTCAACGAAGCACGCTTTAAATGACAACATTCTTGGTCGATGTTCCATCCTCAGGAAAACTTTAACATTTCCCTTCATCTTTCCTCGGCTAAGAGACACATATAGTTTTCCATGCTGAAATACCGGTTTGTTGAGGTAGATCAACACCTTCTGCATTGTTTGTCCTTGTGCTTTATGGATCGTCATAGCAAAACTTAATAGAATGGGGAATTGGGTCTGCTGAAGGGGAATGTCTTCACCTTCTGTTAAATTGAGTACATACACTGCTCTCTGCTCAGCATTCAGCAGAGGCCCATTCTCCTCAACAAATTGCTGCTGTTTAGTTCTATCGTATTGCAATTCCTGCAGCAATTCTGGATTGTCATCATCAAGGTGCATCCTTCCATTTCTTGGTTGTGGCAAAATAAAGAAGTCCATTGTTTTGCTGTAATTCTCAATCCTCTGGACTCACTGAAGAATTTGTGCAAAACATTGTTTTGAGGCGGGGCTGTCGGGGTGGGGGGTGGAAAACGTCCTGCAGCCGAGAGAGAGGGACGGCTTCAGGCGGGGGCTCTCGTGGGCTGATGAGGGAGGGGGTGTACTGCAGCGGGGGATGGGGGCGGCTTCAGGAGGGGGAGCAACCTATAGCCAGGCGGAGGGCAGTGTCTTGAGGTGGGGGATGTCAGTGGGGAGGGGGTGGTGGTGAGTGACCTACTCATGGCCTCTGGACTCACTCACTGCCTTGGGACTAACTCATGGTCTCTGGACTGACTGACTCACTCACTCATGGCCTCTAGACTGACAGACTGAATCACGGCTTGTGTACTGACTGACTTATGCCTGACTTCTGGAGTCATGTCCGACTTTTGTAAACTGAAAACTGTAATATCCACATTGAGGAACAGCTTCTTCCTGACAGCCATCAGGCTATTAAACATAATGAATAAGCTCTACGAAATACTATGTTATTTGTACTATTTATTATTTGTTGATCACACACACACCCTCCACCTCACACACACAGACACTCACAGACACACACACACACAGACACACACAGACACACACACACACACACACACACACACACACAGACACACACACACACACACACACTCACAGACACACACACACTCACAGACACACACACAGACACACAGACACACACACACACACACACACACACACACACACACACACACACTCAGACACAGACACAGACACAGACACAGACTCACACTCAGACTCACACACACTCACACACACACACAGACTCACACACACACACACACACACACATAGACAGACTCACACACACAGACTCACACACACACTCACTCACACTCACACAGACACAGACTCTCACACACACTCTCACACACACACACTCACACACACACACACACACACACAGACTCACACACACTCAATCTCACTCACTCACACATCTTCTTCTTGCGTATGGCGTGCACAGCCTAAAGTTGTAGGACAAATTGTTCTATTTGATCTTACTTGATTGTGCACGCCAGGTTGATTGCATTCGATGAAACATGGCGGACCACGTGAAAGTTGCAATCTCCCACCCCACTCACTCACACACACTCACTCACACACACACACATTCACTCACACACATACACACACACAGAGACTCACACACACACACACACACACAGACTCACACACACACACACTCACACTCACACACACACACACACACACACACACAGACTCACACACATATACACACACATACACACACACTCACTCACACACTCACTCACACACACACACTCACACACATTCACTCACACACACACTCACTCACACACACACACACAGACAGACACACACACACACACTCACACTCACTCACACACTCACAACCAATACTAAAATGCCAAGTAACTACAGAACGTGGTAAACATACAGTGTGTAAACCGAATGATTCAAATGTTTAAAGCATCCTGTAGAGGCTGCTGCTGCTGAAGTAAAAACGTGCTTTAAATAATGTCCAACAAACACACTCACCATAGACAGAGCAGTAAGCTCTCTTGAATTATTCAACGGCATCTTCACTCTGTGCCTTCTGCAGTCAGCGCCATCTTGCCATGAACCAGAAATACGCACTCAGTGCCATCTTGCCGCTAACTGGAAATGACGTCATCGGCGCCATCTTGCCTCTAAGCGGAGGTCACGGAATGAGCGTGAATTTTGCAATTAAACACAGTCCTGAACTAATAAAATGTGTATTCACGCTTTATCCATCTGAAAACTGTTGCAATGATTTAAAAAATCAAGACAGACAATTTGGCAAACACTTTAAAACCAATACGTTTTCTGAAAACTTTTCAAAAGCCAAGACAATTTGGCAAACACTTTACAACCAATACATTTTCTGAAAATTTTTCAAAAGGCAAGACAATTTGGCAAACACTTTACAACCAATACATTTTCTGAAAACTTTTCAAAAGCCAAGACAATTTGGCAAACACTTTACAACCAATACGTTTTCTGAAAACTTTTCAAAAGCCAAGACAATTTGGCAAACACTTTACAACCAATACATTTTCTGAAAACTTTTCAAAAGCCAAGACAATTTGGCAAACACTTTACAACCAATACATTTTCTGAAAGCCTTTCAAAGGCCAAGACAATTTGGCAAACACTTTACAACCAATACATTTTCTGAAAACATTTCAAAAGCCAAGACAATTTGGCAAACACTTTACAACCAATACATTTTCTGAAAACGTTTTAAAAGCCAAGACAAACAATTTGGCAAACACTTTATAACCACATCAAGGTGACTCACCGTCGAGTAGACGTGCGTTCAGTGTTATTCGCAGCTCAGAGAGCCATGACCCTCTCGCTTCCTTCATCTAGCAGAGACTGAGTGAGGTACGACACTTCCGGGTTTTATAGTCCCTCCCCCCTGCCACCAGCAGGGGCAGCAGAGAGAATGGCAATATTTTTAAAAACATTATGATTTTTCATCGATGGGAAAAATCCTCCGGTCCAGCTCAGCGGAGGGGGACTCTGAGCGAGGTGGCCAAAAATGATGGCCGTAAGTGGCGCTGTTCTTTCAGAAATCACGAAACAGAAAGTCAGAAAGTGGTCAAGATCTTAGTTTTAGTAATATAGTTAAGATGTTGGAGGGGCCACATTTAGAGTATTATGTTCAGATTTGGTCACCATGTTACAGGAAATGTCAAGCTGGAAAGGGTACAGAGACAATTTACAAGGATGTTGCCAGGACTCAAGGGTCTGAACTATAGGGAGAGGTTGAGCACATTAGGACTATTCCTTGGAGCGCAGGAGGATGAGGGTCATCTTCTAAAGATGTACAAAGTAGTGAAAGAAATAGATTGGGTAAACACACAGAGTCACTTGACCAGAAGAGAGGAATTGAGAACTAGAGACCATAGGATTAAGGTGAAGAGGAAAACATTTAATAGGAATCTGAGGGGCATCTTTTTCACACAAAGGGTGGTGGGTCTATGGAACAAGCTGCCGGAGGAGGTAGTTGTGCCAGGGACTATCTCAATGTTTAAGAAGCATTTGGACAGATACAAAGGTTTCAAAGGTCTTTTATTGGCATGTGTACCAATTAAGGTACAGTGATATTCGTATTACCATAGAGCATTACTAAAAAAAAGGCAACAAGCCACACAACTACATAAAAGTTAACATAAACATCCACCACAGCGGAGTCCCCACATTCCACACTGAGATGGAAGGAAGTAAAGTCTAATTTTATTCCCTCATTTTTCTCCCATGTCAGGGCGGTCGAAGTTCCTGCAGCTTGGAGCTCCCGAAGTTGGTCTCAAACCGGAGACCATGAGCTCCACGATGTTAAAGTCCGCAGGCCGCGGTTGGAGCTCCTGAAGTCGACCTCCAGCAAAGGCCACCAACTCCTCGATGTTAGGCCGCAATGCGAATGGAGATACGATTTGGAAAAAAAAGGATTTAAAACAATATATTTTTAGGGATATGGGCCAAATGCAGGCAGGTGGAACTAATGTAGATTTGGCATGTAGATTCGGCGTGGGCAGGTTGGGATGAAGAGCATGTTTCCAAGCTGTTTGACTCCATGACTCGACAAACCCTCACATTATTTGATGTGGGAGGAAACCAGAGCACCGGAAGAAAACTCATGCGGTCACAAGAATAACTTGCAAATTCCACATAGGCAGCACCGAGGTCAGGATCGAACCTGGGTCTATGGAGCTGTGAGGCAGGGGCTCTACCAGCTGTGCCACTATAAGGCAGGCAATAAATAGTGGTCTTGTTGGAGATCCCCACACCCATAAATGCATTCAATATAAAGTTTGTTATTGGTATCTGGACTACCCTTTATAGTTTTTTTTCTTGGATTATATAAAGTCATGTGATAACATACCTTTCATCTCCTGCCAGGTTATTTTTTCTTGTTTATGTAACCGGTGCTACAGACAGCTACAAATCTGATGGGGAGATCTAGAGTGCAAATCTCTTGGCAAGAAATAGTTTTAGTAGGTATGTTACAAAACTTACCTTCAGCGGCGCTGCAGTTCTGTCACTGGCCGTGTGCGCGACTTTGGTGCCTTTGAGGAGGGGGGCGGGATTAAAATGCCGTTTTCTCCTGCCTGTCCGAGATATATTTTCTCGGGCTTCTACCTGATGCTGAAAATTCGTTCCGACTGTTGGTCTCTGAATTTTTTTTTTTAAACCGCGGGACAATTTAATGGCTGGAGTAAAATAAAAAAGTGACTTCTAACGCCGTCAACGCCGACAACGGGACGGATATCACGTATGGGACAAAACATAAGGTAAGTCGTTTATTTTACATATAAACTTGCTTCTTAGGATTACTTTAATCAAAATCTCATCGGCGAAAATGCCATTATGTAAATATACGAACCGGCAGTGCTTTTCCTGCGATATGGGGTTTAAATTCACCGCAAACCGCAACGTTCCAATCGATCGCGTTCCACAAAAACCCACTCGCAAGATGATTAAAATGGCCATTAATTTACGCGAATTAAACACTAAATTCCTTCCATTTGGCCTATAAATTCATGATGATGAGATTTAAAAATCATGTTATATTGTGAATTCTTGTGTGAATGTTATTTGGGCACTTGGGCTATTTTAAAATGTTAACCTTTTCTTAAGAAATGGATAGATGTTTAGATCTAGTAATTGAATATTGTAATTAGCTAACTTTACAAACTTTAATTTCAGGTCATCCAAGTAAGATTGTTTCATATTTGTTTCAGAATGCTTCAATCTATAATAACTGAAAATTTCATTCAGTTCTCTTAATTTTTAAGAAAGTTATGGGCTTTTGGCTGTCCTCGATCACAGCTTTTGAGTTAAGTCAATGGAAAAGTAATAGGGAACAAGATGCTAATTTCAGAGTATGAAAATGGCCATAACTTTTTTAATACTGAAGATATGAAAGTGAATTAGGTGTCAAATTAAACTTCTTTTTATGCTTTATCTGATGGGATCAATTGCAGACTTGAATTTTAAAATCTCAACATTTTGTAACATTGCTAGTTTTAGTTCTTTTATTGCAGAGGTTCTGCTGGCGTTAATCACTGGCAAAGAATTATTGATGTTTTTTTCATGCCCCTCATCTTGTGACCCTCATCTATTATGAATGTGAGTTCATTTACAGTAAGCCTGGCCTTATCATTGTTGATCTTGAAATTGATCTTCAATAGAAACATAGAAAATAGGCCACTCGGCCCTTTGAGCCAGCACTGCCGTTCAATATGATCATGGCTGATCATCCAAAATCAGTACCCCTGTTCCTGCTTTCTTCCCATATCCCTTGATTCCGTTAGCCCTAAGAGCTATATCTAACTCTCTCTTGCATACATCCAGTATGCCTCTTGCCTGATTCTGTCGTTAGGCGAATGGACCTGTCTCACTTAGGCGATTTTTTCGGCAACAGCCGGCGACTGTCATAGCCGTAGCAGGTCGCCAAAAAAACGGCGACTGGACTCCCCTATGACAATGTCTACGACAATGTCTACAACAACCTACCACCTAGTCAACGTCAAGCTACAGCAAGCTACTGACAACCAGCGACCCATTAGGTCGTCCACCTATGACCACACCACAACAACCTACGTCCACCCGCAACAAGCTATGACAAGGTACGACCCTGTCGGCGACAACTGAAGACAACTAATGATTGTTGATGTAGGTAGGTAGTTGATGTAGGTTGACGTAGGTAGTTGCCAATGGAATTCACCAAAGTCAGCACTGGCGGCAACCTACGTCACCTGGCGACAACCTACGTCATGCTGGCGACAACCTACGACAGCACCTACGTCAGGAGAAGTCAAGCTACGCTCATTGGCATCAAGCCAACTGTCGCCAACTGTCGCCGAAAAGTTTTGAACATTTCAAAATCCAGCAGCAACCAGAAAAACGCTACGATTCTTTGGGCGACTGACGAGACTACTCATGACAGCCTAGTTGCCTGTAGTCACCTAGAAAATCACCTAAGTGGGACAGGACCATGACTCTGAGAAGATCACTAAACAAGATCACTAATGAAGGATGAATCTCACCCCGGTCACTCCTTCTTCTCCTCTCTTCCATCAGGCAAGAGGTATAGAAGTGTGAAAACGCACAACTCCAGGTTCAGGGACAGGTAGGTGAAAGGTCTTTGACTGCAGATGGATTTGAGTAGAGTCATGGAGTCATGCAGCATGCAAACAGACCCATCCGCCTAACTTGCCCACACCGACCAACATGCCCAATCTACACCTAGTCCCACCTGCCTGTCTTCGGCCCATATCCATCTAAATCTATCCTATCCATGTACCTGTCCAAATGTCTCTTAAATATTGTGATAGTACCTGCTTCAACTACCTCCTTTGGCAGCTTGCTCCATATACCCACCGTCCTTTGTGTACAAAAGCTGCCCCTCATGTTCCTATTAAATCATCCTCATTATATCTCATGCAAGGAGCAGCTAACAAGTATGGGGGGGGGGGGGGGACGTTAGGGGTTCCCACATATGTGCATGAATCCTGAACATGATGCTGCCTGAGCCGAGAGTGTGAATGTTTGCGACAAAATAGTGCTACGCAGGATGGAAACAGGCCCCTTGGTCCATCTAGGTGTAGCAAAGATCTGCAGATGCTGGTTTAAATCGAAGGTAGTCACAAAATGTTGGAGTAACTCAGCGGGACAGGCAGCATCTCTGGGACACAAAATGCTGTAATCTGAAGAAGGGTCTCGACTCGAAACGTCACCCATTCCTTCTCTCCAGGGATGCTGCCAGTCCCTCAGAGTTACTCCAGCATTTTGGGTCTACCTTTGACAGAATGTCTAATTCTGCCTCTATAGTCCTCGCCCAACTCAATGATGAACATGTAAACATGGAAACTAACTATTTTTTTTTTAGTTAAGCCATTGAGACGGTTTGGAGAAATACCAATGGGTTCAGATGGAAACAATTAAAACGGTTTCACCTCAAAGGATTTCATTTTGCACAATTATTCCCATTATGTGAACCAAAGACAGGTCCAGATTTAGCAGCTGCGTTAATCAAAGAATCAGGCAGCTAGTTTTGCAGGCAGTGACCTTTCCATACAATGAAGTTAGCAGGGAAGTTGCATACAGATATTTCTGTTAACTCATTAACTCATTCATCAGATGTGAGTGTCGCTGGCAAAGCCAGCATTTAATGTCAGTCTCCTATTGTCCCGACCCGAAACGTCACCCATCTTTTTTCTCCTGAGATGCTGTCTGACCTGCTGAGTTACTCCAGCACTTTGTGTCTATATTCAGTATAAACCTGCATCTGTACTTCCTTCCTACACTGGAAACAAATGTCACCCTACCTAAGTACATGTGACAATAAAGTACCATTGAACTATTGAGGAGGTGGTGGGGAGATGGTGGTGAGGTTGCAACATTGTACTTCAAAGTTTAGCTTCGTTTAGTGCAGAGATACAACATGACAACAGGCCCTTCAGCCCACTGAGTCCGCGCCGACCAGAGATCCCCGCACACCCGTATCCGTAGTCGGGATCGAACCCGGATCTCTGCAGTTGCACCGTAGAAGGCATCCTGTCGGGATGCATCACAACTTCATTTAGCAGCTTTTCCGGAAATGACCACGAGAAATTATCGGGAGTTGTGGATGCAGTCCAATCCATCAAAAAAAAAACAGCCTTCCTCCATCGACTCCATCAACACTTCGGGAAGACAGCCACTATAACCAAGGACCACTCACATTCCAGTCATTCCCTCCTCTCCCCTCTCCCGCTTGGCAGCAGATACAACAGCTATGTTAATGAACACTCTCTTGAGCTTCCGTAGGTGTACTGTAGAGAGCACATTGACAGGTTGCATCACGGCCTGGTTCAGCAACACAAACACCCAGGAACAAAGGAAAAAGTGGTGAACACTATCCAGTCCATCATGGTACTGATATCCCCACCATCTAAGGGATCTACAAGTGTCGCTACCTCTGAAAGGCAGCCAGCATCATCAGAGACCCACACCACCCTGGCCACACTCTTATTTCACTCGTGTCATGAGGAAGAAAGTACAGAAGCTTGAAAATTGTAACATTCATGTTTTTATTGTTCACTGTTTATTGTGGGTTTTACAGGGTACTATGTTTACATATCTGTTGTACTGCTGCAAGTAAGAATTTAATTGCCCCATTTCAGAACATATGATAATAAAACCTTCTTGAATCTTGACTTTCTTGAAAGTATGTACTACCAGATTCCTCCTGCTGTTATCAAACTACTGAAGTCTTCCCATAAGTTGGAGTATAGACCCTATTTTGAACATATCTCTTCCAGACCTTGCACTTTTTCTCTGTAACTGTAGTCTATCTTTCATAAGCTAGAGATGTAGTCCACAGGTCTGTAGCCCCAATCTTCCAATCTACCTTCTTGCGCTTTAAAAAAAAAAGCACTTACTGCGTAACTGTAACATTATATTCTGCACTCTGATTTTTTTTCTCTTTGCACTACCTTTGAGTATGGCTCAATTGTACTCATATATTTGAACAGGTACATGGGTAGGAAAGGTTTAGAGAGATATGGGACAAATGTGGATAAGTGGGACTAGTGTAGATGGGGCATCTAGGTCGGCAAGTTGGGGTGAAGGGCCTGTTTCCATGCTGTGTAACTCCATGACTATGACTCAAATTGTAGAACATATAATATAGAATATAAAACATAGCAGAGGTTGGGCCTTAGGGCCTGTTTCCGTGCTGTATAAGTCTGTAACTCTACATATGGTAAAAATCACTTGGTAGCACACAAGACAGAGAAGGGTCCCGAACAAAAACATTGCCTATCCATGTTCTCCAGAGAGGCTGCCTGACCCACTGAGTTACTCCAGCTCTGTGTGTGTTTTTTTGTAAACCAGCATCTGCCGTCCCTTGTGCCTACAAGACAACGTTTTTCTTTGCATCTCGGTACGTGTGACAATTGTAAACCAATGCCAATAACAAAACAATATCAAGACAAATGCCCCAGTGCGTAGCCTTGGGAAAAGCATTGAAGGGCTTGGGGAAGTAGGACATGGGGATGAGATGGTGGGTGGTTTCTCAACACCTCTATGCAGTTGAGATTCAAAGGATTATACAGTACCTCTGTGGGGCCCATGAGTTTCTTATCCTGCGATACTTTTCGTTCATCGTAAAATAATCCTGTTGATTGTTTTTGCCTTTCTCCCTGTCAGCAGCCTCTGCACATCAGATACCATTGCAACACAGCTACCTGCTGAGAACGTATTCAAGGTAGCTGCATGCACTATCATCTCATCATCATCCGAAATGAATTGACAATAGCTATTCCACCATTACTAAAGATTTTTCTTTTGCATTCCTGTGCACATTGCATGTTGCTAAGAAGTGAAGGCATCAGACTCTGTTAGCTTACAATATAATACATTTTTCTATAAGGTTTAGAAAGCTACAATCCATTACTTTATAGGTTTTTTTCCATATCCTAATATCTAGCTCAGGATCACTTGGCACCTGCATATCAATTTAAAATAAAGTGGCAAATTCTTTGCAAGATCATGATATAATAAAATTCCCTTCCTTGCTTAGTCTTTTAAACCATTGTCAAAACTGCTGAACCTTACATAGGAGACCATCCAACCCGTCATAAAGCTGTATAAGAGAGTTAGACAAATGCGCACCCTTTATTTGGAATAAAAACTGAAGAAGCAGGAAACCGGAAACAAAAAAAAAAACAAAGAATGCTCGATAGGGCAACAGCATCTATAGAGAGAGAAACAAGAATTGACTCTTTGGCCCATAGATTGAATGCAAACAACAAAATAGTTCATTTAAAAAAGATATACTCAAAGTGGTAAAATAACTCATTGTGTCAGGCAGCATCTCTGGAAAATGTGGTAGGAAAGCTGGAAGAGGAGGCGTAGGATAAAGCCTGAAAGGTAGTCGATGGAATAAAACACACACAAAGTGCTGGTGTAACTCAGCAGGTCAGGCAGCATCTCTGGAGAACATAGATATGTGATGTTTCAGGTCATGACACTTCTTCAGACTCGACAGATAGATGTAATATTTCTGGTCGGGACCATTCTTCAGACAGTGATTGGCATCTCCACAGACTGGAGTTTAGTTTGCAATGTACACAGTGCCCATTTGAATAAAATAAATTACATTTTGGTGGTGCACAGAAAGACCCATAATGTATTCTACTTGCATTCCTTCCCTCATCTTTGTTCTTCCATTAATCTTATCAACCTTCAGATTTTTTTTTAAAATATTAGATTAGATGCGCTGTAAATGCGAAGGTTAGAAAGTTGTGACATTTCCCACATCACTCTTTAACGCCTTAGCCACCTTGTTTTAATATCTTGCAATTGTTATATTTACTTGGTAATCCAGCTTATCTTCTGCAGCCAAGCCGAACGGCCTTGTGATGTGATAGCGTAACATGGCCTGAGATAAAGACTGAAGTACAACAAGGTTAAAGAGGGGAAGTGATATTTTCTTTTGAAAAGGAAATTCAAGAGATTTCTTCAAGATATGACTGCGCTCTGAAGTAGTAGTTTCACATTCTGGTGATAAATAGAAACATCCATCCTATTTATATCATAACATTTTCACCTCATGCTAATATTAAGAACTTAAAGAAGGAAGAAAAGGAATAGCAATAATCCATACTTGCTCTAGGCTTATTGGATATTGAGCAAGCGCCTTTACCTTGTCCAATGTCCCACCCAGTCTTTGCTATTGTGAAAACAAACTGTTGATCTTAGTCTTAAATGTGCTCGTTGACTGAGTGTTAATAGTCCTTGATGATGGAAAACTCTAAAGTTTGGTAGCTACTCTTCAACTCAGTGTTAAATGGACAACTTTAGACTTTAGACTCTAGAGGAAACAGACCCTTTGGCCACGCCAACCAGCGATCACCCCATACACCAGCTGCGAGCACTATCCTACACACTAGGAAAAATTTACAATTTTACGGAAGCCAATGAACCTACAAACCTCCACATCTTTGGAGTGTGGGAGGAAACCGGAATACCCAGAGAAAACCCACACGGTCACAGGGAGAACGTACAAACACCATACAGACAGCATCCGTAGTCAGGATCTAACCCAGGTATCTGGCGCTGTAGGCAGCAACTCTCTACCGCTGCGCTACTGTACTGCCCTAGCTTTCTGGTTCAATAACCTTTCAATAAGATCATGTTCTTTAGAGTCATAGTGTCATAGAAGAGCACATCGTGGAAGTAGACACTTTGGCTCACCTGTCTACATGGACGATCAACCACCCATTGAAACTAATCCTACATTGATCCATTTTTTTTAGAATTCTACTTTTAGTCTCATCAATTGCAACCAAATTCTACCACTCGCCTCCACTGTTGTGACAATTTACCATTTAACCTACCAACCAGAATATCTTTGGGATGTAGGAGGATACGGGAGCATCTGGTCTGAAGAAGGGCCCCTGACCCGATATTACCTGACCCACTGTGTTACTCCAGCACGTTGTGTCTATCTTTGAAGGAAATCCATGCAGTCACAGGGAGAACATGCAAACTCCACACAGACATCACCCAAGGTCAGGATTGAAGCCAGGTCCCTGCATTGTGAGGTAACGGCTCTACTAGTTCTACCACTCTGCTGCCACAACAGAAATTCTTTGAAACTCCTGTCTCACTCAATGCCTAATACTGAAACAGTCCCTTTGGCCACCGAGGAATTGTTCAACTCTGCATTGACTCTGATGTAAATGCATAATTATTCGAGCATGGAGATCAAAACCCTAGGCTGCACTCCCAGTGTGATCTCACCATCCTTTCCCAGTGAGTGCCAGATCCCCAACATATTCTTGCTAAAATTCTTAACAACTCAGTAATAAAGATCTTGGTCTTTGTTAACGATCCACATTTCCTGCATGTTCACTTTCTCCATTCATGAACCAATCCACCAAGGTAGCTTTGCACAAAAGTCAATGGAACTGACTTTTGGATTCAGATTTCAACTAGCATATATTATCACAAAATGCATTTTGGACAAGCAACCAAGGAAACAAATCCTGGCTCATTGATTCTTATAATTCCACAGCTCAGGAGGAGGCCATTTGACTCATCATGTCTATGGTAGTTGAAAATAAAAGAACTATCCAGCTTTCTTTCAATTTACAGCCAGAGGTGCATAGATAAAAGAGTAACCATGGTGCTTTATTGTCACATGTGAAAAATACAGTGACATTCTTTTCTGAGTAGCCAGATTTGGTGCCATTACCAAAGTTCAGTCCGCGCATTAGTTCTGATGGAGTGGTGCCTGATCCAAGTGAGCCCCAGGCTGCTGCAGGGCCTCCAGCTGTCGCCTTTGTCTGAATCATTCAGCGAAATATTAATTCAACAGAATCATGGAGTTTGAAAAAGCCTTTTGTTTACCAGGTCTATGTAGCCCATGTTAGTTCTTGCCTCCCAATCCTCAACTCCTACTGACAACCCCCCCCCCCCCCCCCCCCCCCCCATGTGAGCACACAGACACACACACACATATCCCTGTGCAATGAGTCATTCCTATCCTCTCTCTGGACCTTCATAATGTTATTTCCCTCAGCTAAATGTTCTCTCAACTTTCATGTCCAAAAGAACACAGTGTCTTTCAGCATTGATAAAAGGCTAACGTTGTGTAAATAAATACTCCAGTGAATCTTCCAGCATTGATAACAGGTTGTGTAGATAAATACTTCAGTCATAGAGTCATAGAGACATAGAGTGATACAGTGTGGAAACAGGCCCTTTGGCCCAACTTGCCCAAACCGGCCAACATGTCCAAGCTACACTAGTCCCATCTGCCAGTGCTTGGTCCATATCCCTCCAAACCTTTCCTATCCATGTACCTGTCTAACTGTTTCTTGAACAATGGGATAGTCCCAGCCTCAACTACGTCCTCTGGCAGCGTGTTCCATACACCCACCACCCTTTGTGTGAAAAGGTTACCCCTCGGATTGTTATTAAATCTTTTCCCCTTCACCTTGAACCTATGTCCTCTGGTCCTCGATTCCCCTACTCTGGGCAAGGGACTCTGTGCATCTACCCGATCTATTCCTCTCATGATTTTGTACACCTCTATAAGATCACCCCTCATCCTCCTGTGCTCCATGTAATAGAGACCCAGCCTACTCAACTTCTCCCTATTGCTCACACTCTCTAGTCCTGCCAACATCCTCGTAAATCTTTTCTGAACCCTTTCAAGCTCGACAATATCTTTCCTATAACATGGTGCCCAGAACTGAACACAATATTCTAAATGCCGTCTCACCAACATCTTATACAACTGCAGCATGACCTCACAACTTCTATACTCAATACTCTGACCGATGAAGGGCAATGTGACAAAAGCCTTTTTGATCACCTTATCTACCTGCGGCTCAATCTTCAAGGAACCATGCACCTGTACTCCTACCATTTACTGTGTAGGTCATGCCTTTGTTAGACATCCCAAAATGCAACCTCCACTTCTCTGCATTAAATTCCATCAACCATTCCTCCGCCCACCTGGCCAATCGATCCAGATCCTGCTGCAATTCTTTCACAACCATCTTCACTATCTGCAAAACCACTCACTTTTGTATCATCAGCAAACTTGCTAATCTTGCCCTGTATGTTCTCATCCGAATCATTGATGTCCTACCACAATTCTCTGTGTCCTATCTCATGCAATCAAATCTTTCCTGTGAATACAATTGCTGTATATGTGGCTCACTGACCTAAAAAAATAATTTGATAATGAACCAGGGAATTTAAGAACGTTCATAGTCCATCATAAGGAGCCTCACACACAGGTATAACATTATTTATTTTTATTAGTTTAGAGATACAGCGTGGAAACAGGCCCTTCGGCCCACCGAGTCCTCACCGACCAACAATCACCCATACACTAGTTGTATCCTACACACTAGGGACAATTTTTACTAAAGCCAAACCTGTACGTCTTTGGAATGTGGGGGGATGACTGGAGCATCCGGAGAGAACCCACGTGGTCACAGGGACTAACTCCATACAGACAGCATCCATAGTCAGGATTGAACCCAGGTCTCTGGCACTGTAAGGCAGCAACTCTACTGCTGCACCACTGTGCCAACACAAACTTCTCTTCAGATCATGTCTGCTTGCCGAAGGTTCTTGGATTAGATCTTACTTTCATTGATTTATTCGTCAACTAGCATTTCATGATATTCTTAAGATCCATCTGTTTAAATACCATCCTCTAATGGATGTTCATAAAGGACTATGGTAAACTTTTGGCAAATCTGCTCAGCTGTCAATTTTACTGTTGATATGAGCTCCCTACATTTTGTTTTATTTTAATTTTCATCCATTGTCCACCACTAGTGGGCATCGTAGAAGATTCCCGACCCGAAACATCACCTATCGATGTTCTCCAGCGATGCTGCTGACCTACTGAGTTTCTCCAGCACTTTGTGTCCTTTCATTGCCCACCACTGCCTGCCTTCTCCAAGAGGAACAGTTCCAGCTCGAGAAGGTGCATAAGTCAGGTTTTGCATCTGAATTTGTAGATAGGAGGGACATGTGAAAGAAAAACGAGGTTTGAAATACTTCTCAGCATCACGAGTATAAAATGCCAATTGGACAAGTTAATTAAACTGCCAGCAATTGTGGGTAAAACACTCAACAAATAATGGATTGATTTTCGACTATTCCAGATTCAGGGACAGTTTCTTCCCAGCTGTTATTAGGCAACTGAATGGTCTCATCAGCTCGAGTGTGGTCCTGACCACCCATCTACATCTCCCATTTCTCCACTGAAGAAGGGTCTTGACCCGAAACGTCACCCATTCCTTCTCTCCAGAGATGCTGCCTGTCCCGCTGAGTTACTCCAGCTTTTTGTGTCTATCTTCGGTTTAAACCATCATCTGCAGTTCCTTCCTACACCCCCCATCTACCTCGTTCGTGACTTTTGAACTATCTTTAATCCGACTTTTTCAGATTCCAAAATTATATCTGCAAAATTCTTACTACATATTATATTCTTTATCCATTATTTATGCACTGTGGACAGCTTAATTGTATTCATGTATAGTCTTTTCTTTGACTGGATAGCTCTTAAACAAAAGCTTTTCACTGTTACCTGAGTACATGTGATAATAATAAACTAACCTAAACAAAACTAAACTATTAATGAGTAACTGTAGATAGCAATAGTTTCACTCCAAACATCGTATTTAGATTTTTGACTTTGGCTTCAGAGACACAGCACAAAAAGAGTTCCTTCAGCCTGCCAGGTCCACGCCGACCAACGATCACCCCATACACTAACACTGTTCAACACACCAGGGACAAATAACAATTTTACCTAAGCCAATTAACCTACAAACCTGTGTGAGGGAGGAAACTGGAGCACCCAGAGAAAACCCACGCAGTGACAGGGAGAACATACAAACTCCGTATAGACGGTACCCACAGTCGGGATCGAACCCGGGTCTCTGGCGCTGTAAGGCAGCAACTCTACCCGCTGTGCCATCACTGTGCCACCCTTGTATTCTTAAAAAACAAAAGTTTGGACACGCTAGAGGCAGGAGACATGTTCCCGATGTTGGGGGAGTCCAGAACCAGGGGCCACAGTTTAAGAATAAGGAGTAAGCCATTTAGAACGGAGATGAGGAAATACTTTTTCACACAGAGAGTGGTGAATCTGTGGAATTCTCTGCCTCAGAGGGCGGTGGAGGCAGGTTCTCTGGATGGTTTCAAGAGAGAGCTAGATAGGGCTCTTAAAAATAGCGGAGTCAGGGGATATGGGGAGAAGGCAGGAACTGATTGGGGATGATCAGCCATGATCACATTGAATGGCGGTGCTGGCTCGAAGGGCCGAATGCCCTACTCCTGCAACTATTGTCTATTGTCTACTGTTTTTGAACATTTCGAAGACAGAATGGAAGACCATGAGGGAGCAACACAGAAAGATGTGCCGTTAAATTAATTACCTAAACACTTGAGAGGCCACAGTAGTGTTTGAACCCATGCCCCTGAATTCCCGAGGATGTGAGATGATGAGGTGGACAACTAATGGAGTTATCAATAGTTTATTTACAACTTTGTCACATAAAGTACATACGTTTGCCCAGACTGCAGCCAACAAACTAGAAGAACAGCACTTCATATGTTGCCTGGGTCGTCTACAGCTGTGGCACAGTGGCACAGATGTACAGGTTTGTAGGTTCATTGGCTACGGTAAAAAAATTGTAAATTGTCCCGAGTGTATACGATAGTACTAGTGTACGGTGATCACTGGTCAGTGTGGAATCGTTGGGCCAAAGGGCCTGTTTCTGCACTGTATCCCTAAACTAAACCCATTGGCATGAAAATAGACTTCTCCAATTTCAGGTCACCTTCATCTTTACAACACACCCCTTAACCACCCTCCACTCCCACATCCTCCAAACTGAAAGCCCTGATTTGCCCTGAAAGATTCAACATTTACAATTGTAATTAGAGCCGAGCTAGAAATATGGGTATAAAGTCTTGTAGTAGACCGGTTCTCCGTGACAGTACACACTCAGAATACTTAGCAGAGAGTTGTGCTGTTGAATTATTGATCATAAAACTATTGATCTATCTTTTCAAAAAAGTAAACTAAACCCCACTTAAATTGGAGAAGTATGTGAATTCTACAAGCTTGCTTATGGTTTGTAGAAGTTGGGTCGGCAAATGACAAACACCTTCTAATCTCCATTGAATTAGGGCCCAAGATGAGGGTTGTACATAAAATACTGGAGAAAGCTAACATCAAACATTGATCTGAGATTGTCACCGATGTGCGATTTAGTTTGGCAATGTAATGTTAAGTTAGCACACTAGCAGTCAGATTTAGTCACAGACCAGGCAAACAAGTTATTCAACCCTGGACACAAAGTGTTTGCCCGCCAAGGCCTTGTGGATCTCCCGGTTGCCAACCATTTTAACTACCCTTCCCATTCCCACATTGACCTTTCTGTCCTGGGCCTCCTCCATAGCCAGTAAGGCCACACAAAAATTGGAGGAACAACACCTCAGATTCCATTTGGGTGGCTTACAAGCCGACAGTATAAACATTGAACACTCCAATCTAAGGTAACCTCTAAAACCCCCTTTTCTCCCCAACATGCAACCCTCCTGTGCCCCCCTCCCCCCCATCCACCCCTTCCCCCACCGCTCTTCCCTCCCCTGTGATCCACCTGGACTGCCACCTATTTCTCCCCTCCACTCATCCCCTGCCCCCTCCTGCCAATTTCCTCCCTCTGGCTTTACAATCTGCAACTCTTCAAACCCGTCTCACACCTTCCCTCCTTTCTCATCTTTGGTCTTTGTTCCAACTAGATGCCTATTACCTGCACGCAGGCCCTGCCTCTCATCTTTTCCAGCTTACTTCTCCCCCTCGATACAATCAGTCTGAAGAAGGGTCTCAATCCGAAATGTCCCCTCTCCATGTTCTCCAGCAATGCTGTCTGTCCCACTGAGTTACTCCAGCATTTTGTGTCCCTCTTTGTAAACCAGCATCTGCAGTTCTTTGTTTCTAGGTTGTTCAACTCACTCAGTTTGAATTGCCCATCGAGCACCCATTTCTACCAACACTCCCCAAATCACTATCATTTCTCCTCAGATTTTACCACTTGCCTTTATACTCGGAGGTGTACCAGGGGTGTACCCATCCACCCTGCCCCCTACACCCTGCCCCATCTACCCCACTCTTACACCCCTCCCCTACACCCTGCCCCCTCCACCCTGCCCCATTCATCTTGGCCCCGTGAACTCTGTAAGGATTCACTGGAACAGCACGAGTCAGCAGACAACACACACAGCTGTGTGGAAAATGCCAATTCTGACAGACCCACACACTGGTGTTGGAGACTGGATCCCTGAGGGAAACATTGGTAAATCACAGCACAGAAGCCAGAGAAAGATAGATCAGCCATGATTGAATGGCAGAATAGTCTTGATGGGCCGAATGAACTTATGAACTTATACGGCAAGCATCTAGTTTGACATTTTCATTCAAACAGAGAAACAATTTAAGAAGGCATTTATTACAAGTAACTAATAATGGGAACTGTATAATGCAAATATGATGATAAACAGCCCTTCATCATAAATCACAACTGATTCTTATTACTCATGCATGCTTCAATCAGACTAATTTATAGTCTTTCAATGCCATATCTAATAATTTACCCTAAACTATTGGCCTCCCATCATATTAAAAATCAGCAAAACTTTGCCAAAAATTGCTTTTAATATGTTGTACAGAAAATAGGGGCAGAATGAAGCACTTAATTCAGACAAGCATTATGGGATCAAAGTAACCAGTTCTCTCATTGGTGGACACCTCGTAATTAATGAAGGTCATTTTACATATTCCTGCAGTTATTTGCTGATTGAAAACACAAACCACAACTGCACCAGTAGAGTTGCTGCATTATAGAGCCAGAGACTCGGGTTCAATCCTGACCACGGGTGCAGTCTGTACGGAGTTTGTAGATTCTCCCCGTGACCGTGTGGGCTTTCTCCGGGTGCTCTGGTTTCCTCCCACAATCCAAGGGTGTAAATTGTAAATAGTCCCTCATATGTAGGATGGTGATAGTGTACGGAGATCGCTGGTCGGCACGGACTCGGTGGGCCGAAGGGCCTGTTTCCCCACTGTATCTCTAAAGTAAAGTTTAAAAGTATAGATGAAATGCTGAAATGCAGGATGAAAACTGAAATGAAAGTGAAGTATTACTCCATGTCTCCACACATACATAACTGCTATTTATTGTTTTAACTATGCTTTTCGGGTCAGGGTTATCGGAAAAAAACAGTTCTGCATGTAGTGATGAAGCTCTGAAATAAATATTATTGTGGTGTCAGTCAGCTGACAGACTTTTACTTTGACATCATCTATAATGTCTGGACATTTTATGTCCCAAAATAATAATTCATCGCCAGAAATTGTCATTAAATTATTTTCCAATTTCCCTTTACTTCATGATGTTGTTAAGCTGGAAAGGGTGCAGAGAGGTTTAATGAGGATGTTGCCAGTACTTGAGGGCCTGAGCTTTTGGGAAAGGTTGAGCAGACCAGGACTCTCATTGGCGTGCAGGAGAATGATCTAATAAAGGTGTATAAGATCATGAGAGGAATAGATAGGATAAATGCACCGAGTCTTTTGCCCAGAGTAGGGGAAACAAGAAGCATTGGTGTAAGGTGAGGGGCAACATTTGTACACAAAGGGTGGTAGGTGTATGGAATGAGCTGCCGGAGGAAGTCGTTGAGGCAGGTACTATCACAATGTTTAAAAAACATTTGGACTGATACATGGATAGGATAGGTTTAGAGGGATATGAGCTAATGCCGGCAGGTGGGACTAGTGTAGATGGGGCATGTTGGTCGGTGTGGGCAAGTTGGATCAAAGGACCTGTTTCCAAGCTGTATGAATCTATCTCTAGAATATATTCATTCTAACTGGCTAGCTAAGCAGTAGTAAGTCATTGCATCTTAGAAAGACACAGAAGCTTTGGGTAAGTGTGTAATACACCATTAGACACCATTGGCATCAACCGAGAATTAGAAGGAGCAAATGTGGGTTAGTGGTGTTCCATTGCGATTACTTGTTGGGTTCACTTTGTGCAGTGCTGCCTGACTAATCTGACTAATCTCAACTCACTGACTTCATCCATTTCACCGCTAACTTCCATCCAGGACTCAAATACACCTGGACCATTTCCAACATTTTCCTACCATTTCTAGACCTCACTATCTCCATCGCAGGTGATAGACTACTGACCGACATCCACTATAAACCCACTGACTCCCATGGTTATCTGGACTACACTTCTTCCCACACTGCTTCCTGTAAGGACTCCATCCCCAACACCCAATTCCTCCGTTAACGCCGCATCTGCACCCAGGATGAGGTATTCTACACCAAGGCATCGTAAATGTCCTTATTCTTCAGGGAACAGGGGTTCCCCTCTTCTGCTATAGATGAGGCTCTCATCAGGGTCTCTTCTATACCCCGTAACTCTGCTCTCACTCCCCATCCCCCCACTCATAACAAGGGCAGAGTCCCCCTTGTCCTCACCTTCCACCCTACCAGCCGTCTCATATAACAAATAATCCTCCGACATATTCGGCACCTCCAATGGGATCCCACCACCGGCCACATTTTCCCATCTCCTCCCCTGTCTGCTTTCCGCAGAGACCGCTCCCTCCTTAACTCCCTGGTCAATTCGTCCTTTCCCACCCCCTCTCCTGGCACCTTTCCTTGCAACCACAGGAAATGCTACACTTGTCGCTTGACCTCCCCCCTTGACTCCATTCAAGGACCCAAGCAGTCTTTCCAGGTGCGGCAGAGGTTCACCTGCACCTCCTCCAACCTCATCTATTGCATCCGCTGCTCTAGGTGTCAGCTGCTCTACATTGATGAGACCAAGCGTAGGTTTGGCGATCGCTTCGCCCAACACCTCCGCTTGGTACGCGTTAACCTACCTGATCTCCCGGTGGCTCAGCACCAGCAGTATGACACCCCAGCAGTATGAACATTGACTTCTCTAATTTCAGGTAATCCCTGCTTTCTCCTCCCCTTTTCAGCTCTCCCTCAGCCCACTGTCTCCGCCTCTTCCTTTCTTCTTCCCGCCCCCCCACCCTCACATCAGTCTGAAGAATGGTCTCGACCCGAAACGTTTCCTATTTCCTTCGCTCCATTGATGCTGCCTCACCCGTTGAGTTTCTCCAGCATTTTTGTCTACCTTCGATTTTCCAGCATCTGCAGTTCCTTCTTAATCATTATGTGGATGGTCAGTGTTGAAAAGAAGTTCAGTATATATATATATATACAAGACTAAGTGGGACCCGTTGGGTCCCATGTTCACACGGGAGGGCTGGTCCCCAAACGCAATATTCCACCTCTCCACCAATTCCAATATTGGTGGCCAGTAAGGGGGGGGGGGGGTTCTGGAGCGCTAGTATGGATGTTGTGGGGCGAAGGGACAGGTTTCCAGAGGGCCACTATAGACATTGTGGGCCAAATGGATTCTTGGACTGGCAGCTCAGTCACTAAGGCCTGGTGGGCTGGCAGCTCAGTCATTCAGGCCTGGTGAGCTGGTAGCTCAGTCACTCAGGCCTGGTGGGCTGGCAGCTCAGTCACTCAGGCCTGGTGGGCTGGCAGCTCAGTCACTCAGAGCTGGTCGACTGGCAGCACAGTCAGTCAGGGCTGCTGGGCTGGCAGCACAGTCATTCAGGGCAGGTGGGCTGGCAGCTCAGTCACTCAGGGCTGGTGGGCAGGCAGATCAGTCACTCAGGGCTGGTAGATGTCACTCAGGGCTGGTGGGCTGGCAGGTCACTCACGGCTATTCCTTGAAATTCGATTTCAGGCAGAGTGCAGGCCACCAAACTCAATTTCATAGGATTTCAGGCAGAGTGCAGGCCACCAAACTAAATTTCATAGCATTTCAGGCAGAGTGCCGGCCACCAAACTGAATTTCATAGCATTTTCAGGCAGAGTGCAGGCCACCTAACTCAATTTCATAGCATTTCAGGCAGAGTGCAGGCCACCAAATTCAATTCCATAGCATTTCAGGCAGAGTGCAGGCCACCAAACTCAATTCCATAGCATTTCAGGCAGAGTGCAGGCCACCAAACTCAATTTCATAGCATTTCAGGCAGAGTGCAGGCCACCAAACTCAATTTCATAGCATTTCAGGCAGAGTGCAGGCCACCAAACTCAATTTCATAGCATTTCAGGCAGTGCAGGCCACCAAACTCAATTTCATAGCATTTCAGGCAGAGTGCTGGCCACCAAACTCAAATTCATAGTATTTCAGGCAGAGTGCAGGCCACCAAACTCAATTTCATAGCATTTCAGACAGAGTGCAGGCCACCAAATTCAATTCCATAGCATTTCAGGCAGAGTGCCGGCCACCAAACCCAATTTCACAGCATTTCAGGCTGAGTGTAGGCCACCAAACCCAATTTCATAGCATTTCAGGCAGAGTGCAGGCCACCAAACTCAATTTCATAGGATTTCAGGCGGAGTGCAGGCCACCAAACTCAAATTCATAGTATTTCAGGCAGAGTGCAGGCCACCAAACTCAATTTCATAACATTTCAGGCAGAGTGCAGGCCACCAAATCCAATTTCATAGCATTTCAGGCAGAGTGCAGGCCACCAAACTCAATTTCATAGCATTTCAGGCAGAGTGCAGGCCACCAAACTTAATTTCATAGCATTTCAGGCAGAGTGCAGGCCACCAAACTCAATTTCACAGCATTTCAGGCAGAATGCAGGACACCAAACTCAAATTCATAGCATTTCAGGCAGAATGCAGGTAATTCAACTCAATTTCATAGCATTTCAGGCAGAGTACAGGCCACCAAATTGCCAAACAACTCATTGCATTGTCATTAAGGGCTAACAAATCATTTATTGCAAGTACATTGCAGACACACAGTTCAGTTGATTCACAGCTTAGAATCACAGTTGTGGAGGAGGACTGTGAGTAAGATGGCCAAAAATCATAGCGATATATGGTATCGTTTTTTCTTAAATCAATATACAGCACAGACAGGAAGTGGTCAAGATGAGACTTTTAGTTATATAAATAGACAGTACTTATCAACACTGACCATCCACATATATGAGATTAGTCAGATTAGTCAGGCAGCTTTGCACAAAGTTAACCCTAGAATTTATTGCAATGGAACACCACAAACCCAAATTTGCTCCTTCTAATTCTTGGTATATATGTTGTACCTATATATAACTATAACAAGGAATTTCACTGACCAAGCCAGTGAAATTCCTCGCATGTTGCAAAACAAACTTCGCGAAGAAAATCTGATTCTGATTCTGATTCTGATATGATATCAATAGTGAGGGGAATAAAGGAATAGCAGATAAATAGATGGTTTGCATCAGTCTACTGTAGAGGATGTTAGTAATGCCCCAGAAATAATTATGTACATACACATAAAAACAAACAATAATAGTGCAAAAAGACAAAACTAATGCCCTCAAGTCTAGTTCAGAGCTTATTTGGGGGTTGTGTAAGAAGGAGCTGCAGATGCTGGTTTAACCCGAAGATAGACACAAAAAGCTGGAGTAACTCAGCAGGACCGGCAGCATCTCTGGAGAGAAGGAATGGGTGACGTTTCAGGTCGAGACCCTTCTTCAGATGGAAGGGTCCCTGAAGGTTCTCTATGGGTTCCGAAGAAGGGTCTCGACCGTAAACGTCACCCATTTCTTCTTTCCAGAAATGCTGCCTTTTCCACTGAATTTCTCCTGCTTTTTGTGCCTATCTTATTTGGAGGTTGTAGTGTTTAATAGCCTGATGGCTTTAGGGAAGAAGCTGCTCCTGAACTTGGACGTTACAGTGTTCAGGCTCCCGTATCTTCTTTCTCATTTGCCGATATTTGCGAAAGAGAAAATATTTTGTAAAAGTGCAATATGATTATCTTTCAATCTTGTTATTTAACTGGAAGCTTTTGTGAGTTTAAGTCTAATGCTTGATGCGATGAACGACTTTGCGTCACACCATAACCCCATCAACATATACAGTATTTACAGTGTTAACATTGCCTTCCAATACTTCAGCTTCTATACCTGAGGATCTAAGTCATCACAAGCATTAATCTTCTTTTTTCCCCACTGTTCACAGATCTACTCACTGGTGGCAGCAGGATTTTTTTTTCTTTTCAGATTTGAATCTATCCTTTTCATCTCTGTCCACGGAATATGTTTGAAGTTGATGCAGAATCTGGCGGTGCAATAGGCAGACAACAAATCATTTAAACAAAAAGAAGTCTGAGCAAAAGAAAGTCCTGTCTTTGCAATAAAAACCTTGAATGAATAACTCACACATTTCAGCACTCTCTATATGCACCCAAGTCCTAATATCTTACCAGATAATTGCCGAAAGATAGGAGGCAGATCAGAAATTGGATGGAAAATATATAGTAAAAAACAGAGCATGAGAGAAGGAAGGAAGATTTAAAGACCAAGATCAATAGTTCAATGGTACTTTATTGTCACATCCAGTATACCTAGGTACAGTGAAATTTTATTTTTGCGTACAGTTCAGTAAAAAATGTGACTACACATGGGCAGAATCATATTTAAGTACATGAGTGTAAGAATAGTAGATTACACTGAGGAAACTTATTTAACAAAATGTGGTAGTATTTGACAATTAAATGTATTCCCACAAGTTGCTAAATTTCACGTGCCATTTTTTATGCTTCACGTCTAAAGTTGTTAAAAATGTAGTCATAACTTGGCCATAAAGGCCCGTTGCCCTGGTGGCAGCGCTGGATTGGTGTTGCAAAGGGTCGGCCTGGCCAGGCAATGGTGTCGGTGTCCTCCACCGCTGCTCCGCCACTCCGGGCCGCTAAAAGCTGCGTCCAATCCCCGTGTTCAGCCTCTTGGAGAGGCCCCGATTCAATCGAGCCCCAGGCTGCTGCAGGGCCTCCAGCGGCCCACTCCACCGACACATCGATCCAGACACATCGCCTCGTGAATGGCTGTCCCTCGCCTTGCAAGGCCACCGCTCAGCCTCCATGCCCCAGGGCACCTCCCGCAGCCGACTACAGAACACCCGGAGGGCCTCTGAGGGCATGACAGGTAGGCCCCCAGCCCGATCACCAACATCAATCCTCTTCTCCATCCACCACTGCTACCATCTTAAAGGGTCAAGATAAAGTTAGCCAGAAATGTAAATAAAGGTAGCAAGAGATTGTATACATAGAAAACATAGAAATAATAGGTGCAGGAGTAGGCCAATCTGCCCTTCGAAGCAGCACCACCATTCAATATGATCATGGCTGATCATCCAGAATCAGTACCACGTTCCTGCTTTCTCCCCATATCCCTTGATTCCATTAGCCCAAAGAGCTATATCCAACTCCCTTTTGAAAATTGGCATCCACTGCCTTCTGTGGCAGAGAATTCCACAAATTCACAACTCTCTGGGTGAAAAAAGTCTTTCCTCATCTCATTTATTAAAAAAATAACTATGTACGTAATAGCCTTGCAAAGAGCGAATCTGAGATATTAATAGTGGGAGGGGAAAAAAGATAGCAGATGAATTAAATTGATGCTTTGCAGCAGTCTACCGTAGAGGATATTAGTAATGGCCCTGAAAAAAAAAACATGCATCAGCAATTGTAATGGGGGAAGTATTCAGGAAAATTACAACATTGGGGAATGTTGGAGGCCGAGTGGAGATCTGAGAGAAGTATATAACATTATGAGGTGCCCAGATATGGGAGGCAGTCAGAAACAATTTCCCAGTTCGGATTAACTACCATCTCTATGCCTCTCATAATTGTATATGATTCTGGCAGGTCTCCCCTCAGTCTCCGACACTGAAAAACAAACCAGAGCAGGACCTTCGCAGGCAATAGTAGGGCAGTGTTGTAGAGGAGTGGGTCCATAGATCCCTGAAATGAGCATCACATGTCCACAGAGAGATAAAGAAGGTTTTTAGTATATTTACCATCATCCGTTCTGTATTGAATACAGAAGTTGGAATGTTGTGTTACGGTTGTACCAGAAGTTGGTGAGCAAGCATTTGGAGTACTGTGTTCAGGTTTGTTCACTCTACTGTAGCAAATTATGTCATTAAGCTGGAGAGAGTGTGGGGAAAATTTATGAAGATGGCAGTATTCGAGGGCCTGAGCTCCAGGGAGAGGTTGGGCAAGCTAGGACTTTATTTGTTGGAGTGCAGGTGGCTGGGGTGGGGGGGGGGGGGGGGGGGAGGGTCAGTGGGGGAGGAGGTGAGGGGGTGATCTTATAGAGGAGTACAAAATCATGAGAGGAATAGATGGGGTGAATATATTGCAGATCATAAATCACAGGGACAGAGATGAGTTTGCATGGAGTATAATGCGGAATGTGAAAGTATCCATTTCAGCCGGATAAGCAACAGAAGCATGTAATTTAAACGCCGAGAGATCACAGAGCTCTGAGATGCAGAGGGATCTGGGTGACCTTGTGCAAGATTGGCAAAAGGTTACATTGTAGGTGCAGTATACAATTAGCAACAATATTATTTGTTGGTTGGGGAACCGGCTGTGGAAGTAGAGATTATACTTCAGTTATGTAAGTCATTGGTGAGACAAGAAGTGAAATAGTGTCTATGTTATTGGTCTCCTTATCTGAGGATCGATCCACATACATTGGAAACAGTTCAGAGAGCGCTAATCAGACTGGTACCTGGAAAGTGCAGGTTGTTGTATGAGGGAAGGTTGGGCAGGTTGGACACGGAACCACTGGTGTTTAGGGAAGTGACAGAATTATATAAGATCTTGCAGGGTCTTGGCAGGAAGATCATGGAGAGGATATTTCCTTCTGGTGGAAGAATCTCAAAGCCTGAAGTCTATAAAAAAATAAGAGGTCACCAGGCAGAAAGAGAACATTATTTTCTTCTCACAGAGGGTTGTGAATCTTTAGGTCTTCCTCAAAGGGCCGAGCAAACAGTATTTTTGAGTATTATTAAGGCAGAGATTGATGAATTCTTGATAAGCAAGAGGATGAAAGGTTATCACAGGTGGACAGGAATGTGGTTGAGATTACAACATGTCAGCTATAATCCTGAATGTATGGCATACTGTAGCTGGTTTGCTGGGCAATGTGACTTATTCCTGCTCCTTATTCACATATTTCTTATCAATTTTAAGTTTGGGATGATCAATATTAATTGGAGATTTTAGCCACACAATTAATTTAAACAGAAAATTGCATTATAGAGATGCCATGTTGATTTAGATGTCAATGTGACAATTGTGCAGATTATCACTCAGCACAGCTACAATAACTGCAGTCTTTTGACAATAATACCCTCAGACAAGTATTGCACCCACAGTTTCATGCAAGCTGTAAGTTATTAAAAGAAAATCCAACCAGGCTTTCAGACATTTTTGTCAGCATCCAAGAAGCTAATTGGTCAGCAATCAAATCAAGTAAAACTGCATTCTTAACTGGATACAGACGCAAACTGCTGGAGTAACTTAGTGGGTCAGACAGCATCTCTATAGGTGACATTGCGGCTTGGAATCCTTCTTTACACTGAAAAATAAATCTGGGAGAGAGGGAGGGTGATCTAAAGGCGAGAAAAGGCCGAAACAAATCATGGCCGGCACTTCTTGATTAGTAAGGGTGCAAAAGGGGTTATGGGAAGAAGGCAGGAGAATGGGGTTGAGAAGGAAAGTTAGATCAGCCACGATTGAATGGTGGAATAGACATGATGGGCCGAATGGCCTCATTCTGCTCCTATAACTTATGAACATGAATTCATGACCACAGGAAGGGTGGTCCATAATGGCCCATTGTTGGCTGGGGAAGTGTTAACGAGAGGGATACAAGGATGAAAACAGTGGAACTAGTAGGACGATTAGGGTGGGGGTGGGGGGGGGGGGGGATGCCAGGAGTTACTTGAAATTAGAGAAATCAATGTTCATATCGTTGGGCTGTTAACTGCCCAACTGAACTGGAGAAAACGTGTTAGTGGATTGCATGTTCTCTTGGGCTTTCTCTGCATTCCAGTGATAATGTGTCAGCAAAGAATAATGGGAGAATTTTCTAGGATTATGTTTTTATAAGGCAAAGGGTCCATCCAAAAATAACAAATGCTTTCAGAAGACTTGAAACACCTAGATCCAGTACAACATTAAATGTTGCCATTGCGGTTTCATTAAAAATTTGAGGATGCAGATCAGATTTAGAGAGCATTTTATTGGGATGCATTACAGCATGGTACAGCTCCATCCAAGACCGTAAGATACTGCAGCGAATTGTGGATGCAGCCCAGACTATCACGCAAACCAGCCTCCCTCTAATTGACTCTATTTACACTTCACGCTGACTTGGTAAGGCCACCAGCACAATCAAAAACGAGTCTCACCCCGGTCTCCCCCCACCCCCCCTCTTCTTTTCTCTCCCATCAGGCGAGATGTACAGAGTTGAGAAAACGCAAACCTCCAGATTCAGGCCCATTGTTTCTTCCAAGCTCTTATCAGGCAACTGAACCATGCGATCAACAACTAGAGAGCAGCCCTGAGCTGCTATCTACCGCATGGCAGACCCTTGGACTATCCTTTATCGGACTTTATCTTGCGCTAAACAATATATCCTTTATCATGTATCTGTACATTGTGGATGACACAATTGTAATCGTGTATAGTCTTTTCTGTGACTGGTTAACATACAACAAAACTTTTTCATTGTACCTTGGTACACATGACAATAAACTAAACTAAGTTAAACTAAACACAAAGTGCTGGAGTAACACAGGTAAGGAAGCATCTCCAGATCACAAGGATAAGTGGCATTTTAGGTCGAGATCCTTCTTCAAACGTCACCTATCCATGTTCTCCAGAGATGCTGCCTGACCTGCTGACTTACTTCAGCACTTTGTGTCCTTTTTTGCATTAACCAGCATCTGCAGTTCATTGTTTCTCCACAATGGAGGATTTGGATCCAAAAGATAAATTATTGCCAGAGACTGCTGTGGAGGGAAGCCAATGGATATTTTTAAGATGGAGATAGACAGATTCTTGATTAGTATTGGTGTCAGGGGTTATGCGGAGAAGGCAGGAAAATGGGGTTGAGAGGGAAAGATAGATCAGCCATGATTAAATGGCAGAGTAGACTTGATGGGCCAAATGAGCCCTGACATCCACATTAATCAAGAATATGTCAAACTCTGCCTTAAAAATATCCATTGACTTGGCCTCCACAGCCTTCTGTGGCAATGAATTACACAGATTCACCACCCTCTGACAAAAGAAATTCCTCCTCATGCCCTTTCTAAAGGTATATCCTTTTATTCTGAGGCTATGGCCTCTGGTCCTATACTCTCCCACTAGTGGAACCCTCCTCTATCCAGGCCTTTCACAGTTCGGTAAGTATCAATGAGGTTCCCCCTCATCCTTCTAAACTCCGGCGAGTAAACGCTCTGTGCCGTCAAATGCTCATTATATGTTAACCCACTCATTCCTGGGATCATTCTCGTAAAGCTCCTCTGGACCCTCTCCAAAACCTACAACGATGGTTGTCGGAAAGGTACCAGCTCCTGAACCAGGCGGTGTAGGACTATAGCTTTCTTTACCTCCTGGCCGACAGTACCAGTAAAATGAAGGCATGACCCAGATGGTGGGGATCCCCAATGATACAGATTGGGTAAGTGGGCAGATGCATGGCAGATGCAGTTTAATGTGGTTAAATGTGAGGTTATCCACTTTGGTGGCAAGAACAGGAAGGCAGATTATTATCTGAATGGTGTCAAGTTAGAAAAAGGGGAAGTACAACAAGATCTGGGTGTCCTTGTTCATCAGTCACTGAAAGTAAGCATGTAGGTAGAGCAGGCAATGAAGAAAGCTAATGGCATGTTGGCCTTCATAACAAGAGGAGTTGAGTATAAGAGCAAAGAGGTCCTTCTGCAGTTGTACAGGGCCCTGGTGAGACCACACCTGGAGTATTTTGTGCAGTTTTGGTCTCCAAATTTGAGGAAGGACTTTCTTGCTATTGAGGGAGTGCAACGTAGGTTCACAAGGTTAATTCCCGGGGTGGCGGAACTGTAATATGTTGAAAGAATGGAGCGACTGGGCTATACACTGGAATTTAGAAGGATGAGAAGGGATCTTATTGAAACATATCAGATTATTAAGGGATTGGACACGCTAGAGGCAGGAAACATGTTCCCGATGTTGGGGGAGTCCAGAACCAGGGGCCACAGTTTAAGAAGAAGGGGTAGGCCATTTAGAACGGAGATGGGGAAAATCTTTTTCACCCAGAGAGTTGTGAATCTGTGGAATTCTCTGCCTCAGAAGGCAGTGGAGGCCGATTCTGTGGATGCTTTCAAGAGAGAGTTAGATAGAGCTCTTAAAGATAGCGTAGTCAGGGGATATGGGGAGAAGGCAGGAACGGGTACTGATTGTCGATGATCAGCCATGATCACAGTGAATGGCGGTGTTGGCTCGAAGGCCCGAAAGGCCTACTCCTGCACCTATTGTCTATTGTCTATTGCCTTAGAAAAAAATGTCCCTCTCCTCGCCCGGACACTTTTTGTGGCCTGGGGGTACCTCCTGCAGGCGCTGAAAGCGATGGAGGCATCACCCTGGTTCACTCTCCTACTGGCCCATGCCTTGCATCCAACGTCTCCAGTGGCTCCCTCTTGTACTGCGGTCCAACGAGTCTCTGGACGGGTTCCGCAGTCCGACGAACCTTTGGGTAGACACTGCAGGAAGGTCTCGGCCATAGGGCCTTCATGAGGCAGCGCCTCACTTAGATGCTTTCAATGGTGGGGAGGTCTGTCTGTATGATGGACTGGGCAGAGTCCACCACTCCCTGAAGCACCATGTCCTCCTGTGAGTTGCCATTAACTTACCTGGCCATGATCCAACCAGGCAGGCTGCTTTCCACAGTACATCTGTAGGAATTTGTTAAAGTATTCAGTGACATGCCAACTCTGTTTAAAGTCCTAAGAAAGTAAAGTTGCTGGTGCACCTTGTTCACCATTATCTCTGTGTGTTGGGGCCAGTACAGCACATCTGAGATGTTAATGCCCAGCAATTTGAAGCTGCTTTCTCTCACCATCACTAATCCACCAGAAATTCAGGCATGTGAACCATTCTTTTATTCTTCTGCTCTGTTACATACCTTTTCTTTTGATCTCTCCCCTGTTCGCTCCCTCACACAGCATCTTAACATTGTTATCTTCATCTTCTTAATTTAGTTTAGTTTAGTTTAGAGAAACAGTATGGAAACAGGCCCTTTGGCCCAATGAGTCCACAATGACCAGCGATCCCCGCACACTAACACTATCCTACACGCACTAGGAACAATTTCTAATTTTACCAAGCCAATTAACCTGCAAACTTATACATCTTTGGAGTGTGGGAGCAAACCGGAGCTCCCGGAGTAAACTCATGCAGGTCACGGGAAGAACGTACAAACTCTGTGCAGACAGCACCCGTGGTCAGTATTGAACCTTTGGCACTGTAAGGCAGCAACTCTACCACTGCACCATCGTGCTGCCCCGAAAGATCAACAGCCGGATTCATTATCTCTGTTTTACTCTTCACATTTGCTGCCTATTTGGCCCTGCTCCCTGCCATGGCTGTTCTTCACTGCACACGGTGTCTGAGACGGGCTGGCAAAATTATTAAGGACCCATCACACCCCAACCATGGACTGTTAGCCCTCCTCCCATCAGGGAGGCGATACAGGAGCCTCAGGTCTCGCACCAGCAGGCGAAGGAACAGCTTCTTCCCCAACACCATTACCCTGCTGAACTCACAGGCCCGGCGCTAGCCCCCCCCCCCCCCCCCCCTTCTCATCAGTATTATTTATAGTTTATATAATTTATAGTTAAGCTCTTATTCACCAGAATATAGCACATGTCAATCTTTTGCACCTTAACAGCTATCTGTATATATGTATATGCCTATGTACACACACCAATATATCCTCATTTGTATATATTGTCTTAATCACCACTTTACTACTTTGCACCCTGGTTAGATGCAAAACTGCATTTTTGTTGTACTGTACTTGTGCTATGTGCAATGACAATAAAGTGGAATCTAATCTAATCTAATCTATCCTATTGAGCATTTACTGCATTATTTTGATTTTACTTCAGATTTCCAGCAGTAATCTTGAAAATTTTCCACCAGGAGTGTTTTGCTTTTCCACCAAAACCAACTAATAGCTTTCCTTTTTAGCACCAATCCCCACTTTTCTGTTAGAGCACTCATTGTGACTTTGAAATGTCCCCTTTGTGTCTGCGTTATTGTGCTTTTATGTTAAGAATTGGCATAATTCACAAATTATGGGCAAAGGAAAGGTCATTAAGAACTGAAAGAAATATCTTCTATCTTCATTCAGGCACAGTATGCTCAGTGAATTAGCAACAGCGCATATATAAGTTTTATTTTAAATAATATTTTATTTCACATTCATAGAGGTCAAACATTGGCAATTTCCATTTGTGTTGGCACAGTGTGAGGCTGCCATCTATTGAGCAAAATGAAGAAGTCAGTGTTATGGGCCTGTCCCACTTAGGAGACTCTTTAGGCGACTGCCAGGGACTAGTTTTAATGGAATTCACCTACGACACCTGGCGACAACCTACGACAGCACCTGCGGCAACCTACAACAACACCTACATCAACCTACGATAATCTACGACAACCTACGACAGCAAACATTATCGCCACTGTCGCCGAAAATGTTTCAACATGTTGAAAATTTTGCGGATGTCGCCTGTAGTCACCCAAACAATTGCCTATGTGGGACAGGCCCATTAGCCATTTACAGGAGCTCCTTGTACTTAATGCTGAACATGTCCTTTTTACATACATGTAGAAGGGTGGGTAGTACATGTGGTAAATCACTGCTCAAACAGTGCGCACAATGGCTAGGGGTTTTGCCAAACATTCGGCAAGGAATTGGCAGCATTATCCTGAGTAAATACTGGCAGGATCATGACTTTGGAACATGTATCCTAACCTCATGAGAACAAGTCACTGATAGATTGCTTTCAGTGAGTCTGTCATCTCATTAAACTCTGCAAGCAGTCCAGCGACGAAGCACAAAATTGTTGAAATTCCTCAGAAATATGTTGTGAATCTGTGCATGGATCTTGTGTCCACTTACTCCCGCTGCAAGCTTTGCAAGTCAATTCATCCATCCGAATTGGAACAGCCAAGGGGAAGAAAGGTAAGAATAAGATGTTAAAGTTTTCATTACTTGTGTTTGCTGTAATATTTGGAAGCATATTTAGATGGCTTATCATAACGTTACGTAGTGGCGCAGCAGGTAGGGCTGCTGCCTCACAGCGCTGGAAAACTGGGTTCAATCCTGGCCTCGGGCACTGTCTGTGTGCAGTTTTCACGTTCGCCCTGTGACCGTGTGGGTTTCCTCCAGGTGCTCTGGTTTCCTCCCACATCCCAAACACGTGCGGGTTTCTACGTTAATTGGCCTCTGTTAAATCTCCCTGGTGCATGGGGAGTGTGTTAGAAAATTGTATTACATAGAACTTGAGCATTTAGGCCAGGGGTTCCCAACTTTTTTTGTCCCGTTTACCCCTGGCAACTTTAATAGCACATAACAATGTTATTTCACTTATTTATGAACAACCAATGATGAACAGATACCATTATACCAGAACCAAACACAGTCAGTCAAAAAGAAAAAAATATGTACAAATCCAGAATCAACAAATTAATCCCCTGGGTAGATGAAATTTACCCCAGGTTGGGAACCCTTGATTTGGAGTATTGTGTTCAGTTCTTGGCACCCTGTATTAGGAAAGATGTTGTCAACCTGGAAAGGGTGCAGAGAAGATTTACGAGGATATTGCCAGGACTTGATATTCCTCAGCTATAGTGAGTGGTTGAGCAGGCTAGGAATCTATTCCTTGGAGAACGGGAGGATGAGAGGTGTTCCAAAGGTGTACAAAATCATGAAAGAAATAGATCAGCTGGATGCACAGAGTCTCTTGCCCAAAATAAGGGAATCGAGAACCAGAGGACATAGGTTTAAGGTGTGGGGGGGGGGGGGAGAAGATTTTATAGGAACCTGAGGGGTAACATTTTCACACAAATGGTGGTGGGTGTATTGAACGAGCTGCCAGAGGAGGTAGTTGAGGCAGGGACTATCGCAACGTTTAAGAAATGTTTAGACAGGTACGTGGATAGGATAGGTTTAGAGCGATATAGACCAAATGCAGGCAGGTGGGACTAGTGTAGATGGGACATGTTAGTCGGTGTGGGCAAGTTGGGCCAAGGGGCCTGTTTCCACACGGTAACACTCTATGACTGGATAACTTGTGTGAACAGGTGATCAATGGTCGACGTGGATTCTTTGGGTGAAATGCCTGTTTCCACGCCTCGTCTCGAGACTGGGCTAAATGTTTTGAATTGTTTATTGCATTGCTAAATAATATTTGAATGATTACAAATGTCAGGGACATTGAGAATTACTTTGGCAGACATCAGTACGTGGGTCCACAATGTCATGATTCAAATTTACATTTCCAGCATATGAATCATCACCAGATCCCTTTTGAATTCATGTTTAAAGTAAGTTTACAGTCTCATAAGGCCAGATAAATAGGAACAATTATTATGGCGCTTTAGAAATGCTGCTCCATCTCAATTAGTAGAAGTGAATTGAATTGACACCATGAGAATACAAATCCTGCCTCAGGAATATCAGTATTCCTGTCGTTGATGCAGTTTGGAGAAAAATGTGAGTATGGTGTGCATGTTATTACATTTCACAGAGCTATGTGCAATCGAATATAATATGTGGGAAAAAAAGCCATTTAAAATGAATTTGAATGTGCACGTGAAGAGCTGTGAACAGCCGAGTTACAAACTGGTGCTGGAAAGAGTGCAGGAACAAAGAACTGCTGATGCTGCTTAATATACAAAGGGACACAAAGTGCTGGAGTAACTCAGCAGGTCGGGCAGTGTCCCAAGAGAACATGGATAGGTGGCATTTCGGGTTCAGTTTGAAGAAGGGCCTCGACCCGAAATGCCAGCCATCCATGTTCTCCAGAGATGCTTCCTGACCTGCTCTGTTACTCCAGAATAACAGAGTTCCTGACCTACTTTGAAGATGTTCTCCTCCTCTCTCCGGAGACTGTTCCACAACCAACTCTTCTCCCCACCCCCTATCAGTCTGAAGAAGGGTTTCGGCCCGAAACGTTACCTATTTCCTTCGCTCCATAGATGCTGCTGCACCCGCTGAGTTTCTCCAGCATTTTTGTGTACCTTCAATTTTCCAGCATCTGCAGTTCCTTCTTTAACACTTTGTCTACTCCACTGCGAAATCTCGTCAAGGTATGCCTACTTTGAAGAAGTTCTCCTCCTCTCTCCGGAGACTGTTCCACAACCAACTCTTCTCCCCACCCCCTATCAGTCTGAAGAAGGGTTTCGGCCCGAAACGTTACCTATTTCCTTTGCTCCATAGATGCTGCTGCACCCGCTGTGTTTCTCCAGCATTTTTGTGTACCTTCCTGTTACTCCAGCACTTTGCTTCTTTTTAGACTTTAGATTTTAGAGATGTAACACGGAAACAAGTCCTTCGGCTCACCGTGTATGGGCCAACCAGCCATCTTCCCATAAACTGACACAATCCTACACACACTAGGGACAATTTACAATTTTACCGAAGCCAATTAACCTACTAACCTGTACGTCTTTGGAGTGTGGGAGGAAACCGGTGAACCCGGAGAAAACCCACGCGGTCACAGGGAGTCCGTACAAACTGTGTACAAACAGCATCTGTAGTCAGGATCAAACCCAGGTCCCTGACACTATAAGGCTGTAACTCTACCACTGTGCCACCCTAATTAATGAGCTGGAAGTGTCTTTTTTACAATTGAAAATGAAAACCAAAAACCTACAGATGCTGGAAATATGAAACAAAAACTGAAAATGCTGGAGCCACTCAGCGGGTCAGGCAACTTTGGTGGAAAGAGCAGACAGAAGAAACTGTAAGCAATGGAATCCTGAGCAAAACCTGATGTGCTGGAGGAACTCAGCAGGTGTGGACGGAGAGACAGACGAGGTTTTGGGTTGGTAGCTCAGCAGATCTGGTACTAGCTGAGGAAGGGAAAGGACAGGCAACATTTTAGGGCGGAACCTTTCTCCGGGCTCTTGAAAGAGAAACAGTTAGCGCTCCAGGTTTTGGGACCTTTTGTTAGAAATAGGAAATATGGAAAAAACAAGTTAGCTTTTAAAAGCAATGAAGGTGTGGGGAGGAAGGAGTAAAATAACAGGAAAACCAAATGGATTAATCAGTGCAGTTAGAAGATTGAGACACTTCCAGTATTTCCTATTGTACTTTTATTACAGTTTGTTAGTTTCATGGGTACCATTGCTGAGCGTTTTTCTTTCAATTCTGGATCTATTTAATTACTTGAATTTAAATTCCCTCACTGCCATGCTGGGATTTGAACTCATGTTTCTGGATCAATCATCCAAAACTCTAGCTGCTCATCTGCTAACTTAACCACTCGACCACCACAGGCACACAGCATGCTCTTACAAGCAGTATAATTAATGTGATAACAACCACATAATCTCCTTGAGTGAGGGATAATAATTGTCCAGGGCACTGGGGATACCTCCACAGCTCTTCTAAAAGATTATCATGGGAACTTTCCTGTTCGGCTGAGAGGGTAAGCAAGAGCTTGGTGTGAATCTCACCCAAAAGGCTTCACCCCCAACAGCATATCTCTCCCCTGGCACCTTATAGTCTTAGCAGCTCATATTTCTGTGCTCACATCTCTGGAGCAAATACAGAGCCTTTGCACCCAGGGACTAGTGTGCCTTCAAGTGAAACACAGCTGAAGCAGAACGGCACGGTAGTGCAGCGGTAAAGCTGCTGCCTTACTGCGCCACAGAACCAGGTTCGATCCTGACCATGGGTGCTGTGTGTACAGAGGTTGTACATTCTCTCTGTGACCGCGTGGGTTTCCTCCGGGTGCTCTGGTTTCCTCCCACACTCCAAAGATGTGCAGGTTTGTAGGTTAATTGGCTTTGGTACAAATTGAAAAATTGTCCCTAGAGTGTCGGATAGTGCTAATGTACGGGGATCGCAGGTTGATGGGCCGAAGGGCCTGTTTCCGCTCTCTATCTCTAAGGTCTAAAGTCTAAATAGATATCCTCGTCATCTAGTTGGGGAAATGGCTGCTGAGGGAACAGAAAGGAACTTAAAATATTATCACAGCATGGTGTAGGTGAGTGGTAGAAACTAGAAGCAATAGATTTAATTTTATTTGGAATTTAGAGGAACAACACGAACCATCAATCCACGCCGACCATTGAACAACTTTTCACTAATTCAATGTTATCCTATTTTCTTATCCATTCCTGACACACTAGAGGGCAATTTACAGAGGCTAATTAAACCTGCACGTCTTTGGAATGTGGAAGGAAACCGGAGCACCCGGAGGAAACCCACACTCCCTCTCCAGCCATTTTCCCAGGTGGCTGCGGATAGCAAAATGCAAAATTTTCAGATGGATTTGGTTTATAAAAAATTGTAAATTGTCCCTTGTGTGTAAGATATTAGAGTGTACATGAACTGCTTCTGAAATGTTGAGATAGTCCCAGCCTCAACTACCTCCTCTGGCAGCTTGTTTCATACATCCACCACCCTTTGTGTGAAAAAGTTACCTCTCTGCTTCCTATTAAATCTTTTTCACTTCACCTTGAGCCTATGTCCTCTGGGCATGGACTGCCTGGGCCGAAGGGCCTGTTTCCACGCTGCATCTCTAAAGTATAAAAACAAAGAGAATAGTGTACTCATACAGTTCACCATTCCTGCAAACCAGGTTCCAACCTGACCTTTGATTCTCTCTGCATGTACATTCTTACATGCAGCAGCACTGTAAATATGTGAATCTAGTACTTCGTAAATACCATTCATAAACTTCATAGACTATCTCGACAAGGACACCAGTATAATCAAGGACCAGTCTCATCCCGGTCACTCCCTCTTCCCTCTTCCCCCCTCTCCCATCAGGCAAGAGGAACAGAAGTATGAAAACGCACACCTCCAGATGCAGGGACAGTTTATTCCCAGCTGTTATCAGGCAACTGAACCATCCTTTCACCAACTAGATAGCAGCCTTGACCTTCCATCTATTTCATTTGAGACCTTCGAACTATCTTTAATCAGACTTTACTGGACTTTAACTTGATCTAAAAGTTATACCTTTTATCCTGTATCTGTACTGTGGGCGGCGTGACTGTAATCATGTATAGACACAAATGCTGGAGTAACTCAGTGCGTCAGGCAGCATCCCTGGAGAAAAGGAATAGGTAATGATTCGGGTCAGGACCCTTCTTCAGACTGAGAGTCAGGGGAGTGATAACGGAGGGATATATGGATGCATAGTGGAGCTGGCAGGATGACTAGGGTGGGGGATGGTCAAAGAGAAGGAATGCAGGGGATACTTGAGAGCAAGCAATATTCATGTATTTATGCTGAATAGCATGCACAATTCTCTCTCTCTCTCTCTCTCTCTCTCTCTCTCTCTCTCTCTCTCTCTCTCTCTCTCTCTCTCTCTCTCTCTCTTTTTTTTCAATTGCAGTCTAAGCACGCATTTATATTATAAAATAAGCTTGCGTTTATACCCTAATCTAAGCAGAACAGGTGACTTTTTTGAAAACTAGCCATCCTCCTTTGTGCCAAACTAACGTGAGTTATTTGTCGTATCGGACGCCGAGCTAGTCTGGGATGTCTCTGGGAAGGCAAAGGGTTATCTTAGTGACCCGGCAGGTGGCCACATGATTTACTGCTCCCTCTAAGTTGGCCTAAGCATTCTTCCGAAACATCAAATAGTGTTCTTAAGCAAGCTTTGACATGTGGTGCTGTAAATTTAATTGGCAACTCTATTTTAGCTGACATAGTCTGTTTAACCCTTACATTACAGGCTTCTATTTCCACCCCACAGATAAGCAATAGGATACGTTGTGTAGGAAAGAACTGCAGATGTTTAAATCGAAGATAGACACAAATAGCTGGAGTAACTCAATGTCTCTGGAGAGAAGGAATCGAGTCGAGTCCCTTCTTCAGACTGATGGTTGGCCACTTTAATATTTCCTTGGTGTGAACGTTAAGCGGTGGAGCTGATGGAGGGGAGAAGACTAAATATGGAATTAGCTTGGGATTAGTGCAAATGAGTGTTTAATGGTCAGAGCGATCCAGCGGGCTGTAGTTTCCATGCTCTATGATTCTTTAATTTAAGAATAGATGGGTTATGGAATATTCCCCCAAAACAATGATAAACGGTTGAGATTTTTCAACTGTATTTATTGTTCAGTGTGAAGTGGAAAGCTGTAGAAAAAAGTGAGACACAAAATTGGAAAGAAAAGGGAATAAAACTGAACATAGTGCCAGCAGGTAAATCCAAACACGTACAGGAAATATTGTTCGAAACAAAAGGATGCCACTAAAGATCATGGGCCTTTGGCATTTGTTCCCATTTCACGTTATCTGCCTCTGACATTCTGTGCTAAGAGATAGACGCTGGAGTATGTTACTGCCTTAGGATTAACGATCAGATGCCTACAGAACAGTGAGTGGGCGGCAAGGGCCACAGCCCTGTCTAGATGGTAGCAATGAGATCATAGAATCATACAGCACGGTGGCGCAGTGGTAGACTTTCTGACTTACAGCGCCAGGGACTTGGGTTTGATGTCTGTACGCAGTTTGTACATTCTCCCTGCGTCCGCGTGGGTTTTCTCCAGTTTCCTCCCACACTCCAAAGACTTACAGTTTTGTAGGTTAATTGGCTTCGGTAACATTGTAAATTGTCCCTAGTGTGTAGGATAGTGCTGGTGTACGGGGTGATCGCTGGTCGGTACGGACCCGGTGGGCCGAGGTTTTCCGCACTGTATCTCCAAAGTCTGAAATTAAAGTCACAGAAATTGACTCTTTCTGCCCACATGGGATAGTCGAGGATGGAGTTAAAGGGAAAGAGAGTAAAGGGATGGTTAATGACCCCCAGAATTAACGGGAAAGGAAGCTCACAAAGGGATAGGAGAGCATGGCCAAGTGTAGTAGGGATCGATGTGAAAGGTGAGATGCGTAAGGAATTAAAAGTATTGTATATGAATGCGTGAAGTATAAGAAGTAAAGTAGATGAGCTTGACTCTCAGTTAGAGGTTGGTAGATATGACATTGTGGGGATTACTTACATAGATACATAGAAATTAGGTGCAGGAGTAGGCCATTCGGCCCTTCGAGCCTGCACCGCCATTCAATACGATCATGGCTGATCATCCAACTCAGTATCCCGTACCTGCCTTCTCTCCATACCCCCTGATCCCTTTAGCCACAAGGGCCACATCTAATTCCCTCTGCAGGAGGATCGGGCCTGGGAACTTAATATTCAGGGTTATACATCCTATAGAAAGGACAGGCAGGTGGGCAGAGGAGGGGGGGTAGCTCTGCTGGTGAGGGATGGAATTCAGTCCCTTGCGAGGGAAGACATAGGGACTGACGAGGTAGAGTCACTGTGGATTGAGTTGAGGAATTGTAAAGGCAAGAACACACTAATTGGTGTTATTTACAGACCCCCAAATACTAGCCCGGATGTAGGGTGTAAGTTGCAGCAGGAGTTAAAACTGGCATGTAACAAAGGTAATGCCACTGTGGTGATGGGGGATTTCAATATGCAGGTAGACTGGGAAAATCAGGTTAGTTCAGGACCCCAAGAAAGAGAGTTTGTAGAATGCCTCCGAGATAGATTCTTAGAGCAGCTTGTAATGGAGCCGACCAGAGAAAAGGCAATTCTGGATTTAGTGTTGTCCAATGAACCAGATATGATAAGAGAACTCGAGGTAAAGGAACCGCTTGGAGGTAGTGATCATAATATGATTAGTTTTAATCTGCAATTTGAGAAGGAGAACGTTAAATTGGAAGTGGCAGTGATGCAGTTGAACAAAGGGGACTATGAAGGCATGAGAGGGGAGCTGGCCAAAGTAGACTGGGCAGGGATCCTAGCAGGAATGATGGTGGAACAGCAATGGCAGAAATTTCTGGGCATAATCCGGGAGACGCAGGATCATTTCATTCCAAAAAGGAAGAAAGATTCTGAGGGGAGTAGGAGGCAACCGTGGCTGACAAGAGAAGTTATGGATAGAATAAAACTAAAAGAAAAGATGTATAACACAGCAAAGAGTAGCCGGAAGCCAGAGGATTGGGAAACCTTCATAGGACAACAGAAGTAAACAAAACGGGCAATAAGGGCTGAAAAGACGAAGTACGAGGGGAAGCTGGACAGGAATATAAAGAAGGACAGTAAAAGCTTCTTTAGATATGTTAAGGGAAAAAGAGTAGCAAAGTCAAATGTGGGTCCCTTGAAGGCTGACACGGGTGAAATTATTATGGGCAACAAGGAAATGGCAGAAGAGTTGAATAGGTACTTCGGATATGTCTTCACTAAGGAAGACAGAAACAATCTCCCAGATGTACTGGAGGACAGAGGATCTAAGGGGGTAGAGGAACTGAAAGAAATTTTCATTAGGCGAGAAATAGTATTGGGTAGGCTAATGGGACTGAAGGATGATAAATCCCCTGGGCCTGATGGTCTGCATCCCAGGGTCCTCAGGGAGGTGGCTCTAGAAATAGTGGATGCATTGGTGATCATTTTCCAATGTTCAATAGATTCAGGATCAGTTCCTGTGGATTGGAGGATAGCTAATGTTTTCCCACTTTCCAAGAAAGGATCGAGAGAGAAAACGGGGAATTACAGACCAGTTAGCCTGACTTTGGTGGTGGGAAAGATGCTGGAGTCAATTATTAAAGAGGTAATAATGGGGCATTTGGATAGCAGTAAAAGGATTAGTCCAAGTCAACATGGATTTATGAAAGGGAAATCATGCTTGACTAATCTTCTGGAATTTTTTGAGGATGTGACAAGTAAAATGGATGAAGGGGTGCCAGTGGATGTAGTGTATCTAGACTTTCAGAAAGCCTTTGATAAGGTCCCGCACGGGAGACAGGTGACTAAAATTAGAGCACATGGTATTGGGGGTAGGGTGTTGACATGGATAGAAAATTGGTTGGCAGACCGGAAGCAAAGAGTAGGAGTGAACGGGTCCTTTTCAAAATGGGAGGCAGTGGCGAGTGGAGTGCCGCAAGGCTCGGTGTTGGGGCCGCAACTGTTTACCATATATACTAATGATTTGGAAGAGGGAATTAGGAGCAACACTAGCAAGTTTGCGGATGACACAAAGCTGGGTGGCAGTGTGAACTGTGAAGAGGATGTTAGGAGGTTGCAGGGTGACCTGGACAGGTTGAGTGAGTGGGCAGATGCGTGGCAGATGCAGTATAATATAGATAAATGTGAGGTTATCCACTTTGGCGGCAAAAACAAGGGGGCAGATTATTATCTCAATGGGTTTGGTTAGATAAGGGGGAGGTACAGCGAGACCTGTGTGTCCTTGTACACCGGTCACTGAAAGTTGGCGTGCAGGTACAGCAGGCAGTGAAGAAAGCTAATGGAATGTTGGCCTTCATAACAAGAGGATTTCAGTATTGGAGTAAAGAGGTTCTTCTGCAGTTGTATAAGGCTCCGGTGAGACCACATCTGGAGTATTGTGTACAGTTTTGGTCTCCTAATGTGAGGAAGTACATCCTTGTGATTGGGGCAGTGCAGCGTAGGTGCACGAGATTGATCCCTGGGATGGCAGGGCTGTCATATGAGGAAAGATTGAAAAGACTAGGCTTGTATTCACTGGAGTTTAGAAGGATGAGGGGATATCACATAGAAACATATAAAATTATAAAAGGACTGGACAAGCTAGATGCAGGAAAAATGTTCCCAATGTTGGGTGAGTCCAGAACCAGGGGCCACAGTCTTAGAAGAAAGGGGAGGTCATTTAAGACTGAGGTGAGAAAAAACTTTTTCACCCAGAGAGTTGTGAATTTATGTAAATCCCTGCCATAGAGGGCAGTGGTGGCCAAATCACTGGATGGAATAAAGAGAGAGTTAGATAGAGCTCTAGGGGCTAGTGGAGTCAAGGGATATGGGGAGAAGGCAGGCACGGGTTATTGATAGGGGATGATCAGCCATGATCACAATGAATGGCGGTGCTGGCTCGAAGGGCCGAATGGCCTCCTCCTGCACCTATTTTCTATGTTTCTATGTTTCTATGACCATACCGCCCCTCTTCACTAATCCGATTTGCCTACAATGGGCTTGTACCCCTGTATCCCTCCTAACCTTTCCTATCCTAGTACCTGTAACCTTTAAAATGTTGTAATTGCATCCCCCTCCACCACTTCCTCTGGCAGGTAATATCTTCCTCTTCCAGGTAATCACCAGCCCCTGAGTGGAACAACCTATCAAACATCTCCTTTTAATTTATTTCTTCTCACTTTAAACCTGACCTGTCTAGTTCTAGACTCCTCTGCCCTGGGAAAATAAATACCCCGACTGCCTGTCCTATCTATGTTCATCATGATTTTATAAATTATAGTCACCCTTTGGTCTCCAGCTCCAGTGTGAATAGACCCATCCAATCCAATGTCTCCTTATAACCACAGTTCTGACCCGAAATGTTACCTATCCATGTCATCCAGAGATGCTGCCTGACCCGCTGGGTTACTCCAGCACTATGTGTCCTTTTTTGTAAACGAGCATCTGCAGTTCCTCGGAGCACCATCCTGGTGAATCAATTCTCCATTCTCACTATTGCTACCTGGAATGGGAATTTCACACACCATGACAAACCCAGATCTTTTCGTACGAGCTTTATCCTAAACCCTGTTATAGGAAGGATTTTGTTAAGCTGGAAGGAGTGCAGGTTGAGCAGGCTAGGACCTCATTCCTTGGAATGCAGGAGGCTGAGGGGTAATCTTATAGAGGTGTATAAAATTGAAGAAGAGTTTCAACCCGAAACATCACCTATTTTTTTCTTTTTCAATTTGTAACCTTATTTTTGGTGTAAACCTGCATCTGCAGTTCCTTCCTACACACCAGGTAAGCCCCAGGATGCTGTAGGGCCTCTTCCATTGCCCTTGACGGGCTCGACCCTTGAACTGACGTCCCTCTCCTCCTTCAAATCTCTGTTTCCTGGGGGGCGCCCCCTGCCGCCGACTGTGAAGGCGCTGGAGGCAATACCCCGGTCCCTCCCGTACCGGCCCACTCCTCGCCTCCGTCTCCCTCCTCCTCGGTTCTCCAGTCTTCGGCGCTGAGCTGGAGAATGGCAATGAGTTACTTTGCAAACAAGTGAGCATCAGCATGCAAGATGTCAATGAGCTGCCGTCTGAGGGAGGAACAAGATGAAAATCGAGCCAAGGCAGCGGCTGCCTTTGATGAAGCATCGCATCAAGCAGCCAGGAAAATGAGCAATTAGCTGCCGCATTTGTTGGCTGAGCTGTCAGTGGAGAAATGCCTGAGAAAGCCATTTCTTTCTTCTCTCTGTTTGCCTTTGCCAACACAGATGCTACTTCACAGTTTTGTAGAAGTAAGTGAATTAGTCATTTTCTAGAGTGACCACTTTCTGAGTGGTGCAGCCGTAGAGTTGCTGCCTCGCAGCTCCAGAGACGCAGGTTCGATCCTGACCTCGGGTGCTGTCTGTGCGGAATTTGTATGTTCCACCTGTGACTGCGTGGGATTTCTCCGGGTGCTTCGGTTTCCTCCCACATTCTGAAGCCATACAGGTTTGTAGGTTAATCGGCATCAGTAATTTGTAAATTGTCCCCAGTGTGTAGGATTGTCTAAGTGTACAGGGTGAACGAACGCTGGTCGGTGCGGGCTCGGTGGGTTGAAGGGCCTGTTTCCGCGCTGTATCTCTAAAACAAAAAAACTAAACTAAAACTAAAAGGAGTATTTTGGCTTTTCCACTAACTATTGTAAGCCTTCAATAGCTTTCAATTTGTGCACCAAACCTCACAAACTCCATAGAGATTGCACCTGTAGTCGAACCCAGGTCTCTGGCGTTGTAAGGCACCAACTCTACCGCCACGCCACTGCACCGCCCAGAGCATGCTCCAGTTTCCTCCCACATTCCACAAACAGGATGTTGTGGAACCCTTGGTCAGACACAAACTTTCCTGAACAAATCTCTCCTGACCATTTCCAATCATCAAGTCAAGTAACCTTCTGGTTACTTTCTGGTTACTTTCTATTATATTGTTCTGGATAGCAAATCCTCCCTGGCCCATTCCATGAGATAAGGATATATCCACTTATTGTTTAGGCTGCTGGTTAAATCTGACCTGCTGCCTGTTCTAATAAACCCAAACCGTCAGTAGCAATCACAGAAATGGCATCAGCAATGCTTGTTCCTTGCATTGTCCCCAAATTAACATGGGAACCTATTTGTTTACGTGATCATATCCAAACCAGACTAGGCAGTCATGTTGCCGCAAGCATTTGCCCCTACTCACTCTTCATCACCCACCCCTCCACCCACTCATACTCGATTTGCCGGTTCGACTAACAGTTGCCCAGCAAATCTTGAGTGTGTGAGAATTAGCCAATATAGACTCTGCATTTTTAGGGTTAGCCATCTGTTCTTCCAGATGGAAGCTGAGCATTAGGAACAGTTGCTATCTTGCAATTTACTTGCAATTTCTCCCTTGGGACAGAGGTGGTGGGGATGGGGAAAATGTAGAAACATAGAAATATAGAAAAAAAGAAAATAGGTGCAGGAGTAGGAGTAGGCCATTTGGCCCTTTGAGCCAGAACCACCATTCCATCTGATCATGGCTGATCATCCAAAATCAGTACGTCGTTCCTGCTTTTTTTTCCATATCCTCTGATTCCTTTAGCCCTCAATCTGACTCTCTTGAAAACATCCAGTGAATTGGCCTCCACTGCCTTCTGTGGCAGAGAATTCCACAGATTCACAACTCTCTGGGTGAAAATGTTTTTCCTCATCTCAGTCCTAAATAGCCTACCTCTTATTCTTAAACTGTGACCCCTGGTTCTGGACTCTCATCTTCCTCTCATTATACCATCCCTAGTTAAAGCCACCACCTGTGATTGTACCAAAGCCCTGGCTTGCGAAACATTGACAGACCTTGTTGCAACCTTCAACCTTGTGATCAGCTTGTGATCAGTCAAGCATTTCTTCTGAAATAAATATTAATAAATATTAAGACATAAGAGCACAAGAGCCAATTCACACCTTCCAATCAATGTAATGTGCATGAATTATAATGATAAATATGCTAAGTAAATCTGTTCAAAATATTCACTTATTGTAATACCTATTATATAATAACAATTCACACAGAAATGTTAAGGGCTCCAAGGTCATTAAGCAGTAATCATGGTTTTTGAACGACACTAAGTGCCCACCTACACCTTATGCATCAAAGCCTAAAGGGGCTGTTCCACTGCGGCAACCTAATCCGTGAGTTCTGGCGAGTTTGCCCTCGACTCATACTCGCAGCATGGTCGACACGAGGTCCTAGGATGTCTTTGTAACTCTGTTTCATGCTCAAGAGTAGTCCCCGCGTACTCAAGGCCTCAGCTAGGTCGCGGCATATTATTCAACATGTTGAAAAATGCCCGCGAGTAAAAAAGGGTCGCCATGGAAAAAATCGATACTTTTTTTACTCATGTTTAGTCGAAGTAGGTCGGCATGTTATACGTAGGCAATCGAGGGTAGTCGAAGGTAATCGAAGGAAGTCGAAGGTAATCGTAGGTAGTCTTCAACATAGTCAAAGGGAGGTCAGAGGGAGGTCAAAGGGAGGTCAAAGGGAGGTCAAAGGAGATCGAAGGAGATCGAAGGAGATCGTCTTCACTCTTCACTATTTGGTGTCCAATTTTCCCGAAGTTAGTCTTCAACATAGTCAAAGGAGGTCAAAGGAGGTCTTCTACATAGTCGAAGGAGGTCTTCAACGTGACATTTTTTTCAAATTCTCCTAAACTCTTCTAAACTCGGCAATTAGATCGCCGCAGTGGGACAGCCCCTTAACATTTTCAGAAGAGATTGGAGGCTAATTTGAATACTTCAATTCAATTGGGCGGCACGGTGGTGCAGCAGTAAAGTTGCTGCCTTACAGAGCCAGAGACCCAGGTTTGATCCTGAATATGGACACAAAAAGCTGGAACAACTCAACGGGTCAGACAGCACCTCTGGAGAAAAGGAATAGGTGAATATCCAGAACTATTCCATTTCTCCAGAGATGCTGTCTGATCAGCTGAGTTATTCCAACCTTTTGTGTCTATCATCGGTTTAAACCAGAATCTGCAGTTCCTTCCAACACAACCTACAAACCTGTACATCTTTGGAGGGTGGGAGGAAACCGGAGCTTCGGGGAAAATCTACGTGGTCACAGGGAGAATGTGCAAACACCATGCAGGCAGCACCTGGTGTCAGGATCGAACGTGGGTCTCTGGCGCTAAAAGGCAGCAACTCTACCGCTGCATCACTGTGCCGCCCATATTATTTACAGAAAAGATGGTCTTTTTTAAACACAGAGGGAAAAAACTTGTGAGGTTGTTGTCAAATTCACAGCGTAACGGTGGCAAATGTCAACAGATTAGTCATCATTACTACTACAAGATCTGGAGCAAAATATTTAATTCATGACTGACCTGTACAACTAATTTGTGATTTTTTTCTTGTGTTTTGAGTGGTTCCTTATTCTTGAGATATGTCCCTTCTCTTTTATGTAAGATATCAAATGCATGATATCCATCCCTTTCAATTTTCATCCCCTGTGATGTTACTTAAATTGTTTCCAACCATGTATTATAAACTACTGCAATATAAGAACAGCGATCTGCAGAATTTCCAACCTCAAGCATTTTTATGGAGCTGTGTTGTCACCAACAATAAATATATATCGCTCTGTTTGATTTTCTTCGTCACAGATAATTAACCCTCATTTTTATTGAATAAGGAAACTAATCTGTTTGTGAAAGTAACCTGCCATTATATCTTTCAGGAACCACTGTGGGTAAATTTCAACTATTCCGCACTTCTCCTCCTGACAGGTAATGACTCTCAAGAAGGGTCTTGACCCAAAATGTCACCTATCCATGCTCACCAGAGATGCTGCCCGACCCGCTGAGTTACTCCAGCACTTTGTGTCATTAGGAGATAATTTTTCAAAACTCTTTAGATTCTGGAGTAGTTCCTGAGGATTGGAGGGTAGCTAATGTTACTCCAATTTTTAAAAAAGGGAGGGAGAGAGAAAACGGGGAATTACAGACCAGTTAGTCTAACATCGTAAGTGGGGAAACTGCAAGAGTCAGTTATTAAAGATGGGATAGCAGCACATTTGGAAAGTGGTGAAATCATTGGACAAAATCAGCATGGATTTATGAAAGGTAAATCATGTCTGACGAATCTTATAGAATTTTTTGAGGATGTAACTAGTAGAGTGGATAAGGGAGAACCAGTGGATGTGTTATATCTGGACTTTCAGAAGGCTTTTGACAAGGTCCCACATAAGAGATTAGTATGCAAACTTAAAGCACATGGTATTGGGGGTTCAGTATTGATGTGGATAGAGAACTGGCTGGCAGACAGGAAGCAAAGAGTAGGAGTAACGGGTCCTTTTCAGAATCGCAGGCAGTGACTAGTGGGGTACCGCAAGGCTCAGTGCTGGGACCCCAGCTATTTTCAATATATATTAATGATCTGGATGAGGGAATTGAATGCAACATCTCCAAGTTTGCGGATGACACGAAGCTAGGGGGCAGTGTTAGCTGTGAGGAGGATGCTAGGAGGCTGCAAGGTGACTTGGATAGGTTGGGTGAGTGGGCAAATGCATGGCAGATGCAGTATAATGTGGATAAATGTGAGGTTATCCACTTTGGTGGCAAAAACAGGAAAGTAGACTATTATCTGAATGGTGACCGATTAGGAAAAGGGGAGATGCAACGAGACCTGGGTGTCATGGTACACCAGTCATTGAAAGTAGGCATGCAGGTGCAGCAGGCAGTGAAGAAAGTGAATGGTATGTTAGCATTCATAGCAAAAGGATTTGAGTATAAGAGCAGGGAGGTTCTACTGCAGTTGCACAGGGTCTTGGTGAGACCACACCTGGAGTATTGCGTACAGTTTTCGTCTCCTAATCTGAGGAAAGACATTCTTGCCATAGAGGGAGTACAGAGAAGGTTCACCAGACTGATTCCTGGGATGGCAGGACTTTCATATGAAGAAAGACTGGATAGACTCGGCTTGTACTTGCTAGAATTTAGAAGATTGAGGGGGGATCTTATAGAAACTTACAAAATTCTTAAGCGGTTGGACAGGCTAGATGCAGGAAGATTATTCCCGATGTTGGGGGAGTCCAGGACAAGGGGTACGGGGGAAGTCTTTTAGGACCGAGATGAGAATATCATTATTTACACAGAGAGTGGTGAATCTGTGGAATTCTCTGCCACAGAGGGTAGTTGAGGCCAGTTCATTGGCTATATTTAAGAGGGATTTAGATGTGGCCCTTGTGGCTAAAGGGATCAGGGGGTATGGAGAGAAGGCAGGTACAGGATACTGAGTTGGATGATCAGCCATGATCATATTGAATGGCGGTGCAAGCTCGAAGGGCCGAATGGCCTACTCCTGCACCTATTTTCTATGTTTCTATGTTTCTATAAACTTTACTCATTCTGCAACCCCTGCTGGTGTTTCTCTGAAAATAGGTAGCAGGGCAGCTGATAGAGCTGCTGCCCGTGTGGAGTTTGCACGTTCTTCCTGTGACTGCGAGGGTTTCCTCTATGTGCTCTTGTTTCCTCCCACATCCCAAAGATGTGCATGGTTGTAGGTTAATTGGCCTCTGTAAATAGGCCCTAACATGTAGGGAGTTGATAAGAAAGTGGAATAACATGGAACTAGTATGAAAGTGCGATCGATGGTCGGGCATGGACTCGGTGGGCCAAAACGCCTGTTTCTGCATTTCAATGCTTTCCGACGCTTGGATCTTGATTCATCGAGGAAAATCCCATTGGAGGGAGAAAATAGTAAATGTTTGGAAGTAACTTGTGAAATAAGGCATGGGAAATTCAAATGTGCCAATATGTGGATTGATGGCTTTTATTTGTGGAGCATTATCTAGATGGAGTCATAGACTTATAACAGTGGAAACAAACCCATTAGCTCAAGATGACCATGCCGAACAAGATTCCCCATCTAAACTAGTCCCACCTGCCTGCTCATTTAGGTCATATCCCTCTAAACATTTTCTATCTTTTCTATCTATGACCACGAGATTAACCTGAGGAGTGACCTTGAAGCAAAGACCATGATCCTTGAATGAAACACAGTGATTTCTTGTGGATATCTATGTAATATTGTTTGTGATTGTTGTGCAAGAATTACCTATAATAAGCTTTTTTTTTTAACTTACTGATCAAAGTTATATTACTTCAATACCACAGCATACAAAAGCAACAATCCCTTTAACATTAGAGCATAATATCACTGGCTCCCTGACCTCTTTGCTGCATAAGCACAATTATTATATGTAGAGCCAACAGTTCCCTTATGTCTCCTCCGCCAAAGTAGATCAATTGTGGTTGGGAGTTTTTTAGCCTCTGGGCTTAGAGCCAGATCTGTGGAATTCGATATTTTACAATTCTCTCCAATGAAAAACTGTCAACAAATTCCAAATTATTTCACTGAGCTAAAGGTGAAAAGAAGTGAAATCATTTTCAGAACACAATTGAAAATTCCTTTCTATGAGGAACACAATTATTAGCGATGTTACAAAACCTACCATCAGCGGCGCTGTAGATCTGCCACTGCCTGTGCGGGCGATTCCGGAGGCTTGTGGGGGGGGGGGACGGGATTAAAATGCAGGTTTGTATTGATTGTCGGAGAAGGATTTCTTCGGGCTGCTAGCTGATGAAGAAAAATCGTTTGCGCTGCCGTTCGCGGTTTAAAAAAAAAAATTGCTGGAAGTTTGCGTCGCTGGATTAAATTTAAACGGAACTAAAAACGCCTTAAACGCCTTCAACATCATGGATCGCAATATCAGGACAAAACAAAAGGTATGTCGTTTATTTAACATATTATTTTGCTTTATGGTGTGCCTTTATTTTAATCTTATGATGCGAAAAATGTTATTTAGGCCCACATACGAATCGGCCGTGTCTTGCCTGCCTTAAATTTGTGGCAACGACAACATTCCAATCGATCACATTCCAGAAACAACCACTCTCAAGATTTAAAAAATCTTTTTTTTTTGGACAATCATGTCATAAGAGCATCTAAATCATCTCTATTTTGTGTTATTGTCTATCCATGATCAATATTTTCACACTAAATATCCAGAGTACAGTTTTAGTCAGATGTATTGTGCAAAAAATATTGATGTTGATCAAAGATTGATTATCTTGAGAATGGATGTTTCTGGATTGATTTATGGGAATGAAACATTAAATTCCTTCCATTTGGCATATAAATTCATGACAAAGTGAGATTTAAAAAACGTTATATTTTGAATCCGTGTGTGAATGGGATCAGTTTGTTATTTGTTATTTGTATACTTAGGCTATTTAAAATGTTTTGCCTTTTCTTAAGAAATTGATAGATGCTTAGATCTAGTAATTGAATTTAGATGAATTTAATTGATTAGATGAATTTAATTGATTTGATGAAACTGATGACTATGATTTTTTTGGGGGGGTATTTACTATTTGTTTTAGCGTTTGACTTTATCATTTCTACCTTTTTTCTAAAACTGCAAATAATAACTTGTTTCTGTTAATGCTGTTCAGTGTTTTTTTTCCTTTACATTTTAAACAGATGTCTCCAAAGAAGAAATGCAAAATTGTAAATCCAAATGCCCAGCAAAAGAGACTGATTTAGACAGCATTCGCAGAGATTATCTAAATTTGGACTACTCCAAATGTGATGATCTACAGGACATTCTTAATGGGAAAGTAGTGGGCAGAAAGGCATGTCATGTGTGGTTTGAAGAGCAAAAACCTGTAGTTTACAATGCCAAAATTGAAAAGTTGAGGAAAAACAAGGTGGACAGAGTTGCTTATTGGTTACAATCTGAGGTGTAACCAATGCTACTGATGATGCTACTGATTATGATATGCCAATGTACCAGCTAGTAACTGATCTTCTCCATCAAGACTTGGTCTATTGCTAGAAATTGTAATTTATTTACCTGTCTGTTACGGACTTACAGCATATAATACAATAATATTAAAGTTATGATTTTGAGAATATCACATTTTTGAATTTTCAAGGCAGTCTGGGTGTTTATTACTATTTCCGTCACAACGGTCAATTTTGTAATTAGCTACAATTAGGCAACTAACTAATTATATGCTTTAATTTCAGGTCATTCAAGTAAGATGTTTTATATTTGTTTTAGAATTCTTCAATCTATAAAAACTGAAAATTTCATTCAGTTCTCTTAATTTTTAAGAAAGTTATGGGCTTTTGACTGTCCTCGATCACAGCTTTTGTGTTAAGTCAATGGAAAAGCAATAGGGAACAAGATGCTAATTTCTGAGTATGAAAATGGCCATAACTTTTTTTATACTGAAGATATGAACGTGAATTAGGTATCAAATTAAAGTCTTTTTATGCTTTATCTGATGGGATAAATTACAGGCTTGATTTTTTAAATCTCAAAATGTTGTAACATTCCTACAAATATCATATTGTAGCGGCACCTAGTGGTTAGGCCACTCTTGCTGTGCGAATCCTCGGCAGTCACGGGAAGGAGTCACGGGATATATGGGTGTGCCCTAGTATATAAGAACTGACCTTCCCTCTCTCTTCCTCTTCCTCTTCCTTCATGAGAGTGTCCTGCCACCTCAGCAGGAGCTCAACCGAGCTCACGAGGCAACAGCCTCTCAGCAACAACAATGACTATTATGTTAGAGTACTAAATGTGCATGTATATCCAACCGACAATGCCTGAATAAAGAATCCATTTATTCACGACGTTTGTGCCGCTACAATATAATGTAAATATGGTATCGCTATTCGATAGGAACGCAAGCATTTGGGAGCAAGATAGGGCCATTTAGCTGCTCAAGCCTATTGCATCGTTCAAAGATATTATGGGTGTTCAATCATTGGAATTCCAATAAGCACTGCCATTGATGGCTGAGATCTGATCCAATACACATTATTTCCCAAGTGATATGTTATCATCTCAGCCAGGAGAGGCAGCTGCCATCAACAAGAACGTACGCATTCTCAAGGAGTGAATTAGCCGTCCAGCTCTTCTCTGTAGCATTGAGTTTACTTCCTAGCAAATAATGGCATTTATCACCAGGAGCTCATAAGAAAATAATCTGCCGCTCAGCTCTCTATCAAGAGGGAAAAGCCCTGCCTGACAGCTGCTTACTGACACTCTTTAAAGAAATATCATTGCAAATTGCAAAAATATATCCTGACCACAAAAACTTTGTACTACAATACTCTTTATCGACATGTGTTATGGTTTTGGGTACTCATGGTAAATAAGAAAGCAGGTAGAGATTTCTCTGAAATCGAAAGGGTGGGATATGCCCGTAAGGGGAGCTTTCAGAGTGCAGAAGGATTTGGGGCGAGATAATAAAACACGCAATTGAAAGTACTGTAATATTTATAAACATGGATGAACACGTAGATGGTACGATTAGAAATAGAGACACAAAGCGCTGGAGTTACTCAGCGGGTCAGGCAGCATCCCTGGAGAACATGGATAGGTGATGTTTCGGGTCGGGACCCCCTTGGGGGCGTGGGGAAGGGGGGAGGAAAGCTGGAAGAGAGGAGGGGCAGGACAAGGTACGGCAGGTAGACATGGGCGAGGAGGGGGTTTTGAAAGCTGGGTGGTTGGACAAAGACCAGAGATGGAAAAAACCCAGAAAGTGTGAGACAAAAGGATTGAAGAGTTGCAAATAGTGAAGCCAGAGAATGGACCATTGGTAGAGGGGGAGGGGGGAATTAGGAGTGAGTCTAGGAGGGGCCCAGGGGAGGGGGGAAGGGGGGTTGTTAGAGGTTATTTGCATTTGGAAAATTCAATGTTCATACGATTGGGTTGTAAACTACCCAATTTACAAAATACCCCAGCGGGATATGAGGTGCTGTTTCTCCAGTTTGCGTGTGGCCTCATTCTGGCAATGGAGGTGCCCATTGGTATGTCTGCAGCCTTCACAAACTTTGGTGGAGATTTAGAGGGAAGAATATTCTCTAAGGATGCTGTAGGGCATAGATCAACTGGAAAGTTGCACAGAGCAGTGGCAGAGCTATTTTAATTTAGAAGATTGTGAGGTTATGCACTTTGGGAGATCACATTTTGGTAGGATATATGGATTTAATGACAGGGACTTTAGGAGCACTGATGTACAGATGGATCTTGGAGTGCAAGTTCACAACTCCCTGAAAGTGGAGATTCACCAGGGATAGATATAAAGTGCTGGAGTAACTCAGCGGGTCAGGCAGCATCGCTGGAGAAAAAGGATGGGTGACATTTCAGGTCGGCACCCATATTCAGACTAGAAGACTACAGTCTGAAGAAGGGTCCTGACCCAAAACTTAATCCATCCTTTTTCTCCTGAAATGCTGCCTGACCCATTGAGTTACTCCAGCACTTTGTGTCTGTCTTTGGTATGAACCAGCAACTGCAGTTCTTTGTTTTTACGATTTACCAGGGATGTTACTGTGGCGTATCTGTAGAAGTTGGTGAGAGTTGTTGGGGACATGCTGAACTTCCTAAACCTTTTAAGGAAGTAGTGATGCCTTACAGAATATTACATACTTACTGGTTGCATCACAGCCTTGTTTGATAACCTGCATACCCAGAAACAGAGGCTACAGAGTGTGTTTGATATTGTCCAGTCTATCACAGTTACTGACCTTCCCACCAGCAAAGGGGTCTACAGGAGGCTCTGCCCCCAAAAAGAAGCCAGTACCTTCAAAGGTGCACACCACACTGGTCATGCTCTCATTTCACAGTTACCATGGAGAGGAAAGTACAGGAGCCTAAAAACACTATATTCAAGACAGCTTCTTCTCAGCCACCATCAGGTGCTTGAACACCACACAACACGTAGGAAGGAACTGCAGATGCTGGTTTGTACATCGAAAATGGACACTAAAAGCTGGAATAACTCAGCTGGTCAGGCAACATCTCTGGAGAAAAGGAATAAATAACGTTTCGGGTCAAAACCTCCAGCCACAATCTTCAATGGACTATGTTTTACATAGAACATACAACAGTACTGCAGAAGAACAGTCCCTTCAGCCCACAAAGTCTGTGCCAAACACTTGCCATCATATTCAGTAGTTTAGTTTAGAAATACAGCCTGGAAACAGCCCCTTCGACCCACCAAGTCCACGTCGACCAGCGATCGCCCATACACTATTGAGAAACTGCTCACTAGGGACAATTTACCAAAGCTAATTAACCTACAAACCTGCACGTCATTGGAATGTAGGAGGAAACCTGAGCACCCAGAGAAAACCCACATTGTCAGAGGGAGAACAGGGAGTACAAACTCCGTACTGACAGCACCCATAGTCAGGATCGAACCCGGGTCCCTGGCGCTGTTAGGCAAGAACTTTACCACTGCGCCACTGTGCCGCCCCATTGTGCACTGCAAGCTGGTGATTATCTGTAACAAGTTGCCAGTGGAAGTGGAAACAATGACAACATTCAAAAGGTGGATGGATAGCAAATGCTGGGGTTACTTGCGGCATCCATTTTCTTTAAAAGGAAACATATCTTCCAATTGGGGAACTTTCAATACCACATAATCTGTTTTAGGTTAATAACTTCCTGCAGTAGTTACACACAAGCCCAATAATCATATGATCAAAAGCTGGAGTCACTCAGCAGATCAGGCAGCATCTCTGGAGAAAGAGGAAGGGTGATGTTTCGGGTCACGATCCTTCTTCAGACAAAGTAGTGGGGAGGGAACTGGAGGTAAGAAAAGACCAGAACCAAGCAGGGCCGTCAACAGATGGCCCATTATTTGCTGGGGAAGAGGTGATAACAAAGAGATACAAGGATGTGAACAGTGTAACTAGTAGGATGGAACTAGTAGGATGACTAGGGTGGGGGAGGGAGGTGGAGAGAGAAAATTAGTTACTTGAAATTAGAAAAATCAACGTTCATTCCGCTGTGTTGTAAGCTGCCCAAATGAAATATGAGGTGCAGTTCCTCCAATTTGCGTGTGGCCTCACTTTGACAGTGGAGGAGGCCCAGGACAGAAAGGTCGGTATGGGATTGGGAAGGGAATGTTTGGAAACCAGGAGATCATATAGACCAAGATGGACTGAGTGTAAGTATCACAAGCTGTGATCTCCGTAACCCCCATTTTCAGAAATATCTTAATAAACTTGAAAATAGTTTTAAAGAGCGGGGAGATCAAGATATTTAACTTCTTGGCACACCTGATCAATCCTCCCACACAAAGTGCCTGCAGTTTAAAGACTCATGATTATTTTAGGAGAGGGTAATGTGCTTTGAACAGGAAAATGACATTAGATAACATTGACAAAGCTTTTCATCTTAGCCCTGGAATTTATAAATGATTTATCTGGCAAAGGATTATGCTGGTCTCTAAGTATCATAATTATTTATTTAAAAACATCAATATACTCAATACTTGATACGTTAAGAATGTGAATCAAATATCATAACAGTGGTCTCTGTTGAAATGGATTTGAAAATTATTGTAGTCATTTATTTACCATTTTAAATACAGTATGCTGTTGGTATTTAGATAAAGTAATTCAAGGTTATTGAAGGTTGAGGATAATTGGAGACTGGGGACACATTAATGAGCAGGCACCAAAGAGAAGTGGGGCATTGTATTCCTGTTAGAATCCATTCATAGGTAAACCTGATATGACTGTTATGCTAATAATTTAATTAATATCATGCTTATAATTATTCAATGAAGAGAAAATTTACTGGCAAATAAAGCTTTAATTATGAGCACTACCTTTGAGCAAAATAATAGTCGGTATTCCAGTATGTTATTCTTTATAAAAGGCATCTTTCATCTCATCTAATTTGTAGTCACAATCTCGAGATAGTATTTTTATAATCAATTCTTTACATGAACTGCCATTTGTTATTTTCTGACACGTATTGGATGCTCTACATTTTGCTCTGGATCACATCTGATAGATTTGTAATCTTGTCGTTTAGATTATAGAAGCTATAGGTTTGTGGCGCTTCCTTGATTTTGCATATGAGACCATTTGAACACGGAAGGAAAATGGATTTGTGTAAACGTCCTTTCACATAATTGTTTCTTATGGATTGTGCCCTTCTGCAGTTTACAAAGGACTTCCAACAAGACTGAACAACGGCATTACCTACAGAACAGAGACTTGACAACCTCGTGGCTTGGAAACCATCACAGATTTCACATCCAATCGGAATCACACACTGAACTTTTCTGTCTCGTTTATTATGCTGTTTACAGAGTACTGTGTTTACATATTCTGTTGTGCTGGTGCAAGTAAGAGTTTCATTGTTCTCTCTGGGACACATGGCAATAAAACACTTGACTCTCGACTCATTCATTGTCACAATCATAGATCTTACATCCAATCAGAATCATTCACCCAGAGAAAACCCACATTGTCAGAGGGAGAACAGGGAGTACAAACTGACAGCACCCATAGTCAGGATCGAACCCGGGTCCCTGGCGCTGTTAGGCAAGAACTTTACCACTGCGCCGCCCCATTGTGCACTGCAAGCTGGTGATTATCTGTAACAAGTTGCCAGTGGAAGTGGATACAATGACACTTGATTGTAACAAACATAGATTTTCTAGCCAATCGGCAGCATTCAATTTAACGATCACGATCATTGACACAATCGCAGATTTTACAGCGAATCAGAAGCATTGATTAGATGATCACAGATTAAACTGTCATAGAGTCATACAGTGTGGAAAGAGGCCCTTCGGCCCAACTTGCCCACACCGGCCAACATATCCCAGCTACACTGGTCCACCTGCCCGCATTTGGTCCATATCCCTCCAAACCTTTCCTAACCATGTACCTGTCTAACTGTTTCTTAAACGTTTGGATAGTCCCTGCCTCAACTACCTCATCTGGCAGCTCGTTCCATACACCCATCACCCTTTGTGTCAAAAAGTTACCCCTCAGATTCCTATTAAATCTTTTCCCTTTCACCTTAAACCTATGTCCTCTGGACCTCAATTCAGCCAATCAGAGGCGTTCATTGGAACAATCACAGATTTTACCGCCAATAAATTATAATGTGACTAAAGCTCTGCTGATTCCATACAATAACCTTACGGGATTTTTGTACTGTTCTGCTTGATCTCTGTTAAAGAATGATTTACCTTGATTAATACCAGTTTGCACTTAAAACACACCTGATAGCAAAACCCAAATAACCCATGGTTTGTAGTGCAGTACCTCCATTACAATTAACCATTGACCATAAAGAAACATTGACCATTAAAAGAACCTCTCTTTTAATTCACTCATTGTAGATGTTGCACAGTAATATGTTGGATTTTCCAGTGAGCTCGGTTAGTTTATGCAGAGACACAAAAAGTTGACTGTCCATTTTCCTCCACAGATGTTTTCTGACCCATTGAGGTCCTCCAGGACTTTGTGTTGTGCTCAAGATTCCAGCATCTGCAGCTTCCTGTGTCTCGTCCAACAGATTGCTTGTTCTTTATAGGGAGTACTGGAAATAAGGGCGCAGTGAGATTAAATTAAGAATGGTAAAAAGAGCCCAAGGGTGGCACAGTGGTGCAGCAGTAGAGTTGCTGCCTTACAGCGCCAGGAACCCAGGATCGTCTGTACGGAGTTTGTACGTTCTATCTTTGTACTGTGAATAGCTTGATCGTATTGAGTTTCCGCTGGCTGGTTAGCACGCAACAAAATATTTTAACTGTACCTCGTTACACGTGACAATAAACTAAACTGAACTGACCCCGTGGATTTTCTCCGGGTGCTCCAGTTTCCTCCCAAACTCCAAGGTTTGTAGGTTAATTGGCTTTGGTAAAAATCGTAAATTGTCCCTAGAAGGTACAGGATAATGGGTGATCACTGGATGGGGTGGACCCGGTGCGACGAAGGGCCTGTGTCCACGCTGTATCTCTACTAAAAAAACTAAAGCCCAATGTATTTAAAGGGAGCACTGGAAACAATATGATGGTGAGCCAAAAGTTAAACCATCCAGACTTCTAAACAACCCCAAAGCGGATTACAGTTATTTGACTCCAATCACACTGCTGACCAAGCAGATATGTGATTTACTTCCTCTAAGGTCAGTTGTCAAGACCCTTTAAATGTGATTTCCAATTTGCTGGAGTCATTTGCTAGCTCCCAGTAATTTTCAAAGTGACTGATTTATTTCAGAACCTCAAATTCAAAACAGACATGATGCAGTTCTATAATGAAACCCTTATCAATCAAAGATTTAAATAATCAGTCGATGCACTTTGTCAGATATTGAAGAGCTTTGCATATGCCATGTTATTTGATGCTTCGTATAATTATTTAGTTTTCAATCAAAGCAATCAACAGTATAAATGTACAGGAATCTCATTATCCTTTCCCTAATGCAGTTTTGAAAATTTCTGAGTAATCACAAAATCCACGGCGTGCTGTACCAGAACGTTGCCTGGATTAGGAGTTATTAGCTGCAAGATAATGTTGGACAAATTTAGATTGTTTTCTCCGGAGACCCAAAGGTTGAGGGGAGACCTGATAGTATATATAATGATGAGAGGCATAGACAGGGAAGGCAGTCAGAACCTTTTTTTCAGAGTGGAAATGTTAAAGACTAGAAAGCTTATCTTCAAGGTGAGAAGGGCAAAATTTAAAGGAGATGTGCAGGGCAGGTTTATTTATACAGAGAGTGGGGACTGCCTGGAACATGCTGCCAGGGGTGGTGGTGGAGGCAGATAGATACTGGCCTTTTAAAAGCATTTTAGATGAGCACATGGATAAGCAGGGAATTGGAGGTAAATAGATAACATGGGGGCAGAGGAGATTAGTTTAACCCGGCATCATGTTCAACATGGTCATTGTGGTCCGAAGGGCTTGTTCCTGTGCTGCATTGGTCTATGTTCCCCATTTTATGTTAGCACTCCAATGTAAATTGATTATTGGGCGGCAGGGTGGCGCAGCGGTAGAATTGTTGCCTTACGGTGCCAGAGACCTGGGTTTGATCCTAACTATGGGTGCTATCTGTGTAAAGTTGGTAAATTCCCCCCGTGACCGTGTGGGTTTATCCGGGTGCTCCAGTTTCCTCCCACACTCCAAAGACATACAGGTTTGTAGGTTAATTAGCTTTGGTAAAAATTGTAAGTTGTCCCTAGTGTGTAGGATAGTATGAGTGCATGGGGATCGCTGGTCAGCGCAGACTCAATGGGCTGAAGGGCTTGTTTCTGCACGGTATCGCTAAACTAAATGAAATGAATATGCCACATCCCAGTACTGACAAAATTCCCTGCTAGCATTTAGTGTCTTACTGAAGGACCCATTGTAGAATTGTCACAGTGCAGAAGGTAGTCTGTGGGCCAGTGAACACTAGCTCTATCCTGGACACTACGGACAATTTCCATTTTTACCGAAGCCAATTATCCTACAAACCTTTGAAGTGTCAGAGGAAGCTGGAGCACCCAGAGAAAACCCATGTGGTCACAGGGAGAACATGCAAACTCCGTACAGACAGCACCCAGTCAGGATTGAACATGACACTCTGCCGATGTAAGGCAGCAACACTACTGCTGCGCAACTGTGCCACCCTCCCACTTTATTAGCCCTAATATCCTTAATTAGTTAAATAATACCAACGTTGTGAAAAGTGATATATAAATGCAAGTCCTTCTTTATAAATATGCTTTACTATTAATCATTTATTTTCAATCAGATATGCTTTATGAAATAACTAATACACTTTGTAATACAGAAGGCCTTTGTAGCAGTACTTTTCCCTCAGTCCAAGTGTACTTTGTTTTGTATGCATTGCCGTGTTTTTTTGTTTATTAAGGGAAAAATATAATGAGATTCTTTTTCAATTTATAGATGGTGTGCAGGGCATTTATCCAAGCATTATTTCACCCTGCCATCCCGCTAATGAATATATTTTGAATGTTAGAAATCTCATCTCCATTCCATCCATTAACAGTAGCCCTGGGGTGAAGCAGCCAGAATGCTTGTGATGTACAATGCACCTTGATAGTGACTGCAGGGAGCCCAGTATCCCTTGGCTGCTTTGCATCTTAAAGGGCAGCGCTGATAAAAGGTTGGTCAGAGATCAGGAAACCTCATTTCTGAAGCCAGTGAGGTCAATGTCTTTTGACTTACAAGGATTACTGATGAGTTCCGATTCCTTTTACACTACGGGCTTGAATGTGTTAGGCAGTTCCGTAGGATTCGGTAGTGTTCGAGCGTACAGCATATGCCAGAGATTCATCACTTTTCATTAGATTTTTCTTTTGTGCCTTATTATTAGAGTGAGCATATCCACTGGCATTAACATGAAACAAGAAGGAAAGCATTCATGTTGCGGGCAAGCTTTATTAAAGCTGCTGATAGACACAACGTGTGAGAGCAACTCAGTGGTCAGGTAGCATCTCTGGAGAAAAGGAACAGGTGACCTTTCGGATCGGAACCCTTCTTCAGACTGGTTTTTATTAAAGCTGCTATTGAATTTAAAATCTCTCTGATGAATAGATTAGTTTAGAGATACAGTGTGGAAACAGGCGCTCGGGCTCACTGAGTACATGCCAACCATGGATCACCCATACACTAGTTCCATTTTATCCCACTTCTGCAACCTACACACTGGGCGCAAGTTGCAAAAGCCAATTAACCTACAAACCTGCACGTCCTTGGGATGTGGGAGGAAACCGGAGGACCAGAAGAAAACCCACGCGGTCACAGGGAGAACGTACAAATTCCATACAGTCAGCAGCTGTAGTCAGGATTGAACCCGGGTCTCTGGCACTGAGGCAGCAACTCTACCAGCTGTGCTACTGTGCCACCCATGTAGATACTTTATTCTTAAAGGAAAGGTTGCAAATATGCACATGAAGCATCTGCTTTTAATTGCATTTCCACCCATGCATGAAACGCAGAATTCCAAGGCCGATGGAATGGCATGTAGTATCTGTGGAATTCTTTGGCACAGAAGGCTGTGGAGGGCATCAGTGGATATTTTTAAGGCAGCAATAGATAGATTCTTGATTAGTACAGGTGTCAGAGGTTATGGGGAGAAGGCATGAGAATGGGGTTTGGAGGGAGAGATAGACCGGCCATGATTGAATGGCAGAGCAGACCTGATACGCCGAATGGCCTAATTCTACTCGTATCACTTATGACCTCATGATCTCTTCTCTTGCTCCACTCAGCTGCTGGACTGCTCATGCACAGGATCAGAACCCCATTGGTTTCAATGGGCATGCCTGGCCTGCAGATTGAAAGCAAGTGACAAAATGGTTAATTTTTAAAAAGGACACAAAGTGCTGGAGTAATTCAATGGGTCAGGCAGCATCTCTCATCAACATGGAAAAAACAGGCTGGAAGAGAAGAGGGACAGGAGAAAGCCTGGTAGGTATTAGTTGGACAAAAAAAAGACACACCATGCTGGAGTAATTCAGGGGTTTAGGCAGCAACCCCGGAGAACATGGATAGGTGATGTTTTGGGTCGGGACCCTTCTTCAGACTGACGCTATTCAGATTGACCTTGTTCTCCAGGGATGCTGCCCGAGCTGCTGTGTTCCTTCAGCACTTTGTGTCTTCTTTTGTAAACCAGCATTTGCAGTTCCTTGCTTCTACTCGGTAATAGGTGGATGCAGGTAAAGGGGTTTCTAAAGTTATTTTACTTCGGAGTCACGTGAGTGACTACGTGAAGAAGGCCGTCAGCCCGCATGCTCGTCGTTACGTCTAACGCATTGCGCAACGACTGCCTGGCGGGAGCGTCGCTCCTACCAGCGGTAAGTTTTTAAAAACCCTCAGATAAGTGCTTATACTCTCTCTGAGGTCGTTGCTCCCAGTTCGTTTACACTGCTTACAGAAAGTATTCGAACTTTGCGGAGACTAGGTCTAAGGTGAAGAGGCGGGCCGCAGGGAAACCGGCTACTGAAGACCGTGGGACTGCGGGTAGCGGGCGTCCGCCGATTTTCCCTTCCGGGTCGCTGGCAGTGGAGCCAGCGGCTACAGACTTGGTGCCGATAGAAAGCACCTTGGCTAACCCGCTGGGGAGGAAAGCCACCAAGAAGTCTGTCAGGCCCCTGGACTCGGACGAGTCGGGCCAGGAGGATTCTCCTCCTTCAATGGGCAGCGTCTTTGGGCGACTGACCCACATGGAGAACCTAACGGAGAGGTTGCTCCAAAGTGATATGCTCCAAAGGAGGGAGCTATCTGAGCCCGGGTATCCTAGAGAGCCCGCGGCAGCGGCACCTGTCTCAGGGCTGCACAATGTCTCCCTCTCTGAGGAGGGGAGCATACGAGGTCAGTTCTACACTGACTCAGAGTTCGGAGGCACAGCTGGGGAGCATGCTTCTAGGCATGAAGGGCAAGATTCGGAAGTGCCCCCTATGGCATCCAAATTTGCTATACCGTCCCTGACTGGGGAACCGCTGGGAGAGGATTTAGCCATGAGCATTAATTACCTGGCCTCTCACCAGCTCCAAGATCAGGCCATGGAGGAAACCACCACCAAATACCATACCCCAGCAAACTGTGCCTCATTGAATGTCCCGGCAGTAAATCACTCCATCTGGGGTTACATTGGAGGGGGCGTCAGAGCCCAGGAGGTAAAATTACAAAAAATATTAAGATTACTCGCCTCAGGCATCACGGCCTTTGCCAGGTCGGTAGATGGGGGGCCCCTCTCAGATGTTCAGCAGGACACCATGGCATTTATGTGCAATGCACATTTTGAGATAAATTGCCTTCGAAAGAATGCCATCCATCCTGCTCTGAACCCCAAATTTGCAGCATTGTGCAAAGCCGGGAACATCCAACCACCAAACCTCCTGTTCGGGGAAGATCTGCCAAAGCAGGTCAGGGAGCTGGATGATGAGGCTAAAGCGGTCAGGCTTATGAAGGTCCCAACATCTTCCAAGACCTCATCTTTCCGGCGGCAGTACCTCTATCCTCCTCTCAACACCAGACGGTTCGCCGGATATGGTGGGCAGCCCGAACAGGCACAGATGTCTTTTTTAGGGCAAGGCCCAAGCCAGGCCACGTTCAAGATGCGCGGGTGGTGCCCTCCAACAGCCCTACCCCCCAGACCTCGGGGGCAGAAACAAACACCATACCGCCGATAACCATTGAGGTAAGTGAGTCTGGTTGTTTACGGAACACATTGTCTATGGATCAGTTACAAGTTGGGGGGAGATTACAATTTTTCTTGAATGAATAGCATTGGATAACATCAGATCCGTTTATACTGCACAGTGTACAAGGTTTCCAAATTGAGTTCCTTCTCAATTCGCCTCCACCCACACAGCATACACCGTACCGCACATTTGTTCCTTCACAACAGGAGTGTGCGGATGCGCAAGCTGAAATCGAATCTTTACACAAAAAAGGGTTAATTGAGATGTCGAGTCATGAGTCTCACCAATTTGTGTCCAATATATTTACTAAGCAAAAGAAGGATGGAGGATGCCGAATTATCCTTGACTTGACCGAGCTTAACACCTTTGTGCAGTATAAACACTTCAAAATGGAAAACTTTGTTACTGCCAAACTACTAGTTTCCAAGGGATTTTATATGGCATGCATCGACCTCAAAGATGCATACTATTCGGTGGCCATTCATGGGGATCACCGGAGATATTTGAAGTTTAGCTGGATGAGACAATGTGGCAGTTTAAAGCGTTGCCTAATGGGTTAACCTCAGCCCCCAGATTATTCACTAAATTGCTAAAACCAGTCCTGGGGCTACTCAGGGCACAGAATCATATTGTCATGGCATACTCTCCATGTAAAGCGACTTTGAGTCCTTGAAAAGCGCTATACAAATAAAATGTATTATTATTATTATACTTGGATGAAATCCTAATCATAGGGAAAACTATGAAATTAGCTGAATTATCTGTGTCAGCCACTAAACTCATGTTTGAGAGATTGGGGTTCCTCATCCATCCAGTTAAATCCAAATTGGTACCATCTAGAGTAATTGATTATTTGGGATTCACCATTAACTCTATTCACATGTCAGTGACACTGCCTTGGGGCAAGCAATTAGAATTAATTGAAGCCTGTAACAATCTCATTGTTAAGGACCAACCTTCTATTAGACATGTGGCTAGTATAATTGGCAAATTAGTGGCTGCTTTCCCAGCTGCTCAGTTCGGGCCTTTGCACTACCAAAACTTACAACGTGCAAAGGAGCGGGCACTCAAACTTCATAAAGGTCACTTCGGTAGACCTATGCGGTTGCCAGCTGAAGCCATTTCTGAGTTACAATGGTGGGTGACCAATATTCGGCATTGTTCCAGTACAATTTTAGTCGATACACCATCAGTTATCCTACAAACTGATGCTAGTGCTCTAGGTTGGGGTGCTACCAACACCGTCTCAAGCTGCGGTGGCAGATGGAATATGCAGGAATCCTCAATTCTTCAGTCACATGGTATTAACTACTTAGAGTTGTTGGGAGCACTCTATGGGCTAAAGGTTTATTGTAGCAATATGCATCATGTGCATGTTCAACTTCAGATTGACAACACTACAGCGGTGGCATACATTAATCACATGGGTGGAATTAAGTCTGTATCCTGTGATAAATTATCTAACCTTATTTGGCACTGGTGTATTATGAGAAACATCTGGGTTACAACTATCTACTTACCAGGTAGATATAACATGGTGGCGGACACCAGGTCACGGAAATTCAATGACAACAAAGAATGGATTTTGAATCATGAAGTGTTTAACGACATTGTCGCTAGGTATGGCGTACCGGATATTGATTTGTTTGCATCTAGACTAAATCATCAGTTACCAAATTACGTTTCATGGGAAGCAGACCCTGGAGCAGTAGCAGTAGATGCATTCTCGCTACACTGGGGTGGAAAGTTCTTGTATGCCTTTCCCCCATTTTGCCTCATCAGTCGATGCTTGGCCAAGATCAAGCAAGACTCCGCCTCTGACATATTGGTAGTACCAGACTGGCCTACACAGCATTGGTTCCCACTCATCCTAGGTATGATTACACAGCCTTTTATGGCTGTCCCCAAAA
>CM075979.1:64924095-64959460 GCA_038087875.1 Malacoraja senta | reverse complement strand
CATAAATCCGGCGATTTCACCGTATTTCCGGCAAGGCCGCCATAAATCCGGCAAGGTCGCCACAAATCCGGCGAGGTCGCCTTATTTCCGGCAAGGTCGGCACAAATCCGGCAAGGTCGTCATAAATCCGGCAAGGTCGCTATATTTACGACAAGGGCACCATATTTCCGGCAAGGTCGCCACAAATCCGGCATTGTCGCCATATTTCCGACATGGTCGCCATAAATCCGGAAAGGTCGCCACAAATCCGGCAAGGTCGCCATATTTCCGGCAAGGTCGCCACAAATCCGGCAAGGTCGCCACAAATCCGACAAGGTCGCCATATTTCCGGCAAGGTCGCCATGAATCCGGCAAGGTCGCCACAAGTCCGGCGAGGTCGCCATATTTACGGCAAGGTCGCGATAAATCCGGCAAGGTCGCCACAAATCCGGCGAGGTCGCCATATTTCCGGCAAGGTCGCCACAAATCCGGCAAGGTCGTCATAAATCCGGCAAGGTCGCCACAAATCCGGCAATGTCGCCATATTTCCGGTAAAGTCGCCATAAATCCGGCAAGGTAGCCACAAATACGGCAAGGTCCCCATATTTCCAGCAAGGTCGCAATATTTCCGGCAAGGTCGCCACAAATCCGGCAAGGTCGCCATATTTCCGGCAAGGTCGCCATAAATCCGGCAAGGTCGCCACAAATCAGGCAAGGTCCCCATATTTCCGGCAATGTCGCCATAAATCCGGCATGGTCGCCACAAATCCGGCGAGGTCGCCATATTTCCGGCAAGGTCGTCAATAATCCGGCAAGGTCGCCTCAAATCCGGCAATGTCGCCATATTTCCGGCAAAGTCGCCATAAATCCGGCAAGGTCGCCACAAATACGGCAAGGTCCCCATATTTCCAGCAAGGTCGCAATATTTCCGGCAATGTCGCCACAAATCCGGCAAGGTCGCCATATTTCCGACAAGGTCGCCATAAATCCGGCAAGGTCGCCACAAATCCGGCAATGTCGCTATATTTCCGGCAAGGTCGCCATATTTCCGGCAAGGCCGCCACAAATTCGGCAAGGTCCCCATATTTCCAGCAAGGTCGCAATATTTCCGGCAAGGTCGCCGCAAATCCGGCAAGGTCGCCATATTTCCGGCAAGGTCGCCATAAATCCGGCAAGGTCGCCACAAATCAGGCAAGGTCCCCATATTTCCGGCAAGGTCGCCACAAATCCGGCAAGGTCGCCACAAATCCGACAAGGTCGCCATATTTCCGGCAACGTCGCCATGAATCCGGCAAGGTCGCCACAAGTCCGGCGAGGTCGCCATATTTACGGCAAGGTCGCGATAAATCCGGCAAGGTCGCCACAAATCCGGCGAGGTCGCCATATTTCCGGCAAGGTCGCCACAAATCCGGCAAGGTCGTCATAAATCCGGCAAGGTCGCCACAAATCCGGCAATGTCGCCATATTTCCGGTAAAGTCGCCATAAATCCGGCAAGGTAGCCACAAATACGGCAAGGTCCCCATATTTCCAGCAAGGTCGCAATATTTCCGGCAAGGTCGCCACAAATCCGGCAAGGTCGCCATATTTCCGGCAAGGTCGCCATAAATCCGGCAAGGTCGCCACAAACAGGCAAGGTCCCCATATTTCCGGCAATGTCGCCATAAATCCGGCATGGTCGCCACAAATCCGGCGAGGTCGCCATATTTCCGGCAAGGTCGCCAATAATCCGGCAAGGTCGCCTCAAATCCGGCAATGTCGCCATATTTCCGGCAAGGTCGCCACAAATCCGGCAAGGTCGCCATATTTCCGACAAGGTCACCATAAATCCGGCAAGGTCGCCACAAATCCGGCAATGTCGCTATATTTCCGGCAAGGTCGCCATATTTCCGGCAAGGCCGCCACAAATTCGGCAAGGTCCCCATATTTCCAGCAAGGTCGCAATATTTCCGGCAAGGTCGACGCAAATCCGGCAAGGTCGCCATATTTCCGGCTAGGTCGCCATGAATCCGGCAAGGTCGCCACAAGTCCGGCGAGGTCGCCATATTTACGGCAAGGTCGCCATAAATCCGGCAAGGTCCCCACAAATCCGGCGAGGTCGCCATATTTCCGGCAAGGTCGCCACAAATCCGGCAAGGTCGTCATAAATCCGGCAAGGTCGCCACAAATCCGGCAATGTCGCCATATTTCCGGTAAAGTCGCCATAAATCCGGCAAGGTAGCCACAAATACGGCAAGGTCCCCATATTTCCAGCAAGGTCGCAATATTTCCGGCAAGGTCGCCACAAATCCGGCAAGGTCGCCATATTTCCGGCAAGGTCGCCATAAATCCGGCAAGGTCGCCATAAATCAGGCAAGGTCCCCATATTTCCAGCAAGGTCGCAATATTTCCGGCAAGGTCGCCACAAATCCGGCAAGGTCGCCATATTTCCGACAAGGTCGCCATAAATCCGGCAAGGTCGCCACAAATCCGGCAAGGTCGCTATATTTACGGCAAGGTCGCCATATTTCCGGCAAGGTCGCCACAAATCCGGCATTGTCGCCATATTTCCGACATGGTCTCCATAAATCCGGAAAGGTCGCCACAAATCCGGCAAGGTCGCCATATTTCCGGCAAGGTCGCCACAAATCCGGCAAGGTCGCCACAAATCCGACAAGGTCGCCATATTTCCGGCAAAGTCGCCATATTTCCGACAAGGTTGCCATAAATCCGGCCAGGTCGCTATATTTCCGGCAAGGTCACCATATTTCCGGCAAGGTCGCCACAAATCCAGCAAGGTCGCCATCTTTCCGTCAAGGTCGCCATAAATTCGGCAAGGTCGCCACAAATCCGGCAAGGTCGCCATAAAGCCGGCGAGGTAGTCATAAATCCGGCAAGGTCGCCACAAATCCAGCGAAGTCGCCATATTCCCGGCAAGGTGGCCATAAATCCGGCAAGGTCGCCATAAATCCGGCAAGGTCGCCACAAATCCGGCGAGATCGCCATATTTCCGGCAATGTCGCCACAATACCGGCAAGGTCGCCACAAATCCGGCGAGGTCGCCATATTTTCGGCAAGGTCGCTTCAAATCCGGCAAGGTCGCCACAAATCCGGCGAAGTCGCCATATTTCCGGCAAGGTCGTCATAAATCCGGCAAGGTCGCCACAAATCCGGCGAGGTCGCCATATTTCCGGCAAGGTCGCCATAAATCCGGCACGGTCGCCACAAATCAGGCGAGGTCGCCATATTTCCGGCAAGGTCGCCACAAATCCGGCAAGGTCGTCATAAATCCGGCAAGGTCGCCACAAATCCGGCAATGTCGCCATATTTCCAGCAAGGTCGCAATATTTCCGGCAAGGTCGCCACAAATCCGGGAAGGTCGCCATATTTCCGGCAAGGTCGCCATAAATCCGGCAAGGTCGCCATAAATCAGGCAAGGTCCCCATATTTCCAGCAAGGTCGCCACAAATCCAGCAAGGTCGCCATCTTTCCGTCAAGGTCGCCATAAATTCGGCAAGGTCGCCACAAATCCGGCAAGGTCGCCATAAAGCCGGCGAGGTAGCCATAAATCCGGCAAGGTCGCCACAAATCCAGCGAGGTCGCCATATTCTCGGCAAGGTCGCCATAAATCCGGCAAGGTCGCCACAAATCCGGCGAGATCGCCATATTTCCGGCAATGTCGCCACAATACCGGCAAGGTCGCCACAAATCCGGCGAGGTCGCCATATTTTCGGCAAGGTCGCTTCAAATCCGGCAAGGTCGCCACAAAAACGGCGAAGTCGCCATATTTCCGGCAAGGTCGTCATAAATCCGGCAAGGTCGCCACAATTCCGGCGAGGTCGCCATATTTCCGGCAAGGTCGCCATAAATCCGGCACGGTCGCCACAAATCAGGCGAGGTCGCCATATTTCCGGCAAGGTCGCCACAAATCCGGCAAGGTCGCCATAAATCCGGCGATTTCACCGTATTTCCGGCGAGGTCGCCATAAATCCGGCAAGGTCGCCACAAATCCGGCGAGGTCGCCTTATTTCCGGCAAGGTCTGCACAAATCCGGCAAGGTCGTCATAAATCCGGCAAGGTCGCTATATTTACGGCAAGGTCGCCATATTTCCGGCAAGGTCGCCACAAATCCGGCATTGTCGCCATATTTCCGACATGGTCGCCATAAATCCGGAAAGGTCGCCACAAATCCGGCAAGGTCGCCATATTTCCGGCAAGGTCGCCACAAATCCGGCAAGGTCGCCACAAATCCGACAAGGTCGCCATATTTCCGGCAAGGTCGCCATGAATCCGGCAAGGTCGCCACAAGTCCGGCGAGGTCGCCATATTTACGGCAAGGTCGCTATAAATCCGGCAAGGTCGCCACAAATCCGGCGAGGTCGCCATATTTCCGGCAAGGTCGCCATAAATCCGGCACGGTCGCCACAAATCAGGCCAGGTCGCCATATTTCCGGCAAGGTCGCCACAAATCCGGCAAGGTCGTCATAAATCCGGCAAGGTCGCCACAAATCCGGCAATGTCGCCATATTTCCAGCAAGGTCGCAATATTTCCGGCAAGGTCGCCACAAATCCGGCAAGGTCGCCATATTTCCGGCAAGGTCGCCATAAATCCGGCAAGGTCGCCATAAATCAGGCAAGGTCCCCATATTTCCAGCAAGGTCGCCACAAATCCAGCAAGGTCGCCATCTTTCCGTCAAGGTCGCCATAAATTCGGCAAGGTCGCCACAAATCCGGCAAGGTCGCCATAAAGCCGGCGAGGTAGCCATAAATCCGGCAAGGTCGCCACAAATCCAGCGAGGTCGCCATATTCTCGGCAAGGTCGCCATAAATCCGGCAAGGTCGCCACAAATCCGGCGAGATCGCCATATTTCCGGCAATGTCGCCACAATACCGGCAAGGTCGCCACAAATCCGGCGAGGTCGCCATATTTTCGGCAAGGTCGCTTCAAATCCGGCAAGGTCGCCACAAAAACGGCGAAGTCGCCATATTTCCGGCAAGGTCGTCATAAATCCGGCAAGGTCGCCACAAATCCGGCGAGGTCGCCATATTTCCGGCAAGGTCGCCATAAATCCGGCAAGGTCGCCACAAATCAGGCGAGGTCGCCATATTTCCGGCAAGGTCGCCATAAATCCGGCACGGTCGCCACAAATCAGGCGAGGTCGCCATATTTCCGGCAAGGTCGCCACAAATCCGGCAAGGTCGTCATAAATCCGGCAAGGTCGCCACAAATCCGGCAATGTCGCCATATTTCCAGCAAGGTCGCAATATTTCCGGCAAGGTCGCCACAAATCCGGGAAGGTCGCCATATTTCCGGCAAGGTCGCCATAAATCCGGCAAGGTCGCCATAAATCAGGCAAGGTCCCCATATTTCCAGCAAGGTCGCCACAAATCCAGCAAGGTCGCCATCTTTCCGTCAAGGTCGCCATAAATTCGGCAAGGTCGCCACAAATCCGGCAAGGTCGCCATAAAGCCGGCGAGGTAGCCATAAATCCGGCAAGGTCGCCACAAATCCAGCGAGGTCGCCATATTCTCGGCAAGGTCGCCATAAATCCGGCAAGGTCGCCACAAATCCGGCGAGATCGCCATATTTCCGGCAATGTCGCCACAATACCGGCAAGGTCGCCACAAATCCGGCGAGGTCGCCATATTTTCGGCAAGGTCGCTTCAAATCCGGCAAGGTCGCCACAAAAACGGCGAAGTCGCCATATTTCCGGCAAGGTCGTCATAAATCCGGCAAGGTCGCCACAATTCCGGCGAGGTCGCCATATTTCCGGCAAGGTCGCCATAAATCCGGCACGGTCGCCACAAATCAGGCGAGGTCGCCATATTTCCGGCAAGGTCGCCACAAATCCGGCAAGGTCGCCATAAATCCGGCGATTTCACCGTATTTCCGGCGAGGTCGCCATAAATCCGGCAAGGTCGCCACAAATCCGGCGAGGTCGCCTTATTTCCGGCAAGGTCTGCACAAATCCGGCAAGGTCGTCATAAATCCGGCAAGGTCGCTATATTTACGGCAAGGTCGCCATATTTCCGGCAAGGTCGCCACAAATCCGGCATTGTCGCCATATTTCCGACATGGTCGCCATAAATCCGGAAAGGTCGCCACAAATCCGGCAAGGTCGCCATATTTCCGGCAAGGTCGCCACAAATCCGGCAAGGTCGCCACAAATCCGACAAGGTCGCCATATTTCCGGCAAGGTCGCCATGAATCCGGCAAGGTCGCCACAAGTCCGGCGAGGTCGCCATATTTACGGCAAGGTCGCTATAAATCCGGCAAGGTCGCCACAAATCCGGCGAGGTCGCCATATTTCCGGCAAGGTCGCCATAAATCCGGCACGGTCGCCACAAATCAGGCCAGGTCGCCATATTTCCGGCAAGGTCGCCACAAATCCGGCAAGGTCGTCATAAATCCGGCAAGGTCGCCACAAATCCGGCAATGTCGCCATATTTCCAGCAAGGTCGCAATATTTCCGGCAAGGTCGCCACAAATCCGGCAAGGTCGCCATATTTCCGGCAAGGTCGCCATAAATCCGGCAAGGTCGCCATAAATCAGGCAAGGTCCCCATATTTCCAGCAAGGTCGCCACAAATCCAGCAAGGTCGCCATCTTTCCGTCAAGGTCGCCATAAATTCGGCAAGGTCGCCACAAATCCGGCAAGGTCGCCATAAAGCCGGCGAGGTAGCCATAAATCCGGCAAGGTCGCCACAAATCCAGCGAGGTCGCCATATTCTCGGCAAGGTCGCCATAAATCCGGCAAGGTCGCCACAAATCCGGCGAGATCGCCATATTTCCGGCAATGTCGCCACAATACCGGCAAGGTCGCCACAAATCCGGCGAGGTCGCCATATTTTCGGCAAGGTCGCTTCAAATCCGGCAAGGTCGCCACAAAAACGGCGAAGTCGCCATATTTCCGGCAAGGTCGTCATAAATCCGGCAAGGTCGCCACAAATCCGGCGAGGTCGCCATATTTCCGGCAAGGTCGCCATAAATCCGGCAAGGTCGCCACAAATCAGGCGAGGTCGCCATATTTCCGGCAAGGTCGCCACAAATCCGGCAAGGTCGCCATAAATCCGGCGATTTCACCGTATTTCCGGCGAGGTCGCCATAAATCCGGCAAGGTCGCCACAAATCCGGCGAGGTCGCCTTATTTCCGGCAAGGTCGGCACAAATCCGGCAAGGTCGTCATAAATCCGGCAAGGTCGCCACAAATCCGGCAATGGCGCCATATTTACGGAAAAGTCGCCATAAATCCGGCAAGGTCGCCACAAATACGGCAAGGTCCCCATATTTCCAGCATGGTCGCAATATATCTGGCAAGGCCGCCACAAACCCGGCAAGGTCGCCATATTTCCGGCAAGGTCGCCATAAATCCGGCAAGGTCGCCACAAATCCAGCAAGGTCGCTATATTTCCGGCAGGTCTCCATATTTCCGGCAAGGTAGCCACAAATCCGGCGAGGTCGCCATATTTCAGGCAAGGTCGCCATAAATCCGGCAAGGTCGTCATAAATGCGGCAAGGTCGCCAAAAATCCGGCGAGGTCCGCATATTTCCGGCAAGTTCGCCACAAATCCGGCAAGTTCGCCATAAATCCGGCAAGGTCGCCACAAATCCGGCAAGGTCGCCATATTTCCGGCAAGGTCGCCATAAATCCGGCAAGGTCACCACACATCCGGCAAGGGAGCCATATTTCCGGCAAGGTCGCCATAAATCCAGCAAAGTCGCCACAAATCCGGCGAGGTAGTCATATTTCCGGCAAGGTCGCCATAAATCCGGCAAGGTCCCCATATTTCCAGCAAGGTCGCAATATTTCCGGCAAGGTCGCCACAAATCCGGCAAGCTCGCCATATTCCCGGCAAGGTCGCCATAAATCCGGCAAGATCGCCACAAATCCGGCAAGGTCGCTATATTTCCGGCAAGGTCGCCATATTTCCGGCAAGGTCGCCACAAATCCGGCGAAGTCGCCATATTTCCGGCAAGGTCGTCATAAATCCGGCAACGGCTCCACAAATCCGGCGAGATCGCCATATTTCCGGCAAGGTCGCCATAAATCCGGCACGGTCGCCACAAATCAGGCGAGGTCGCCATATATCCGGCAAGGTCGCCACAAGTCCGGCGAGCTCGCCATATTTCCGGCAAGGTCGCCACAAATCCGGCAAGGTAGTCATAAATCCGGCAAGGTCGCCTCAAACCCGGCAATGGCGCCATATTTCCGGAAAAGTCGCCATAAATCCGGCAAGGTCGTCACAAATACGGCAAGGTCCCCATATTTCCAGCATGGTCGCAATATGTCCGGCAAGGTCGCCACAAATCCGGCATGGTCGCCATATTTCCGGCAAGGTCGGAATAAATCCGGCAAGGTCGCCACAAATCCGATAAGGTCGCTATATTTACGGCAAGGTCGCCATATTTCCGGCAAGGTCGCCACAAATCCCGCAAGGTCGTCATAAATCCGGCAAGTTCGCCACAAATCCGGCAAGTTCGCCAGAAATCCGGCGAGGTCCCCACAAATCCGGCAATGTCGCCATATTTCCGGCAAGGTCGCCATAAATCCGGCAAGGTCGCCACAAATCCGGCGATGTCGCCATATTTCCGGCAAGGTCGCCATAAATCCGGCAATGGCGCCATATTTCCGGAAAAGTCGCCATAATTCCGGCAAGGTCGCCACAAATACGGCAAGGTCCCCATATTTCCAGCATGGTCGCAATATATCCGGCAAGGTCACCACAAATCCGGCAAGGTCGCCATATTTCCGGCAAGGTCGCCATAAATCCGGCAAGGTCGCCACAAATCCGGCAAGGTCGCCATATTTCCGACAAGGTCGCCATAAATCCGGCAAGGTCGCCACAATTGCGGTAAGGTCGCTATATTTACGGCAAGGCCGCCATATTTCCGGCAAGGTCGCCAAAAATCCGGCAAGGTCGCCATATTTCCGACAAGGTCGCCATAAATCCGGAAAGCGCCACAAATCCGGCAAGGTCCCCATATTTCCAGAAAGTTCGCAATATTTCCGGCAAGGTCGCCACAAACCCGGCAAGGTCGCCATATTTCCGGCAAGGTCGCCATAAATCCGGCAAGGTCGCCATAAATCCGGTAAGGTCGCTATATTTACGGCAAGTTCGCCATATTTCCGGCAAGGTCGCCACACATCCGGCAAGGTCGCCATATTTACGACAAGGTCGCCATGAATCCAGAAAGATCGCCACAAATCCGGGAAGGTCGATATATTTGTGGCAAGGTCGCCATACATCCGGCAAGGTCGCCACAAATCCGGCGAGGTCGACATATTTTCGGCAAGGTCGCCATATATCCGGCAAGGTCGCCACAACTCTAGCGTGGTCTCCATATTTCCGGCAAGGTGGCCATAAAACCGGCGAGGTCGCCACGAATCCAGCGAGGTCGCCATATTTCCGGCAAGTTCGCCATAAATCTGGCGAGGTCGCCATAATTCCGGCAAGGTTGCAGTATTTCAGGCAAGGTCGCCATAAATCCGGCGAGGTCGCCATATTTCCGGCAAGGTCGCCATATTACCGGCAAGGTCGCCATAAATCCGGCGAGGTCGCCATATTACCGGCAATGTCGCCATAAATCCGGCAAGGTCACCATCAATCCGGCGAGGTCGCCATATTTCCGGCAAGGCCAGCACAAATCCGGCAAGGTAGCGATAAATCCGGCGAGGTCGCCATATTTCCGTCAAGGTCGCCACAAATCCGGCAAGGTCGCCATAAATCTGGCGATTTCGCCATATTTCTGGCGTGGTCGCCACAAATCCGGCGAGGTCGCCCTTTTTCCGGCAAGGTCGCCACAAATGCGGTAAGATCGCTATATTTCCGGCAATGTCGCAATATTTCCGGGAAGGTCGCCACAAACCCGGCAAGGTCGCCATATTTCCGGCAAGATCGCCATAAATCCGGCAAGGTCGCCACAAATCCGGTAAGGTCGCTATATTTACGGCAAGGTCGCCACAAACCCGGGAAGGTCGCCATATTTCGGCAAGGTCGCCATAAATGCGGCAAGGTCGCCACAAATCCGGTAAGGTCGTATATTTACGGCAAGGTCGCCATATTTCCGGCAAGGTCGCCACAAATCCGGCAAGGTCGCCATATTTCCGGCAAGGTCGCCATAAATCCGGCACGGTCGCCACAAATCAGGCGAGGTCGCCACAAATACGGCAAGGTCCCCATATTTCCAGCATGGTCGCAATATGTCCGGCAAGGTCGCCAGAAATCCGGCGAGGTCCCCATATTTCCGGCGTTCGCCACAAATCCGGCAAGTTCGCCATAAATCCGGCAAGGTCGCCACAAATCCGGCAATGTCGCCATATTTCCGGCAAGGTCGCCATAAATCCGGCAAGGTCACCACACAACCGGCAAGTTCGCCATATTTCCGGCAAGGTCGACATAAATCCAGCAACGTCGCCACATATCCGGCGAGGTAGTCATATTTCCGGCAAGGTCGCCATAAATCCGGCAATGGCGCCATATTTCCGGAAAAGTCGCCATAAATCCGGCAAGGTCTCCACAAATACGGCAAGGTCCCCATATTCCAGCATGGTCGCAATATATCCGGCAAGGTCACCACAAATCCGGCAAGGTCGCCATATTTCCGGCAAGGTCGCCATAAATCCGGCAAGGTCGCCACAAATCCGACAAGGTCGCCATATTTCCGGCAAGGTCGCCATAAATCCGGCAAGGTCGCCACAAATCCGGTAAGGTCGCTATATTTACGGCAAGGTCGCCATATTTCAGGCAAGGTCGCCAAAAATCCGGCAAGGTCGCCATATTTCCGACAAGGTCGCCATAAATCCCGAAAGATCGCCACAAATCCGGCAAGGTCGACATATTTGTGGCAAGGTCGCCATACATCCGGCAAGGTCGCCACAAATCCGGCGAGGTCGATATATTTTCGGCAAGGTCGCCATAAATCCGGCAAGGTCGCCACAAATCCGGCTAGATCCCCATATTTCCAGCAAGGTCGCAATATTTCCGGCAAGGTCGCCACAAACCCGGCAAGGTCGCCATATTTCCGGCAAGGTCGCCATAAATCCGGCAAGGTCGCCACAAATCCGGTAAGGTCGCTATATTTACGGCGTTCGCCATATTTCGGGCAAGGTGGCCACAAATCCGGCAAGGTCGCCATATTTCCGACAAGGTCGCCATAAATCCGGAAAGATCGCCACAAATCGGGCAAGGTCGACATATTTGTGGCAAGGTCGCCATACATCCGGCAAGGTCGCCACAAATCCGGCGAGGTCGACATATTTTCGGCAAGGTCGCCATATATCCGGCAAGGTCGCCACAAATCTAGCGAGGTCTCCATATTTCCGGCAAGGTGGCCATAAATCCGGCGAGGTCGCCACAAATCCGGCGAGGTCGCCATATTTCCGGCAAGGTCGCCATAAATCCGGCGATTTGTGGCGATTTTTCCGGATTCATGGCGAACTTGCCGTTTATGGCGACCTTGCCGGAAATATGGCGACCTTGCCGGGTTTATGGCGACCTTCCCGGAAATATTGCGACCTTGCTGGATATATGGGCACCTTGCCGGATTTGTGGCGTCCTTGCCGGAAATATGGCGACATTGCCGGAAATATAGCGACCTTGCCGGATATGTGGCGACCTTGCCGGAAATATTGCGACCTCGCCGGATTTGTGGCGACCTTGCCGGATTTATGGCGACCTTGCCACATATATATCGACCTTGCCGGATTTGTGGCGATTTTTCCGGATTCATGGCGAACTTGCCGTTAATATAGCGACCTTGCCGGATTTGTGCCGACCTTGCCGGAAATATGGCGACCTCGCCGGATTTGTGGCGATCTTTCCGGATTTGTGACGACCTTGTCGGAAATATGGCGACCTTGCCGGATTTGTGGCGACCTTGCCGGAAATATGGCGAACTTGCCGTTAATATAGCGACCTTACCGGATTTGTGGCGACCTTGCCGGATTTATGGCTACCTTGCCGGAAATATGGCGACCTTGCCGGATTTGTGGCGAGCTTGCCGGAAATATTGCGACCTTGCTGGAAATATGGGGACCTTGCCGGATTTGTGGCGACCTTGCCGGATTTATGGCGACCTTGCCGGAAATATGGCGACCTCGCCGGATTTATGGCCACCTTGCCGGTAATATGGCGACCTTGCCGAAAATATGGCGACCTCGCCATATTTCCAGCATGGTCGCAATATGTCCGGCAAGGTCGCCACAAATCCGGCAAGGTCGCCATATTTCCGGCAAGATCGCCATAAATCCGGCAAGGTCGCCACAAATCCGGCAATGGCGCTATATTTCCGGCAAGGTCGCCATATTTCCGGCAAGGTCGCCACAAATCCGCCGATGTCGCCATATATCAGGCAAGGTCGCCATAAATCCGGCAAGGTCGTCATTAATCCTGCAAGGTCGCCAGAAATCCGGCAAGGTCCCCATATTTACGGCAAGTTTTCCACAAATCCGGCGAGGTCGCCATATATCAGGCAAGGTCGCCATAAATCCGGCAAGGTCGTCATAAATCCGGCAAGGTCGCCAGAAATCCGGCGAGGTCCCCATATTTCCGGCAAGTTCGCCACAAATCCGGCAAGTTCGCCATAAATCCGGCAAGGTCGCCACAAATCCGGCAATGTCGCCATATTTCCGGCAAGGTCGCCATAAATCCGGCAAGGTCGCCACACATGCGGCAACGTCGCCATATTTCCGGCAAGGTCGCCATAGATCCAGCAACGTCGCCACAAATCCGGCGAGGTAGTCATATATCCGGCAAGGTCGCCATAAATTCGGCAATGGCGACATATTTCCGGAAAAGTCGCCATAAATCCGGCAAGGTCGCCACAAATACGGCAAGGTCCCCATATTTCCAGCATGGTCGCAATATATCCGGCAAGGTCACCACAAATCCGGCAAGGTCGCCATATTTCCGGCAAGGTCGCCATAAATCCGGCAAGGTCGCCACAAATCCGGCAAGGTCGCCATATTTCCGGCAAGGTCGCCATAAATCCGGCAAGGTCGCCACAAATCCGGTAAGGTCGCTATATTTACGGCAAGGTCGCCATATTCCCGGCAGGGTCGCCAAAAATCCGGCAACGTCGCCATATTTCCGGCAAGGTCGATATAAATCCGGCAAGGTCGCCACACATCCGGTAAGGTCGCTATATTTACGTCAAGTTCGCCATATTTCCGGCAAGGTGGCCACAAATCCGGCCATGTCGCCATATTTCCGACAAGGTCGCCATAAATCCGGAAAGACCGACACAAATCCGGCAAGGTCGACATATTTGTGGCAAGATCGCCATACATCCGGCAAGGTCGCCACAAATCCGGCGAGGTCGACATATTTTCGGCAAGGTCGCCATATATCCGGCACGGTCGCCACAAATCTAGCGAGGTCGCCATATTTCCGGCAAGGTCGCCACAAATCTGTCGAGGTCGCCATAATTCCGGCAAAGTCGCCATATTTCAGGCAAGGTCGCCATAAATCCGGCGAGGTCGCCATATTTCCGGCAAGGTCGCCATAAATCCGGCAAGGTCGCCACAAATCCGTCAAGGTCCCCATATTTCCAGCAAGGTCGCAATATTTCCGGCATGGTCGCCACAATCCCGGCAAAGTCGCCATATTTCCGGCAAGGTCGCCATAAATCCGGCAAGGTCGCCACAAATCCGGTAAGGTCGCTATATTTACGGAAAGTTCGCCATACTTCCGGCAAGGTCGCCACAAATCCGGGAAGGTCGCCATATTTCCGACAAGGTCGCCATAAATCCGGAAAGATCGCCACAAATCCGGCGAGGTCGCCATATTTCCGGCAAGGTCGGCACAAGTCCGGCAAGGTAGCGATAAATCCGGCGAGGTCGCCATATTTCCGGCAAGGTCGCCACAAATCCGGCAAGGTCCCCATATTTCCAGCAAGGTCGCAATATTTCCGGGAATGTCGCCACAAACCCGGCAAGGTCGCCATATTTCCGGCAAGGTCGCCATAAATCCGGCAAGGTCGCCACAAATCCGGTAAGGTCGCTATATTTAAGGCAAGGTCGCCATATTTCCGGCAAGGTCGCCACAAATCCGGCAAGGTCGCCATATTTCCGACAAGGTCGCCAAAAATCCGGAAAGATCGCCACAAATCCGGCAAGGTCGACATATTTGTGGCAAGGTCGCCATACATCCGGCAAGGTCGCCACAAACCGGCGAGGTCGACATATTTTCGGCAAGGTCGCCATAAATCCGGCAAGGTCGCCACAAATCCGGCAAGGTCCCCATATTTCCAGCAAGGTCGCAATATTTCCGGCAATGTCGACACAAACCATATTTCCGGCAAGGTCGCCATATTTTCGGCAAAGTCGCCATAAATCCGGCAAGGTCGCCACAAATCCGATAAGGTCGCTATATTTCCGGCAAGGTCGCCATATTTCCGGCAAGGTCGCCACAAATCCGGCAAGGTCGCTATATTTCCGGCAATGTCGCCATATTTACGGCAAGGTCGCCACAAATCCGGCAAGGTCCCCATATTTCCAGCAAGGTCGCAATATTTCCGGGAATGTCGCCACAAACCCGGCAAGGTCGCCATATTTCCGGCAAGGTCGCCGTAAATCCGGCAATGTCGCCACAAATCCGGTAAGGTCGCTATATTTACGGCAAGGTCGCCATGTTTCCGGCAAGGTCGCCACAAATCCGGCGAGGTCGACATAGTTTCGGCAAGGTCGCCATAAATCCGGCAAGTTCGCCACAAATCCGGCGAGGTAGTCATATTTCCGGCAAGGTCGCCATAAATTCGGCAATGGCGACATATTTCTGGAAAAGTCGCCATAAATCCGGCAAGGTCGCCACAAATACGGCAAGGTCCCCATATTTCCAGCATGGTCGCAATATATCCGGCAAGGTCACCACAAATCCGGCAAGGTCGCCATATTTCCGGCAAGGTCGCCATAAATCCGGCAAGGTCGCCACAAATCCGGCAAGGTCGCCATATTTCCGGCAAGGTCGCCATAAATCCGGCAAGGTCGCCACAAATCCGGTAAGGTCGCTATATTTACGGCAAGGTCGCCATATTCCCGGCAGGGTCGCCAAAAATCCGGCAACGTCGCCATATTTCCGGCAAGGTCGATATAAATCCGGCAAGGTCGCCACACATCCGGTAAGGTCGCTATATTTACGTCAAGTTCGCCATATTTCCGGCAAGGTGGCCACAAATCCGGCCATGTCGCCATATTTCCGACAAGGTCGCCATAAATCCGGAAAGACCGACTCAAATCCGGCAAGGTCGACATATTTGTGGCAAGATCGCCATACATCCGGCAAGGTCGCCACAAATCCGGCGAGGTCGACATATTTTCGGCAAGGTCGCCATATATCCGGCACGGTCGCCACAAATCTAGCGAGGTCGCCATATTTCCGGCAAGGTCGCCACAAATCTGTCGAGGTCGCCATAATTCCGGCAAAGTCGCCATATTTCAGGCAAGGTCGCCATAAATCCGGCGAGGTCGCCATATTTCCGGCAAGGTCGCCATAAATCCGGCAAGGTCGCCACAAATCCGTCAAGGTCCCCATATTTCCAGCAAGGTCGCAATATTTCCGGCATGGTCGCCACAATCCCGGCAAAGTCGCCATATTTCCGGCAAGGTCGCCATAAATCCGGCAAGGTCGCCACAAATCCGGTAAGGTCGCTATATTTACGGAAAGTTCGCCATACTTCCGGCAAGGTCGCCACAAATCCGGGAAGGTCGCCATATTTCCGACAAGGTCGCCATAAATCCGGAAAGATCGCCACAAATCCGGCGAGGTCGCCATATTTCCGGCAAGGTCGGCACAAGTCCGGCAAGGTAGCGATAAATCCGGCGAGGTCGCCATATTTCCGGCAAGGTCGCCACAAATCCGGCAAGGTCCCCATATTTCCAGCAAGGTCGCAATATTTCCGGGAATGTCGCCACAAACCCGGCAAGGTCGCCATATTTCCGGCAAGGTCGCCATAAATCCGGCAAGGTCGCCACAAATCCGGTAAGGTCGCTATATTTAAGGCAAGGTCGCCATATTTCCGGCAAGGTCGCCACAAATCCGGCAAGGTCGCCATATTTCCGACAAGGTCCCCAAAAATCCGGAAAGATCGCCACAAATCCGGCAAGGTCGACATATTTGTGGCAAGGTCGCCATACATCCGGCAAGGTCGCCACAAACCGGCGAGGTCGACATATTTTCGGCAAGGTCGCCATAAATCCGGCAAGGTCGCCACAAATCCGGCAAGGTCCCCATATTTCCAGCAAGGTCGCAATATTTCCGGCAATGTCGACACAAACCATATTTCCGGCAAGGTCGCCATATTTTCGGCAAAGTCGCCATAAATCCGGCAAGGTCGCCACAAATCCGATAAGGTCGCTATATTTCCGGCAAGGTCGCCATATTTCCGGCAAGGTCGCCACAAATCCGGCAAGGTCGCTATATTTCCGGCAATGTCGCCATATTTACGGCAAGGTCGCCACAAATCCGGCAAGGTCCCCATATTTCCAGCAAGGTCGCAATATTTCCGGGAATGTCGCCACAAACCCGGCAAGGTCGCCATATTTCCGGCAAGGTCGCCGTAAATCCGGCAATGTCGCCACAAATCCGGTAAGGTCGCTATATTTACGGCAAGGTCGCCATATTTCCGGCAAGGTCGCCACAAATCCGGCGAGGTCGACATAGTTTCGGCAAGGTCGCCATAAATCCGGCAAGGACGCCACAAATCCGGCAAGGTCCCCATATTTCCAGCAAGGTCGCCATATTTCCGGCAAGATCGCCACAAATCCGGCAAGGTAGCCATATTTCCGACAAGATCTCCATAAATCCGGAAAGATCGCCACAAATCCGGCAAGGTCGACATATTTGTGGCAAGGTCGCCATACATCCGGCAAGGTCGCCACAAATCAGGCGAGGTCGACATGTTTTCGGCAAGGTCGCCATAAATCCGGCGAGGTCGCCACAAATCCGGCGAGGTCCCCATATTTCCGGCAAGGTCGCCATAAATCTGGCGAGGTCGCCTTAATTCCGGCAAGGTCGCCATATTTCAGGCAAGGTCGCCATAAATCCGGCGAGGTCGCCATATTTCCGGCAAGTTCGCCATATTACCGGCAAGGTCGCCATAAATCCGGCGAGGTCGCCATATTTCCGGCAAGGTCGCCACAAATCCGGCAAGGTCGCCATATTTCCGACAAGGACGCCATAAATCCGGAAAGATCGCCACAAATCCGGCAAGGTCGACATAATTGTGGCAAGGTCGCCATACATCCGGCAAGGTCGCCACAAAGAAGGGTTTCGGCCCGAAACGTTACCTATTTCCTTCGATCCATAGATGCTGCTGCACCCGCTGAGTTTCTCCAGCATTTTTGTGTAAGGTCGCCACAAATCCGGCGAGGTCGACATATTTCCGGCAAGATCGCCACAAATCCGGCAAGGTCGCCATATTTCCGACAAGATCGCCATAAATCCGGAAAGATCGCCACAAATCCGGCAAGGTCGACATATTTGTGGGAAGGTCGCCATACATCCGGCAAGGTCGCCACAAATCCGGCGAGGTCGACATATTTTCGGCAAGGTCGCCATAAATCCGGCGAGGTCGCCACAAATCCGGCGAGGTCGCCATATTTCCGGCAAGGTCGCCATAAATCTGGCGAGGTCGCCTTAATTCCGGCAAGGTCGCCATATTTCAGGCAAGGTCGCCATAAATCCGGCGAGGTCGCCATATTTCCGGCATGGTCGCCATATTACCGGCAAGGTCGCCATAAATCCGGCGATTTCGCCATATTTCCGGCGTGGTCGCCACAAATCCGGCGAGGTCGCCCTTTTTCCGGCAAGGTCGCCATAAATCCGACAAGGTCGTCATAAATCCGGCAAGGTCGCCTCAAATCCGGCAAGGTCGCCATATTTTCTGCAAAGTCGCCATAAATCCGGCAAGGTCGCCACAAATCCGGCAAGGTCCCCATATTTCCAGCAAAGTCGCCATATTTCCGGCAAGATCGCGACAAATCCGGCAATGTCGCCATATTTCCGGCAATGTCGCCATAAATCCGGCAAGGTCGCCATAAATCCGGCGAGGTCGCCACAAATCCGGCGAGGTCGCCATATTTCCGGGAAGGTCGCCATAAATCTGGGGAGGTCGCCATAATTCCGGCGATTTCGCCATATTTCCGGCGTGGTCGCCACAAATCCGGCGAGGTCGCCCTTTTTCCGGCAAGGTCGCCACAAATCCGACAAGGTCGTCATAAATCCGGCAAGGTCGCCTCAAATCCGGCAAGGTCGCTATATTTACGGCAAGGTCGCCATATTTCCGGCAAGGTCGCCACAAATCCGGCGAGGTCGACATAGTTTCGGCAAGGTCGCCATAAATCCGGCAAGGACGCCACAAATCCGGCAAGGTCCCCATATTTCCAGCAAGGTCGCCATATTTCCGGCAAGATCGCCACGAATCCGGCAAGGTAGCCATATTTCCGACAAGATCTCCATAAATCCGGAAAGATCGCCACAAATCCGGCAAGGTCGACATATTTGTGGCAAGGTCGCCATACATCCGGCAAGGTCGCCACAAATCAGGCGAGGTCGACATGTTTTCGGCAAGGTCGCCATAAATCCGGCGAGGTCGCCACAAATCCGGCGAGGTCGCCATATTTCCGGCAAGGTCGCCATAAATCTGGCGAGGTCGCCTTAATTCCGGCAAGGTCGCCATATTTCAGGCAAGGTCGCCATAAATCCGGCGAGGTCGCCATATTTCCGGCAAGTTCGCCATATTACCGGCAAGGTCGCCATAAATCCGGCGATTTCGCCATATTTCTGGCGTGGTCGCCACAAATCCGGCGAGGTCGCCCTTTTTCCGGCAAGGTCGCCATAAATCCGGCAATGTCGCCACAAATCCGGTAAGGTCGCTATATTTACGGCAAGGTCGCCATATTTCCGGCAAGGTCGCCACAAATCCGGCAAGGTCGCCATATTTCCGACAAGGACGCCATAAATCCGGAAAGATCGCCACAAATCCGGCAAGGTCGACATAATTGTGGCAAGGTCGCCATACATCCGGCAAGGTCGCCACAAATCCGGCGAGGTCGACATATTTTCGGCAAGGTCGCCATAAATTCGGCAAGGACGCCACAAATCCGGCAAGGTCCCCATATTTCCAGCAAGGTCGCCATATTTCCGGCAAGATCGCCACAAATCCGGCAAGGTCGCCATATTTCCGACAAGATCGCCATAAATCCGGAAAGATCGCCACAAATCCGGCAAGGTCGACATATTTGTGGCAAGGTCGCCATACATCCGGCAAGGTCGCCACAAATCCGGCGAGGTCGACATATTTTCGGCAAGGTCGCCATAAATCCGGCGAGGTCGCCACAAATCCGGCGAGGTCGCCATATTTCCGGCAAGGTCGCCATAAATCTGGCGAGGTCGCCTTAATTCCGGCAAGGTCGCCATATTTCAGGCAAGGTCGCCATAAATCCGGCGAGGTCGCCATATTTCCGGCATGGTCGCCATATTACCGGCAAGGTCGCCATAAATACGGCGATTTCGCCATATTTCCGGCGTGGTCGCCACAAATCCGGCGAGGTCGCCCTTTTTCCGGCAAGGTCGCCATAAATCCAACAAGGTCGTCATAAATCCGGCAAGGTCGCCTCAAATCCGGCAAGTTCGCCATATTTTCTGCAAAGTCGCCATAAATCCGGCAAGGTCGCCTCAAATCCGGCAAGGTCGCCATATTTTCTGCAAAGTCGCCATAAATCCGGCAAGGTCGCCACAAATCCGGCAAGGTCCCCATATTTCCAGCAAAGTCGCCATATTTCCGGCAAGATCGCCACAAATCCGGCAAGGTCGCCATATTTCCGGCAATGTCGCCATAAATCCGGCAAGGTCGCCATAAATCCGGCGAGGTCGCCACAAATCCGGCGAGGTCGCCATATTTCCGGGAAGGTCGCCATAAATCTGGGGAGGTCGCCATAATTCCGGCAAGGTCGCCATATTTCAGGCAAGGTCGCCATAAATCCGGCGAGGTCGCCATATTTCCGGCAACGTCGCCATATTACCGGCAAGGTCGCCATAAATCAGGCGAGGTCGCCATATTTCCGGCAAGGTCGCCATAAATCCGGCAAGGTCGCCACAAATCCGGCAAGGTCCACATATTTCCAGCAAGGTCGCAATATTTCCGGGAATGTCGCCACAAACCCGGCAAGGTCGCCATATTTCCGGCAAGGTCGCCATAAATCCGGCAATGTCGCCACAAATCCGGCAAGGTAGCCATATTTCCGACAAGGACGCCATAAATCCGGAAAGAACGCCACAAATCCGGCAAGGTCGACATATTTGTGGCAAGGTCGCCATACATCCGGCAAGGTCGCCACAAATCCGGCGAGGTCGACATATGTCCGGCGTGGTCGCCACAAATCCGGCGAGGTCGCCCTTTTTCCGGCAAGGTCGCCACAAATCCGACAAGCTCGTCATAAATCCGGCAAGGTCGCCTCAAATCCGGCAAGGTAGCCATATTTCCGACAAGGACGCCATAAATCCGGAATGATCGCCACAAATCCGGCAAGGTCGACATATTTGTGGCAAGGTCGCCATACATCCGGCAAGGTCGCCATAAATCCGGCGATTTCGCCATATTTCCGGCGTGGTCGCCACAAATCCGGCGAGGTCGCCCTTTTTCCGGCAAGGTCGCCACAAATCCGACAAGGTCGTCATAAATCCGGCAAGGTCGCCTCAAATCCGGCAAGGTCGCCATATTTTCGGCAAAGTCGCCATAAATCCGGCAAGGTCGCCACAAATCCGGCAAGGTCACCATGTTTCCAGCAAGGTCGGAATATTTCCGGCAAGTTCGCCGTAAATCCGGCAATGTCGCCACAAATCCGGTAAGGTCGCTATATTTACGGCAAGGTCGCCATATTTCCGGCAAGGTCGCCACAAATCCGGCGAGGTCGACATAGTTTCGGCAAGGTCGCCATAAATCCGGCAAGGACGCCACAAATCCGGCAAGGTCCCCATATTTCCAGCAAGGTCGCCATATTTCCGGCAAGATCGCCACAAATCCGGCAAGGTAGCCATATTTCCGACAAGATCTCCATAAATCCGGAAAGATCGCCACAAATCCGGCAAGGTCGACATATTTGTGGCAAGGTCGCCATACATCCGGCAAGGTCGCCACAAATCAGGCGAGGTCGACATGTTTTCGGCAAGGTCGCCATAAATCCGGCGAGGTCGCCACAAATCCGGCGAGGTCGCCATATTTCCGGCAAGGTCGCCATAAATCTGGCGAGGTCGCCTTAATTCCGGCAAGATCGCCATATTTCAGGCAAGGTCGCCATAAAACCGGCGAGGTCGCCATATTTCCGGCAAGTTCGCCATATTACCGGCAAGGTCGCCATAAATCCGGCGATTTCGCCATATTTCCGGCGTGGTCGCCACAAATCCGGCGAGGTCGCCCTTTTTCCGGCAAGGTCGCCATAAATCCGGCAATGTCGCCACAAATCCGGTAAGGTCGCTATATTTACGGCAAGGTCGCCATATTTCCGGCAAGATCGCCACAAATCCGGCAAGGTCGCCATATATCCGACAAGATCGCCATAAATCCGGAAAGATCGCCACAAATCCGACAAGGTCGACATATTTGTGGCAAGGTCGCCATACATCCGGCAAGGTCGCCACAAATCCGGCGAGGTCGACATATTTTCGGCAAGGTCGCCATAAATCCGGCGAGGTCGCCACAAATCCGGCGAGGTCGCCATATTTCCGGCAAGGTCGCCATAAATCTGGCGAGGTCGCCTTAATTCCGGCAAGGTCGCCATATTTCAGGCAAGTTCGCCATAAATCCGGCGAGGTCGCCATATTTCCGGCATGGTCGCCATATTACCGGCAAGGTCGCCATAAATCCGGCGATTTCGCCATATTTCCGGCGTGGTCGCCACAAATCCGGCGAGGTCGCCCTTTTTCCGGCAAGGTCGCCATAAATCCGACAAGGTCGTCATAAATCCGGCAAGGTCGCCTCAAATCCGGCAAGGTCGCCATATTTTCTGCAAAGTCGCCATAAATCCGGCAATGTCGCCACAAATCCGGTATGGTCGCTATATTTACGGCAAGGTCGCCATATTTCCGGCAAGGTCGCCACAAATCCGGCAAGGTAGCCATATTTCCGACAAGGACGCCATAAATCCGGAAAGATCGCCACAAATCCGGCAAGGTCGACATATTTGTGGCAAGGTCGCCATACATCCGGCAAGGTCGCTACAAATCCGGCGAGGTCGACATATGTCCGGCGTGGTCGCCACAAATCCGGCGAGGTCGCCCTTTTTCCGGCAAGGTCGCCACAAATCCGACAAGGTCGTCATAAATCCGGCAAGGTCGCGTCAAATCCGGCAAGGTAGCCATATTTCCGACAAGGACGCCATAAATCCGGAATGATCGCCACAAATCCGGCAAGGTCGACATATTTGTGGCAAGGTCGCCATACATCCGGCAAGGTCGCCATAAATCCGGCGATTTCGCCATATTTCCGGCGTGGTCGCCACAAATCCGGCGAGGTCGCCCTTTTTCCGGCAAGGTCGCCACAAATCCGACAAGGTCGTCATAAATCCGGCAAGGTCGCCTCAAATCCGGCAAGGTCGCCATATTTTCGGCAAAGTCGCCATAAATCCGGCAAGGTCGCCACAAATCCGGCGAGGTCGCCATATTTCCGGCAAGGTCGCCATAAATCTGGCGAGGTCTCCTTAATTCCGGCAAGGTCGCCATATTTCAGGCAAGGTCGCCATAAATCCGGCGAGGTCGCCATATTTCCGGCAAGTTCGCCATATTACCGGCAAGGTCGCCATAAATCCGGCGATTTCGCCATATTCCGGCGTGGTCGCCACAAATCCGGCGAGGTCGCCCTTTTTCCGGCAAGGTCGCCATAAATCCGGCAATGTCGCCACAAATCCGGTAAGGTCGCTATATTTACGGCAAGGTCGCCATATTTCCGGCAAGGTCGCCACAAATCCGGCAAGGTCGCCATATTTCCGACAAGGACGCCATAAATCCGGAAAGATCGCCACAAATCCGGCAAGGTCGACATAATTGTGGCAAGGTCGCCATACATCCGGCAAGGTCGCCACAAATCCGGCGAGGTCGACATATTTTCGGCAAGGTCGCCATAAATTCGGCAAGGACGCCACAAATCCGGCAAGGTCCCCATATTTCCAGCAAGGTCGCCATATTTCCGGCAAGATCGCCACAGATCCGGCAAGGTCGCCATATTTCCGACAAGATCGCCTTAAATCCGGAAAGATCGCCACAAATCCGGCAAGGTCGACATATTTGTGGCAAGGTCGCCATACATCCGGCAAGGTCGCCACAAATCCGGCGAGGTCGACATATTTTCGGCAAGGTCGCCATAAATCCGGCGAGGTCGCCACAAATCCGGCGAGGTCGCCATATTTCCGGCTAGGTCGCCATAAATCTGGCGAGGTCGCCTTAATTCCGGCAAGGTCGCCATATTTCAGGCAAGGTCGCCATAAATCCGGCGAGGTCGCCATATTTCCGGCATGGTCGCCATATTCCCGGCAAGGTCGCCATAAATCCGGCGATTTCGCCATATTTCCGGCGTGGTCGCCACAAATCCGGCGAGGTCGCCCTTTTTCCGGCAAGGTCGCCATAAATCCGACAAGGTCGTCATAAATCCGGCAAGGTCGCCTCAAATCCGGCAAGGTCGCCATATTTTCTGCAAAGTCGCCATAAATCCGGCAAGGTCGCCACAAATCCGGCAAGGTCCCCATATTTCCAGCAAAGTCGCCATATTTCCGGCAAGATCGCCACAAATCCGGCAAGGTCGCCATATTTCCGGCAATGTCGCCATAAATCCGGCAAGGTCGCCATAAATCCGGCGAGGTCGCCACAAATCCGGCGAGGTCGCCATATTTCCGGGAAGGTCGCCATAAATCTGGGGAGGTCGCCATAATTCCGGCAAGGTCGCCATATTTCAGGCAAGGTCGCCATAAATCCGGCGAGGTCGCCATATTTCCGGCAACGTCGCCATATTACCGGCAAGGTCGCCATAAATCAGGCGAGGTCGCCATATTTCCGGCAAGGTCGCCATAAATCCGGCAAGGTCGTCACAAATCCGGCAAGGTCCACATATTTCCAGCAAGGTCGCAATATTTCCGGGAATGTCGCCACAAACCCGGCAAGGTCGCCATATTTCCGGCAAGGTCGCCATAAATCCGGCAATGTCGCCACAAATCCGGTATGGTCGCTATATTTACGGCAAGGTCGCCATATTTCCGGCAAGGTCGCCACAAATCCGGCAAGGTAGCCATATTTCCGACAAGGACGCCATAAATCCGGAAAGATCGCCACAAATCCGGCAAGGTCGACATATTTGTGGCAAGGTCGCCATACATCCGGCAAGGTCGCCACAAATCCGGCGAGGTCGACATATGTCCGGCGTGGTCGCCACAAATCCGGCGAGGTCGCCCTTTTTCCGGCAAGGTCGCCACAAATCCGACAAGGTCGTCATAAATCCGGCAAGGTCGCCTCAAATCCGGCAAGGTAGCCATATTTCCGACAAGGACGCCATAAATCCGGAATGATCGCCACAAATCCGGCAAGGTCGACAGATTTTCGGTAAGGTCGCCATAAATCCAGCAAGGTCGCCACAAATCCGGCAAGGTCCCCATATTTCCAGCAAGGTCGCCATATTTCCGGCAAGATCGCCACAAATCCGGCAAGGTCGACATATTTGTGGCAAGGTCGCCATACATCCGGCAAGGTCGCCACAAATCCGGCGAGGTCGACATATTTTCGGCAAGGTCGCCATAAATCCGGCGAGGTCGCCACAAATCCGGCGAGGTCGCCATATTTCCGGCAAGGTCGCCATAAATCTGGCGAGGTCGCCTTAATTCCGGCAAGGTCGCCATATTTCAGGCAAGGTCGCCATAAATCCGGGGAGGTCGCCATATTTCCGGCAAGGTCGCCATATTACCGGCAAGGTCGCCATAAATCCGGTGAGGTCGCCATATTTCCGGCAAGGTCGCCACAAATCCGGCAAGGTCGCCATATTTCCGAAAAGGTCGCCATAAATCCGGAAAGATCGCCACAAATCCGGCACGGTCGACATATTTGTGGCTAGGTCGCCATACATCCGGCAAGGTCGCCACAAATCCGGCGAGGTCGACATATTTTCGGCAAGGTCGCCATAAATCCGGCAAGGTCGCCACAAACCAGGCAAGGTCCCCATATTCCCAGCAAGGTCGCAATAATTCCGGCAATGTCGACACAAACCCGCCAAGGTCGCCATATTTCCGGCAAGGTCGCAATAAATCCGGCAAGGTCGCCACAAATCCGGTAAGGTCGCTATATTTATGGCAAGGTCGCCATATTTCCGGCAAGGTCGCCACAAATCCGGCAAGGTCGCTATATTTCCGGCAATGTCGCCATATTTCCGGCAAGGTCGCCACAAATCCGGCAAGGACCCCATATTTCCAGCAAGGTCGCAATATTTCCGGGAATGTCGCCACAAACCCGGCAAGGTCGCCATATTTCCGGCAAGGTCGCCATAAATCCGGCAATGTCGCCACAAATCCGGTAAGGTCGCTATATTTACGGCAAGGTCGCCATATTCCCGGCAAGGTCGCCACAAATCCGGCAAGGTCGCCATATTTCCGACAAGGACGCCATAAATCCGGAAAGATCGCCACAAATCCGGCAAGGTCGACATAATTGTGGGAAGGTCGCCATACATCCGGCAAGGTCGCCACAAATCCGGCGAGGTCGACATATTTTCGGCAAGGTCGCCATAAATCCGGCAAGGACGCCACAAATCCGGCAAGGTCCCCATATTTCCAGCAAGGTCGCCATATTTCCGGGAAGATCGCCACAAATCCGGCAAGGTCGCCATTTTTCCGACAAGATCGCCATAAATCCGAATAGATCGCGACAAATCCGGCAAGGTCGACATATTTGTGGCAAGGTCGCCATAAATCCGGCGAGGTCGCCACAAATCCGGCGAGGTCGCCATATTTCCGGCAAGGTCGCCATAAATCTGGCGAGGTCGCCTTAATTCCGGCGAGGTCGCCATATTTCAGGCAAGGTCGCCATAAATCCGGCGAGGTCGCCATATTTCCGGCAAGGTCGCCATATTACCGGCAAGGTCGCCATAAATCCGGCGATTACGCCATATTTCCGGCGTGGTCGCCACAAATCCGGCGAGGTCGCCCTTTTCCGGCAAGGTCGCCACAAATCCGACAAGGTCGTCATAAATCCGGCAAGGTCGCCTCAAATCCGGCAAGGTCTCCATATTTTCGGCAAAGTCGCCATAAATCCGGCAAGGTCGCCACAAATCCGGCAAGGTCACCATATTTCCAGCAAGGTCGCAATATTTCCGGTAAGGTCGCGACAAATCCGGCAAGGTCGCCATATTTCCGGCAATGTCGCCATAAATCCGGCAAGGTCGCCATAAATCCGGCGAGGTCGCCACAAATCCGGCGAGGTCGCCATATTTCCGGCAAGGTCGCCATATTACTGGCAAGGTCGCCATAAATCCGGCGATTTCGCCATATTTAAATGATAAAATTGTACAAGGCATTGGTGAGGCCAATTCTGGAGTATGGAGTACAATTTTGGTCGCCTAATTATAGGAAGGATGTCAACAAAATAGAGAGAGTACAGAGGAGATTTACTAGAATGTTGCCTGGGTTTCAGCAACTAAGTTACAGAGAAAGGTTGAACAAGTTAGGTCTTTATTCTTTGGAGCGCAGAAGGTTAAGAGGGGACTTGATAGAGGTCTTTAAAATTATGAGCGGCTTAGACAGAGTGGACGTGGATAAGCTTTTCCCATTGAGAGTAGGGAAGATTCAAACAAGGGGACATGACTTGAGAATTAAGGGACAGAAGTTTAGGGGAGCATTAGGGGGAACTTCTTTACTCAGAGAGTGGTAGCTGTGTGGAGTGAGCTTCCAGTGGAAGTGGTGGAGGCAGGTTCGATGTTATCCTTTAAAAATAGATTGGATAGGTATATGGACGGGAAAGGAATGGAGGGTTATGGTCTGAGTGCAGGCAGATGGGAGTAGGAGGAAGTATTTATTTTTAATTTAAAAAAAAAAAAAAAAAATGTTCGGCACGGACTTGAAGGGACGAGATGGCCTGTTTCCGTGCTGTTATGGTTATATGGTTATATGGTTATATGGTTATATTTCCGGCGTGGTCGCCACAAATCCGGCGAGGTCGCCCTTTTCCGGCAAGGTCGCCACAAATCCGACAAGGTCGTCATAAATCCGGCAAGGTCGCCTCAAATCCGGCAAGGTCGCCATATTTTCGGCAAAGTCGCCATAAATCCGGCAAGGTCGCCACAAATCCGGCAAGGTCACCATATTTCCAGCAAGGTCGCAATATTTCCGGCAAGGTCGCGACAAATCCGGCAAGGTCGCCATATTTCCGGCAATGTCGCCATAAATCCGGCAAGGTCGCCATAAATCCGGCGACGTCGCCACAAATCCGGCGAGGTCGCCATATTCCCGGCAAGGTCGCCATAAATCTGGCGAGGTCGCCATAATTCCGGCAAGGTCGCCATATTTCAGGCAAGGTCGCCATAAATCCGGCAAGGTCGCTATATTTCCGGCAATGTCCGCCATATTTCCGGCAAGGTCGCCACAAATCCGGCAAGGACCCCATATTTCCAGCAAGGTCGCAATATTTCCGGGAATGTCGCCACAAACCCCGCAAGGTCGCCATATTTCCGGCAAGGTCGCCATAAATCCGGCAATGTCGCCACAAATCCGGTAAGGTCGCTATATTTACGGCAAGGTCGCCATATTCCCGGCAAGGTCGCCACAAATCCGGCAAGGTCGCCATATTTCCGACAAGGACGCCATAAATCCGGAAAGATCGCCACAAATCCGGCAAGGTCGACATAATTGTGGGAAGGTCGCCATACATCCGGCAAGGTCGCCACAAGTCCGGCGAGGTCGACATATTTTCGGCAAGGTCGCCATAAATCCGGCAAGGACGCCACAAATCCGGCAAGGTCCCCATATTTCCAGCAAGGTCGCCATATTTCCGGGAAGATCGCCACAAATCCGGCAAGGTCGCCATTTTTCCGACAAGATCGCCATAAATCCGGAAAGATCGCCACAAATCCGGCAAGGTCGACATATTTGTGGCAAGGTCGCCATACATCCGGCAAGGTCGCCACAAATCCGGCGAGGTCGACATATTTTCGGCAAGGTCGCCATAAATCCGGCGAGGTCGCCACAAATCCGGCGAGGTCGCCATATTTCCGGCAAGGTCGCCATAAATCTGGCGAGGTCGCCTTAATTCCGGCGAGGTCGCCATATTTCAGGCAAGGTCGCCATAAATCCGCCGAGGTCGCCATATTTCCGGCAAGGTCGCCATATTACCGGCAAGGTCGCCATAAATCCGGCGATTTCGCCATATTTCCGGTGTGGTCGCCACAAATCCGGCGAGGTCGCCCTTTTTCCGGCAAGGTCGCCATAAATCCGGCAAGGTCGCCACAAATCCGGCAAGGTCGCCATATTTCCGACAAGGACGCCATAAATCCGGAAAGATCGCCACAAATCCGACAAGGTCGACATAATTGTGGCAAGGTCGCCATACATCCGGCAAGGTCGCCACAAATCCGGCGAGGTCGACATATTTTCGGCAAGGTCGCCATAAATCCGGCAAGGACGCCACAAATCCGGCAAGGTCCCCATATTTCCAGCAAGGTCGCCATATTTCCGACAAGATCGCCATAAATCCGGAAGATCGCCACAAATCCGGCAAGGTCGCCATAAATCCGGCGATTACGCCATATTTCCGGCGTGGTCGCCAGAAATCCGGCGAGGTCGCCCTTTTCCGGCAAGGTCGCCACAAATCCGACAAGGTCGTCATAAATCCGGCAAGGTCGCCTCAAATCCGGCAAGGTCGCCATATTTTCGGCAAAGTCGCCATAAATCCGGCAAGGTCGCCACAAATCCGGCAAGGTCACCATATTTCCAGCAAGGTCGCAATATTTCCGGCAAGGTCGCGACAAATCCGGCAAGGTCGCCATATTCCCGGCAATGTCGCCATAAATCCGGCAAGGTCGCCATAAATCCGGCGAGGTCGCCACAAATCCGGCGAGGTCGCCATATTTCCGGCAAGGTCGCCATATTACCGGCAAGGTCGCCATAAATCCGGCGATTTCGCCATATTTAAATGTTAAAATTGTACAAGGCATTGGTGAGGCCAATTCTGGAGTAAGGAGTACAATTTTGGTCGCCTAATTATAGGAAGGATGTCAACAAAAATAGAGAGAGTACAGAGGAGATTTACTAGAATGTTGCCTGGGTTTCAGCAACTAAGTTACAGAGAAAGGTTGAACAAGTTAGGTCTTTATTCTTTGGAGCGCAGAAGGTTAAGAGGGGACTTGATAGAGGTCTTTAAAATTATGAGCGGCTTAGACAGAGTGGACGTGGATAAGCTTTTCCCATTGAGAGTAGGGAAGATTCAAACAAGGGGACATGACTTGAGAATTAAGGGACAGAAGTTTAGGGGGAACATTAGGGGGAACTTCTTTACTCAGAGAGTGGTAGCTGTGTGGAGTGAGCTTCCAGTGGAAGTGGTGGAGGCAGGTTCGATGTTATCCTTTAAAAATAGATTGGATGGGTATATGGACGGGAAAGGAATGGAGGGTTAAGGTCTGAGTGCATGCAGATGGGACTAGGAGGAAGTATTTATTTTTAATTTAAAAAAAAAAAAAAAAAAAATGTTCGGCACGGACTTGAAGGGCCGAGATGGCCTGTTTCCGTGCTGTTATGGTTATATGGTTATATGGTTATATGGTTATATTTCCGGCGTGGTCGCCACAAATCCGGCGAGGTCGCCCTTTTCCGGCAAGGTCGCCACAAATCCGACAAGGTCGTCATAAATCCGGCAAGGTCGCCTCAAATCCGGCAAGGTCGCCATATTTTCGGCAAAGTCGCCATAAATCCGGCAAGGTCGCCACAAATCCGGCAAGGTCACCATATTTCCAGCACGGTCGCAATATTTCCGGCAAGGTCGCGACAAATCCGGCAAGGTCGCCATATTTCCGGCAATGTCGCCATAAATCCGGCAAGGTCGCCATAAATCCGGCGACGTCGCCACAAATCCGGCGAGGTCGCCATATTTCCGGCAAGGTCGCCATAAATCTGGCGAGGTCGCCATAATTCAGGCAAGGTCGCCATATTTCAGGTCGCCATAAATCCGGCGAGGTCGCCATATTTCCGGCAAGGTCGCCATAAATCCGGAAAGATCGCCACAAATGCGGCGAGGTCGCCATATTTCCGGCAAGGTCGGCACAAATCCGGCAAGGTAGCGATAAATCCGACGAGGTCCCCCTTTTCCGGCAAGGTCGCCACAAATCTGGCAAGGTCGCCATAAATCCTGCGAGGTCGCCATATTTCCGGCAAGGTCGCCACAAATCCGGCAAGGTCCCCATATTTCCAGCAAGGTCGCAATATTTCCGGGAAGGTCGCCACAAACCCGGCAAGGTCGCCATATTTTCGGCAAGGTCGCCATAAATCCGGTAAGGTTGCTATATTTACGGCAAGGTCGCCATATTTCAGGCAAGGTCGCCACAAATCCGGCAAGGTCGCCATATTTCCGACAAGGTGGCCATAAATCCGGCGAGGTCGCCACAAATCCGGCGAGGTCGCTATATTTCCGGCAAGGTCGCCATAAATCTGGCGAGGTCGCCATAATTCCGGCAAGGTCGCCATATTTCAGGCAAGGTCGCCATAAATCCGGCGAGGTCGCCATATTTCCGGCAAGGTCGCCATAAATCCGGCAATGTCGCCATAAATCCGGTAAGGTCGCTATATTTACGGCAAGGTCGCCATATTTCCGGCAAGGTCGCCACAAATCCGGCAAGGTCGCCATATTTCCGACAAGGACGCCATAAATCCGGAGAGATCGCCACAAATCCGGCAAGGTCGACATAATTGTGGCAAGGTCGCCATACATCCGTCAAGGTCGCCACAAATCCGGCGAGGTCGACATATTTTCGGCAAGGTCGCCATAAATCCGGCAAGGACGCCACATATCCGGCAAGGTCCCCATATTTCCAGCAAGGTCGCCATATTTCCGGCAAGATCGCCACAAATCCGGCAAGGTCGCCATTTTTCCGACAAGATCGCCATAAATCCGGAAAGATCGCCACAAATCCGGCAAGGTCGACATATTTTTGGCAAGGTCGCCATACATCCGGCAAGGTCGCCACAAATCCGGCGAGGTCGACATATTTTCGGCAAGGTCGCCATAAATCCGGCGAGGTCGCCACAAATCCGGCGATGTCGCCATATTTCCGGCAAGGTCGCCATAAATCTGGCGAGGTCGCCTTAATTCCGGCAAGGTCGCCATATTTCAGGCAAGGTCGCCATAAATCCGGCAAGGTCGCCATATTTCCAGCAAGGTCGCCATATTACAGGCAAGGTCGCCATAAATCCGGCGATTTCGCCATATTTCCGGCGTGGTCGCCACAAATCCGGCGAGGTCGCCCTTTTTCCGGCAAGGTCGCCATAAATCCGGCAATGTCGCCACAAATCCGGTAAGGTCGCTATCTTTACGGCAAGGTCGCCATATTTCCGGCAAGGTCGCCACAAATCCGGCAAGGTCGCCATATTTCCGACAAGGACGCCATAAATCCGGAAAGATCGCCACAAATCCGGCAAGGTCGACATAATTGTGGCAAGGTCGCCATACATCCGGCAAGGTCGCCATAAATCCGGCAAGGACGCCACAAATCCGGCAAGGTCCCCATATTTCCAGCAAGGTCGCCATATTTCCGGCAAGATCGCCACAAATCCGGCAAGGTCGCCATATTTCCGACAAGATCGCCATAAATCCGGAAAGATCGCCACAAATCCGGCAAGGTCGACATATTTGTGGCAAGGTCGCCATACATCCGGCAAGGTCGCCACAAATCCGGCGAGGTCGACATATTTTCGGCAAAGTCGCCATAAATCCGGCGAGGTCGCCACAAATCCGGCGAGGTCGCCATATTTCCGGCAAGGTCGCCATAATTCTGGCGAGGTCGCCTTAATTCCGGCAAGGTCGCCATATTTCAGGCAAGGTCGCCATAAATCCGGCGAGGTCGCCATATTTCCGGCAAGGTCGCCATATTACCGGCAAGGTCGCCATAAATCCGGCGAGGTCGCCCTTTTCCGGCAAGGTCGCCACAAATCCGACAAGGTCGTCATAAATCCGGCAAGGTCGCCTCAAATCCGGCAAGGTCGCCATATTTTCGGCAAAGTCGCCATAAATCCGGCAAGGTCGCCACAAATCCGGCAAGGTCACCATATTTCCAGCAAGGTCGCAATATTTCCGGCAAGGTCGCGACAAATCCGGCAAGGTCGCCATATTTCCGGCAATGTCGCCATAAATCAGGCAAGGTCGCCATAAATCCGGCGACGTCGCCACAAATCCGGTGAGGTCGCCATATTTCCGGCAAGGTCGCCATAAATCTGGCGAGGTCGCCATAATTCCGGCAAGGTCGCCATATTCCAGGCAAGGTCGCCATAAATCCGGCGAGGTCGCCATATTTCCGGCAAAGTCGCCATATTACCGGCATTGTCGCCATAAATCCGGCGAGGTCGCCATATTTCCGGCAAGATCGCCATAAATCCGGAAAGATCGCCACAAATCCGGCAAGGTCGACATATTTGTGGCAAGGTCGCCATACATCCGGCAAGGTCGCCACAAATCCGGCGAGGTCGACATATTTTCGGCAAGGTCGCCATAAATCCGGCGAGGTCGCCACAAATCCGGCGATGTCGCCATATTTCCGGCAAGGTCGCCATAAATCTGGCGAGGTCGCCTTAATTCCGGCAAGGTCGCCATATTTCAGGCAAGGTCGCCATAAATCCGGCGAGGTCGCCATATTTCCAGCAAGGTCGCCATATTACAGGCAAGGTCGCCATAAATCCGGCGATTTCGCCATATTTCCGGCGTGGTCGCCACAAATCCGGCGAGGTCGCCCTTTTTCCGGCAAGGTCGCCATAAATCCGGCAATGTCGCCACAAATCCGGTAAGGTCGCTATATTTACGGCAAGGTCGCCATATTTCCGGCAAGGTCGCCACAAATCCGGCAAGGTCGCCATATTTCCGACAAGGACGCCATAAATCCGGAAAGATCGCCACAAATCCGGCAAGGTCGACATAATTGTGGCAAGGTCGCCATACATCCGGCAAGGTCGCCACAAATCCGTCGAGGTCGACATATTTTCGGCAAGGTCGCCATAAATCCGGCAAGGACGCCACAAATCCGGCAAGGTCCCCATATTTCCAGCAAGGTCGCCATATTTCCGGCAAGATTGCCACAAATCCGGCAAGGTCGCCATATTTCCGACAAGATCGCTATAAATCCGGAAAGATCGCCACAAATCCGGCAAGGTCGACATATTTGTGGCAAGGTCGCCATACATCCGGCAAGGTCGCCACAAATCCGGCGAGGTCGACATATTTTCGGCAAAGTCGCCATAAATCCGGCGAGGTCGCCACAAATCCGGCGATGTCGCCATATTTCCGGCAAGGTCGCCATAATTCTGGCGAGGTCGCCTTAATTCCGGCAAGGTCGCCATATTTCAGGCAAGGTCGCCATAAATCCGGCGAGGTCGCCATATTTCCGGCAAGGTCGCCATATTACAGGCAAGCTCGCCATAAATCCGGCGATTTCGCCATATTTCCGGCGTGGTCGCCACAAATCCGGCGAGGTCGCCCTTTTTCCGGCAAGGTCGCCATAAATCCGGCAATGTCGCCACAAATCCGGTAAGGTCGCTATATTTACGGCAAGGTCGCCATATTTCCGGCAAGGTCGCCACAAATCCGGCAAGGTCGCCATATTTCCGACAAGGACGCCATAAATCCGGAAAGATCGCCACAAATCCGGCAAGGTCGACATAATTGTGGCAAGGTCGCCATACATCCGGCAAGGTCGCCACAAATCCGTCGAGGTCGACATATTTTCGGCAAGGTCGCCATAAATCCGGCAAGGACGCCACAAATCCGGCAAGGTCCCCATATTTCCAGCAAGGTCGCCATATTTCCGGCAAGATTGCCACAAATCCGGCAAGGTCGCCATATTTCCGACAAGATCGCCATAAATCCGGAAAGATCGCCACAAATCCGGCAAGGTCGACATATTTGTGGCAAGGTCGCCATACATCCGGCAAGGTCGCCACAAATCCGGCGAGGTCGACATATTTTCGGCAAAGTCGCCATAAATCCGGCGAGGTCGCCACAAATCCGGCGATGTCGCCATATTTCCGGCAAGGTCGCCATAATTCTGGCGAGGTCGCCTTAATTCCGGCAAGGTCGCCATATTTCAGGCAAGGTCGCCATAAATCCGGCGAGGTCGCCATATTTCCGGCAAGGTCGCCATATTACAGGCAAGCTCGCCATAAATCCGGCGATTTCGCCATATTTCCGGCGTGGTCGCCACAAATCCGGCGAGGTCGCCCTTTTTCCGGCAAGGTCGCCATAAATCCGGCAATGTCGCGACAAATCCGGCAAGGTCGCTATATTTACGGCAAGGTCGCCATATTTCCGGCAAGGTCGCCACAAATCCGGCAAGGTCGCCATATTTCCGACAAGGACGCCATAAATCCGGAAAGATCGCCACAAATCCGGCAAGGTCGACATAATTGTGGCAAGGTCGCCATACATCCGGCAAGGTCGCCACAAATCCGTCGAGGTCGACATATTTTCGGCAAGGTCGCCATAAATCCGGCAAGGACGCCACAAATCCGGCAAGGTCCCCATATTTCCAGCAAGGTCGCCATATTTCCGGCAAGATCGCCACAAATCCGGCAAGGTCGCCATATTTCCGACAAGATCGCCATAAATCCGGAAAGATCGCCACAAATCCGGCAAGGTCGACATATTTGTGGCAAGTTCGCCATACATCCGGCAAGGTCGCCACAAATCCGGCGAGGTCGACATATTTTCGGCAAAGTCGCCATAAATCCGGCGAGGTCGCCACAAATCCGGCGAGGTCGCCATATTTCCGGCAAGGTCGCCATAATTCTGGCGAGGTCGCCTTAATTCCGGCAAGGTCGCCATATTTCAGGCAAGGTCGCCATAAATCCGGCGAGGTCGCCATATTTCCGGCAAGGTCGCCATATTACCGGCAAGGTCGCCATAAATCCGGCGAGGTCGCCCTTTTCCGGCAAGGTCGCCACAAATCCGACAAGGTCGTCATAAATCCGGCAAGGTCGCCTCAAATCCGGCAAGGTCGCCATATTTTCGGCAAAGTCGCCATAAATCCGGCAAGGTCACCACAAATCCGGCAAGGTCACCATATTTCCAGCAAGGTCGCAATATTTCCGGCAAGGTCGCGACAAATCCGGCAAGGTCGCCATATTTCCGGCAATGTCGCCATAAATCAGGCAAGGTCGCCATAAATCCGGCGACGTCGCCACAAATCCGGTGAGGTCGC
>CM075979.1:64887721-64923895 GCA_038087875.1 Malacoraja senta | reverse complement strand
GAAGCTGGACAGGAATATAAAGAAGGACAGTAAAAGCTTCTTTAGATATGTTAAGGGAAAAAGAGTAGCAAAGTCAAATGTGGGTCCCTTGAAGGCTGACACGGGTGAAATTATTATGGGCAACAAGGAAATGGCAGAAGAGTTGAATAGGTACTTCGGATCTGTCTTCACTAAGGAAGACACAAACAATCTCCCTGATGTACTGGAGGACAGAGGATCTAAGGGGGTAGAGGAACTGAAAGAAATTTTCATTAGGCGAGAAATAGTATTGGGTAGGCTAATGGGACTGAAGGATGATAAATCCCTGGGCCTGATGGTCTGCATCCCAGGGTCCTCAGGGAGGTGGCTCTAGAAATAGTGGACGCATTGGTGATCATTTTCCAATGTTCAATAGATTCAGGATCAGTTCCTGTGGATTGGAGGATAGCTAATGTTTTCCACTTTCCAAGAAAGGAGCGAGAGAGAAAACGGGGAATTACAGACCAGTTAGCCTGACTTCGATGGTGGGAACGATGCTGGAGTCAATTATTAAAGAGGTAATAATGGGGCATTTGGATAGCAGTAAAAGGATTAGTCCAAGTCAACATGGATTTATGAAAGGGAAATCATGCTTGACTAATCTTCTGGAATTTTTTGAGGATGTGACAAGTAAAATGGATGAAGGGGTGCCAGTGGATGTAGTGTATCTAGACTTTCAGAAAGCCTTTGATAAGGTCCCGCACGGGAGACAGGTGACTAAAATTAGAGCACATGGTATTGGGGGTAGGGTGTTGACATGGATAGAAAATTGGTTGGCAGACCGGAAGCAAAGAGTAGGAGTGAACGGGTCCTTTTCAAAATGGCAGGCAGTGGCGAGTGGAGTGCCGCAAGGCTCGGTGTTGGGGCCGCAACTGTTTACCATATATACTAATGATTTGGAAGAGGGAATTAGGAGCAACACTAGCAAGTTTGCGGATGACACAAAGCTGGGTGGCAGTGTGAACTGTGAAGAGGATGTTAGGAAGTTGCAGGGTGACCTGGACAGGTTGAGTGAGTGGGCAGATGCGTGGCAGATGCAGTATAATATAGATAAATGTGAGGTTATCCACTTTGGTGGCAAAAACAAGGGGGCAGATTATTATCTCAATGGGTTTGGTTAGATAAGGGGGAGGTACAGCGAGACCTGTGTGTCCTTGTACACCGGTCACTGAAAGTTGGCGTGCAGGTACAGCAGGCAGTGAAGAAAGCTAATGGAATGTTGGCCTTCATAACAAGAGAATTTCAGTATCGGAGTAAAGAGGTTCTTCTGCAGTTGTATAAGGCTCTGGTGAGACCACATCTGGAGTATTGTGTACAGTTTTGGTCTCCTAATTTGAGGAAGGACATCCTTCTGATTGAGGCAGTGCAGCGTAGGTGCACGAGATTGATCCCTGGGATGGCGGGGCTGTCATATGAGGAAAGATTGAAAAGACTAGGCTTGTATTCACTGGAGTTTAGAAGGATGAGGGGTGATCTTATAGAAACATATAAAATTATAAAAGGACTGGACAAGCTAGATGCAAGAAAAATGTTCCCAATGTGGGCGAGTCCAGAACCAGGGGCCACAGTCTTAGAATAAAGGGGAGGTCATTTAAGACTGAGGTGAGAAAATACGTTTTCACCCAGAGAGTTGTGAATTTATGGAATTCCCTGCCACAGAGGGCAGTGGAGGCCAAATCACTGGATGGAATGAAGAGAGAGTTAGATAGAGCTCTAGGGGCTAGTGAGTCAAGGGATATGGGAGAAGGCAGGCACGGGTTATTGATAGGGGATGATCAGCCATGATCACAATGAATGGCGGTGCTGGCTCGAAGGGCCGAATGGCCTCCTCCTGCACCTATTTTCTATGTTTCTATGTTTCTATGACCATACCGCCCCTCTTCACTAATCCGATATGCCTGCAATGGGCTTGTACCCCTGTATCCCTCCTAACCTTTCCTATCCTAGTACCTGTAACCTTTAAAATGTTGTAATTGCATCCCCCTCCACCACTTCCTCTGGCAGGTAATATCTTCCTCTTCCAGGTAATCACCAGCCCGTGTGTGGAACAACCTATCAAACATATCCTTTTAATTTATTTCTTCTCACTTTAAACCTGACCTGTCTAGTTCTAGACTCCTCTGCCCAGGGAAAATAAATACCCCGACTACTTGTCCTATCTATGTTCATCATGATTTTATAAATTATAGTCACCCTTTGGTCTCCAGCTCCAGTGTGAATAGACCCATCCAATCCAATGTCTCCTTATAACCACAGTTCTGACCCGAAATGTTACCTATCCATGTCATCCAGAGATGCTGCCTGACCCGCTGGGTTACTCCAGCACTATGTGTCCTTTTTTGTAAACGAGCATCTGCAGTTCCTCGGAGCACCATCCTGGTGAATCAATTCTCCATTCTCACTATTGCTACCTGGAATGGGAATTTCACACACCATGACAAACCCAGATCTTTTCGTACGAGCTTTATCCTAAACCCTGTTATAGGGAGGATTTTGTTAAGCTGGAAGGAGTGCAGGTTGAGCAGGCTAGGACCTCATTCCTTGGAATGCAGGAGGCTGAGGGGTAATCTTATAGAGGTGTATAAAATTGAAGAAGAGTTTCAACCCGAAACATCACCTATTTTTTTCTTTTTCAATTTGTAACCTTATTTTTGGTGTAAACCTGCATCTGCAGTTCCTTCCTACACACCAGGTAAGCCCCAGGATGCTGTAGGGCCTCTTCCATTGCCCTTGACGGGCTCGACCCTTGAACTGACGTCCCTCTCCTCCTTCAAATCTCTGTTTCCTGGGGGGCGCCCCCTGCCGCCGACTGTGAAGGCGCTGGAGGCAATACCCCCGGTCCCTCCCGTACCGGCCCACTCCTCGCATCCGTCTCCCTCCTCCTCGGTTCTCCAGTCTTCGGCGCTGAGCTGGAGAATGGCAATGAGTTACTTTGCAAACAAGTGAGCATCAGCATGCAAGATGTCAATGAGCTGCCGTCTGAGGGAGGAACAAGATGAAAATCGAGCCAAGGCAGCGGCTGCCTTTGATGAAGCATCGCATCAAGCAGCCAGGGAAAATGAGCAATTAGCTGCCGCATTTGTTGGCTGAGCTGTCAGTGGAGAAATGCCTGAGAAAGCCATTTCTTTCTTCTCTCTGTTTGCCTTTGCCAACACAGATGCTACTTCACAGTTTTGTAGAAGTAAGTGAATTAGTCATTTTCTAGAGTGACCACTTTCTGAGTGGTGCAGCCGTAGAGTTGCTGCCTCGCAGCTCCAGAGACGCAGGTTCGATCCTGACCTCGGGTGCTGTCTGTGCGGAATTTGTATGTTCCACCTGTGACTGCGTGGGATTTCTCCGGGTGCTTCGGTTTCCTCCCACATTCTGAAGCCATACAGGTTTGTAGGTTAATCGGCATCAGTAATTTGTAAATTGTCCCCAGTGTGTAGGATTGTCTAAGTGTACAGGGTGAACGAACGCTGGTCGGTGCGGGCTCGGTGGGTTGAAGGGCCTGTTTCCGCGCTGTATCTCTAAAACAAAAAAACTAAACTAAAACTAAAAGGAGTATTTTGGCTTTTCCACTAACTATTGTAAGCCTTCAATAGCTTTCAATTTGTGCACCAAACCTCACAAACTCCATAGAGATTGCACCTGTAGTCGAACCCAGGTCTCTGGCGTTGTAAGGCACCAACTCTACCGCCACGCCACTGCACCGCCCAGAGCATGCTCCAGTTTCCTCCCACATTCCACAAACAGGATGTTGTGAACCCTTGGTCAGACACAAACTTTCCTGAACAAATCTCTCCTGACCATTTCCAATCATCAAGTCAAGTAACCTTCTGGTTACTTTCTGGTTACTTTCTATTATATTGTTCTGGATAGCAAATCCTCCCTGGCCCATTCCATGAGATAAGGATATATCCACTTATTGTTTAGGCTGCTGGTTAAATCTGACCTGCTGCCTGTTCTAATAAACCCAAACCGTCAGTAGCAATCACAGAAATGGCATCAGCAATGCTTGTTCCTTGCATTGTCCCCAAATTAACATGGGAACCTATTTGTTTACGTGATCATATCCAAACCAGACTAGGCAGTCATGTTGCCGCAAGCATTTGCCCCTACTCACTCTTCATCACCCACCCCTCCACCCACTCATACTCGATTTGCCGGTTCGACTAACAGTTGCCCAGCAAATCTTGAGTGTGTGAGAATTAGCCAATATAGACTCTGCATTTTTAGGGTTAGCCATCTGTTCTTCCAGATGGAAGCTGAGCATTAGGAACAGTTGCTATCTTGCAATTTACTTGCAATTTCTCCCTTGGGACAGAGGTGGTGGGGATGGGGAAAATGTAGAAACATAGAAATATAGAAAAAAAGAAAATAGGTGCAGGAGTAGGAGTAGGCCATTTGGCCCTTTGAGCCAGAACCACCATTCCATCTGATCATGGCTGATCATCCAAAATCAGTACGTCGTTCCTGCTTTTTTTTCCATATCCTCTGATTCCTTTAGCCCTCAATCTGACTCTCTTGAAAACATCCAGTGAATTGGCCTCCACTGCCTTCTGTGGCAGAGAATTCCACAGATTCACAACTCTCTGGGTGAAAATGTTTTTCCTCATCTCAGTCCTAAATAGCCTACCTCTTATTCTTAAACTGTGACCCCTGGTTCTGGACTCTCATCTTCCTCTCATTATACCATCCCTAGTTAAAGCCACCACCTGTGATTGTACCAAAGCCCTGGCTTGCGAAACATTGACAGACCTTGTTGCAACCTTCAACCTTGTGATCAGCTTGTGATCAGTCAAGCATTTCTTCTGAAATAAATATTAATAAATATTAAGACATAAGAGCACAAGAGCCAATTCACACCTTCCAATCAATGTAATGTGCATGAATTATAATGATAAATATGCTAAGTAAATCTGTTCAAAATATTCACTTATTGTAATACCTATTATATAATAACAATTCACACAGAAATGTTAAGGGCTCCAAGGTCATTAAGCAGTAATCATGGTTTTTGAACGACACTAAGTGCCCACCTACACCTTATGCATCAAAGCCTAAAGGGGCTGTTCCACTGCGGCAACCTAATCCGTGAGTTCTGGCGAGTTTGCCCTCGACTCATACTCGCAGCATGGTCGACACGAGGTCCTAGGATGTCTTTGTAACTCTGTTTCATGCTCAAGAGTAGTCCCCGCGTACTCAAGGCCTCAGCTAGGTCGCGGCATATTATTCAACATGTTGAAAAATGCCCGCGAGTAAAAAAGGGTCGCCATGGAAAAAATCGATACTTTTTTTACTCATGTTTAGTCGAAGTAGGTCGGCATGTTATACGTAGGCAATCGAGGGTAGTCGAAGGTAATCGAAGGAAGTCGAAGGTAATCGTAGGTAGTCTTCAACATAGTCAAAGGGAGGTCAGAGGGAGGTCAAAGGGAGGTCAAAGGGAGGTCAAAGGAGATCGAAGGAGATCGAAGGAGATCGTCTTCACTCTTCACTATTTGGTGTCCAATTTTCCCGAAGTTAGTCTTCAACATAGTCAAAGGAGGTCAAAGGAGGTCTTCTACATAGTCGAAGGAGGTCTTCAACGTGACATTTTTTTCAAATTCTCCTAAACTCTTCTAAACTCGGCAATTAGATCGCCGCAGTGGGACAGCCCCTTAACATTTTCAGAAGAGATTGGAGGCTAATTTGAATACTTCAATTCAATTGGGCGGCACGGTGGTGCAGCAGTAAAGTTGCTGCCTTACAGAGCCAGAGACCCAGGTTTGATCCTGAATATGGACACAAAAAGCTGGAACAACTCAACGGGTCAGACAGCACCTCTGGAGAAAAGGAATAGGTGAATATCCAGAACTATTCCATTTCTCCAGAGATGCTGTCTGATCAGCTGAGTTATTCCAACCTTTTGTGTCTATCATCGGTTTAAACCAGAATCTGCAGTTCCTTCCAACACAACCTACAAACCTGTACATCTTTGGAGGGTGGGAGGAAACCGGAGCTTCGGGGAAAATCTACGTGGTCACAGGGAGAATGTGCAAACACCATGCAGGCAGCACCTGGTGTCAGGATCGAACGTGGGTCTCTGGCGCTAAAAGGCAGCAACTCTACCGCTGCGTCACTGTGCCGCCCATATTATTTACAGAAAAGATGGTCTTTTTTAAACACAGAGGGAAAAAACTTGTGAGGTTGTTGTCAAATTCACAGCGTAACGGTGGCAAATGTCAACAGATTAGTCATCATTACTACTACAAGATCTGGAGCAAAATATTTAATTTATGACTGACCTGTACAACTAATTTGTGATTTTTTTCTTGTGTTTTGAGTGGTTCCTTATTCTTGAGATATGTCCCTTCTCTTTTATGTAAGATATCAAATGCATGATATCCATCCCTTTCAATTTTCATCCCCTGTGATGTTACTTAAATTGTTTCCAACCATGTATTATAAACTACTGCAATATAAGAACAGCGATCTGCAGAATTTCCAACCTCAAGCATTTTTATGGAGCTGTGTTGTCACCAACAATAAATATATATCGCTCTGTTTGATTTTCTTCGTCACAGATAATTAACCCTCATTTTTATTGAATAAGGAAACTAATCTGTTTGTGAAAGTAACCTGCCATTATATCTTTCAGGAACCACTGTGGGTAAATTTCAACTATTCCGCACTTCTCCTCCTGACAGGTAATGACTCTCAAGAAGGGTCTTGACCCAAAATGTCACCTATCCATGCTCACCAGAGATGCTGCCCGACCCGCTGAGTTACTCCAGCACTTTGTGTCATTAGGAGATAATTTTTCAAAACTCTTTAGATTCTGGAGTAGTTCCTGAGGATTGGAGGGTAGCTAATGTTACTCCAATTTTTAAAAAAGGGAGGGAGAGAGAAAACGGGGAATTACAGACCAGTTAGTCTAACATCGTAAGTGGGGAAACTGCAAGAGTCAGTTATTAAAGATGGGATAGCAGCACATTTGGAAAGTGGTGAAATCATTGGACAAAATCAGCATGGATTTATGAAAGGTAAATCATGTCTGACGAATCTTATAGAATTTTTTGAGGATGTAACTAGTAGAGTGGATAAGGGAGAACCAGTGGATGTGTTATATCTGGACTTTCAGAAGGCTTTCGACAAGGTCCCACATAAGAGATTAGTATGCAAACTTAAAGCACATGGTATTGGGGGTTCAGTATTGATGTGGATAGAGAACTGGCTGGCAGACAGGAAGCAAAGAGTAGGAGTAACGGGTCCTTTTCAGAATCGCAGGCAGTGACTAGTGGGGTACCGCAAGGCTCAGTGCTGGGACCCCAGCTATTTTCAATATATATTAATGATCTGGATGAGGGAATTGAATGCAACATCTCCAAGTTTGCGGATGACACGAAGCTAGGGGGCAGTGTTAGCTGTGAGGAGGATGCTAGGAGGCTGCAAGGTGACTTGGATAGGTTGGGTGAGTGGGCAAATGCATGGCAGATGCAGTATAATGTGGATAAATGTGAGGTTATCCACTTTGGTGGCAAAAACAGGAAAGTAGACTATTATCTGAATGGTGACCGATTAGGAAAAGGGGAGATGCAACGAGACCTGGGTGTCATGGTACACCAGTCATTGAAAGTAGGCATGCAGGTGCAGCAGGCAGTGAAGAAAGTGAATGGTATGTTAGCATTCATAGCAAAAGGATTTGAGTATAAGAGCAGGGAGGTTCTACTGCAGTTGCACAGGGTCTTGGTGAGACCACACCTGGAGTATTGCGTACAGTTTTCGTCTCCTAATCTGAGGAAAGACATTCTTGCCATAGAGGGAGTACAGAGAAGGTTCACCAGACTGATTCCTGGGATGGCAGGACTTTCATATGAAGAAAGACTGGATAGACTCGGCTTGTACTTGCTAGAATTTAGAAGATTGAGGGGGGATCTTATAGAAACTTACAAAATTCTTAAGCGGTTGGACAGGCTAGATGCAGGAAGATTATTCCCGATGTTGGGGGAGTCCAGGACAAGGGGTACGGGGGAAGTCTTTTAGGACCGAGATGAGAATATAATTATTTACACAGAGAGTGGTGAATCTGTGGAATTCTCTGCCACAGAAGGTAGTTGAGGCCAGTTCATTGGCTATATTTAAGAGGGATTTAGATGTGGCCCTTGTGGCTAAAGGGATCAGGGGGTATGGAGAGAAGGCAGGTACAGGATACTGAGTTGGATGATCAGCCATGATCATATTGAATGGCGGTGCAAGCTCGAAGGGCCGAATGGCCTACTCCTGCACCTATTTTCTATGTTTCTATGTTTCTATAAACTTTACTCATTCTGCAACCCCTGCTGGTGTTTCTCTGAAAATAGGTAGCAGGGCAGCTGATAGAGCTGCTGCCCGTGTGGAGTTTGCACGTTCTTCCTGTGACTGCGAGGGTTTCCTCTATGTGCTCTTGTTTCCTCCCACATCCCAAAGATGTGCATGGTTGTAGGTTAATTGGCCTCTGTAAATAGGCCCTAACATGTAGGGAGTTGATAAGAAAGTGGAATAACATAGAACTAGTATGAAAGTGCGATCGATGGTCGGGCATGGACTCGGTGGGCCAAAACGCCTGTTTCTGCATTTCAATGCTTTCCGACGCTTGGATCTTGATTCATCGAGGAAAATCCCATTGGAGGGAGAAAATAGTAAATGTTTGGAAGTAACTTGTGAAATAAGGCATGGGAAATTCAAATGTGCCAATATGTGGATTGATGGCTTTTATTTGTGGAGCATTATCTAGATGGAGTCATAGACTTATAACAGTGGAAACAAACCCATTAGCTCAAGATGACCATGCCGAACAAGATTCCCCATCTAAACTAGTCCCACCTGCCTGCTCATTTAGGTCATATCCCTCTAAACATTTTCTATCTTTTCTATCTATGACCACGAGATTAACCTGAGGAGTGACCTTGAAGCAAAGACCATGATCCTTGAATGAAACACAGTGATTTCTTGTGGATATCTATGTAATATTGTTTGTGATTGTTGTGCAAGAATTACCTATAATAAGCTTTTTTTTTAAACTTACTGATCAAAGTTATATTACTTCAATACCACAGCATACAAAAGCAACAATCCCTTTAACATTAGAGCATAATATCACTGGCTCCCTGACCTCTTTGCTGCATAAGCACAATTATTATATGTAGAGCCAACAGTTCCCTTATGTCTCCTCCGCCAAAGTAGATCAGTTGTGGTTGGGAGTTTTTTAGCCTCTGGGCTTAGAGCCAGATCTGTGGAATTCGATATTTTACAATTCTCTCCAATGAAAAACTGTCAACAAATTCCAAATTATTTCACTGAGCTAAAGGTGAAAAGAAGTGAAATCATTTTCAGAACACAATTGAAAATTCCTTTCTATGAGGAACACAATTATTAGCGATGTTACAAAACCTACCATCAGCGGCGCTGTAGATCTGCCACTGCCTGTGCGGGCGATTCCGGAGGCTTGTGGGGGGGGGGGGGGACGGGATTAAAATGCAGGTTTGTATTGATTGTCGGAGAAGGATTTCTTCGGGCTGCTAGCTGATGAAGAAAAATCGTTTGCGCTTCCGTTCGCGGTTTAAAAAAAAAAAATTGCTCGAAGTTTGCGTCGCTGGATTAAATTTAAACGGAACTAAAAACGCCTTAAACGCCTTCAACATCATGGATCGCAATATCAGGACAAAACAAAAGGTATGTCGTTTATTTAACATATTATTTTGCTTTATGGTGTGCCTTTATTTTAATCTTATGATACGAAAAATGTTATTTAGGCCCACATACGAATCGGCCGTGTCTTGCCTGCCTTAAATTTGTGGCAACGACAACATTCCAATCGATCACATTCCAGAAACAACCACTCTCAAGATTTAAAAAATCTTTTTTTTTTGGACAATCATGTCATAAGAGCATCTAAATCATCTATATTTTGTGTTATTGTCTATCCATGATCAATATTTTCACACTAAATATCCAGAGTACAGTTTTAGTCAGATGTATTGTGCAAAAAATATTGATTTTGATCAAAGATTGATTATCTTGAGAGTGGATGTTTCTGGATTGATTTATGGGAATGAAACATTAAATTCCTTCCATTTGGCATATAAATTCATGACAAAGTGAGATTTAAAAAACGTTATATTTTGAATCCGTGTGTGAATGGGATCAGTTTGTTATTTGTTATTTGTATACTTAGGCTATTTAAAATGTTTTGCCTTTTCTTAAGAAATTGATAGATGCTTAGATCTAGTAATTGAATTTAGATGAATTTAATTGATTAGATGAATTTAATTGATTTGATGAAACTGATGACTATGATTTTTTTGGGGGGATATTTACTATTTGTTTTAGCGTTTGACTTTATCATTTCTACCTTTTTTCTAAAACTGCAAATAATAACTTGTTTCTGTTAATGCTGTTCAGTGTTTTTTTTCCTTTACATTTTAAACAGATGTCTCCAAAGAAGAAATGCAAAATTGTAAATCCAAATGCCCAGCAAAAGAGACTGATTTAGACAGCATTCGCAGAGATTATCTAAATTTGGACTACTCCAAATGTGATGATCTACAGGACATTCTTAATGGGAAAGTAGTGGGCAGAAAGGCATGTCATGTGTGGTTTGAAGAGCAAAAACCTGTAGTTTACAATGCCAAAATTGAAAAGTTGAGGAAAAACAAGGTGGACAGAGTTGCTTATTGGTTACAATCTGAGGTGTAACCAATGCTACTGATGATGCTACTGATTATGATATGCCAATGTACCAGCTAGTAACTGATCTTCTCCATCAAGACTTGGTCTATTGCTAGAAATTGTAATTTATTTACCTGTCTGTTGCGGACTTACAGCATATAATACAATAATATTAAAGTTATGATTTTGAGAATATCACATTTTTGAATTTTCAAGGCAGTCTGGGTGTTTATTACTATTTCCGTCACAACGGTCAATTTTGTAATTAGCTACAATTAGGCAACTAACTAATTATATGCTTTAATTTCAGGTCATTCAAGTAAGATGTTTTATATTTGTTTCAGAATTCTTCAATCTAAAAAACTGAAAATTTCATTCAGTTCTCTTAATTTTTAAGAAAGTTATGGGCTTTTGACTGTTCTCGATCACAGCTTTTGTGTTAAGTCAATGGAAAAGCAATAGGGAACAAGATGCTAATTTCTGAGTATGAAAATGGCCATAACTTTTTTTATACTGAAGATATGAACGTGAATTAGGTATCAAATTAAAGTATTTTTATGCTTTATCTGATGGGATAAATTACAGGCTTGATTTTTTAAATCTCAAAATGTTGTAACATTCCTACAAATATCATATTGTAGCGGCACCTAGTGGTTAGGCCACTCTTGCTGTGCGAATCCTCGGCAGTCACGGGAAGGAGTCACGGGATATATGGGTGTGCCCTAGTATATAAGAACTGACCTTCCCTCTCTCTTCCTCTTCCTTCATGAGAGTGTCCTGCCACCTCAGCAGGAGCTCAACCGAGCTCACGAGGCAACAGCCTCTCAGCAACAACAATGACTATTATGTTAGAGTACTAAATGTGCATGTATATCTAACCGACAATGCCTGAATAAAGAATCCATTTATTCACGACGTTTGTGCCTCTACAATATAATGTAAATATGGTATCGCTATTCGATAGGAACGCAAGCATTTGGGAGCAAGATAGGGCCATTTAGATGCTCAAGCCTATTCCATCGTTCAAAGATATTGTGGGTGTTCAATCATTGGAATTCCAATAAGCACTGCCATTGATGGCTGAGATCTGATCCAATACACATTATTTCCCAAGTGATATGTTATCATCTCAGCCAGGAGAGGCAACTGCCATCAACAAGAACGTACGCATTCTCAAGGAGTGAATTAGCCGTCCAGCTCTTCTCTGCAGCATTGAGTTTACTTCCTAGCAAATAATGGCATTTATCACCAGGAGCTCATAAGAAAATAATCTGCCGCTCAGCTCTCTATCAAGAGGGAAAAGCCCTGCCTGACAGCTGCTTACTGACACTCTTTAAAGAAATATCATTGCAAATTGCAAAAATATATCCTGACCACAAAAACTTTGTACTACAATACTCTTTATCGACATGTGTTATGGTTTTGGGTACTCATGGTAAATAAGAAAGCAGGTAGAGATTTCTCTGAAATCGAAAGGGCGGGATATGCCCGTAAGGGGAGCTTTCAGAGTGCAGAAGGATTTGGGGCGAGATAATAAAACACGCAATTGAAAGTACTGTAATATTTATAAACATGGATGAACACGTAGATGGTACGATTAGAAATAGAGACACAAAGCACTGGAGTTACTCAGCGGGTCAGGCAGCATCCCTGGAGAACATGGATAGGTGATGTTTCGGGTCGGGACCCCCTTGGTAGACTGATTATGGGGGCGTGGTGAAGGGGGGAGGAAAGCTGGAAGAGAGGAGGGGCAGGACAAGGTACGGCAGGTAGACATGGGCGAGGAGGGGGTTTTGAAAGCTGGGTGGTTGGACAAAGGCCAGAGATGGAAAAAACCCAGAAAGTGTGAGACAAAAGGATTGAAGAGTTGCAAATTGTGAAGCCAGAGAAAGGACCATTGGTAGAGGGGGAGGGGGGAATTAGGAGTGAGTCTAGGAGGGGCCCAGGGGAGGTGGGAAGGGGGGTTGTTAGAGGTTATTTGCATTTGGAAAATTCAATGTTCATACGATTGGGTTGTAAACTACCCAATTTACAAAATACCCCAGCGGGATATGAGGTGCTGTTTCTCCAGTTTGCGTGTGGCCTCATTCTGGCAATGGAGGTGCCCATTGGTATGTCTGCAGCCTTCACAAACGTTGGTGGAGATTTAGAGGGAAGAATATTCTCTAAGGATGCTGTAAGGCATAGATCAACTGGAAAGTTGCACAGAGCAGTGGCAGAGCTATTTTAATTTAGAAGATTGTGAGGTTATGCACTTTGGGAGATCACATTTTGGTAGGATATATGGATTTAATGACAGGGACTTTAGGAGCACTGATGTACAGATGGATCTTGGAGTGCAAGTTCACAACTCCCTGAAAGTGGAGATTCACCAGGGATAGACATAAAGTGCTGGAGTAACTCAGCGGGTCAGGCAGCATCGCTGGAGAAAAAGGATGGGTGACATTTCAGGTCGGCACCCATATTCAGACTAGAAGACTACAGTCTGAAGAAGGGTCCTGACCCAAAACTTAATCCATCCTTTTTCTCCTGAAATGCTGCCTGACCCATTGAGTTACTCCAGCACTTTGTGTCTGTCTTTGGTATGAACCAGCAACTGCAGTTCTTTGTTTCTACGATTTACCAGGGATGTTACTGTGGCGTATCTGTAGAAGTTGGTGAGAGTTGTTGGGGACATGCTGAACTTCCTAAACCTTTTAAGGAAGTAGTGATGCCTTACAGAATATTACATACTTACTGGTTGCATCACAGCCTTGTTCGATAACCTGCATACCCAGAAACAGAGGCTACAGAGTGTGTTTGATATTGTCCAGTCTATCACAGTTACTGACCTTCCCACCAGCAAAGGGGTCTACAGGAGGCGCTGCCCCCAAAAAGAAGCCAGTACCTTGAAAGGTGCACACCACACTGGTCATGCTCTCATTTCACAGTTACCATGGAGAGGAAAGTACAGGAGCCTAAAAACACTATATTCAAGACAGCTTCTTCTCAGCAACCGTCAGGTGCTTGAACACCACACAACACATGTAGGAAGGAACTGCAGATGCTGGTTTGTATATCGAAAATGGACACTAAAAGCTGGAATAACTCAGCTGGCCAGGCAACATCTCTGGAGAAAAGGAATAAATAACGTTTCGGGTCAAGACCTCCAGCCACAATCTTCAATGGACTATGTTTTACATAGAACATACAACAGTACTGCAGAAGAACAGTCCCTTCAGCCCACAAAGTCTGTGCCAAACACTTGCCATCATATTTAGTAGTTTAGTTTAGAAATACAGCCCGGAAACAGCCCCTTCGACCCACCAAATCCACGTCGACCAGCGATCGCCCATACACTATTGAGAAACTGCTTACTAGGGACAATCTCCAAAGCTAATTAACCTACAAACCTGCACGTCTTTGGAATGTAGGAAGAAACCTGAGCACCCAGAGAAAACCCACATTGTCAGAGGGAGAACAGGGAGTACAAACTCCGTACTGACAGCACCCATAGTCAGGATCAAACCCGGGTCCCTGGCGCTGTTAGGCAAGAACTTTACCACTGTGCCACTGTGCCGCCCCATTGTGCACTGCAAGCTGGTGATTATCTGTAACAAGTTGCCAGTGGAAGTGGATACAATGACAACATTCAAAAGGTGGATGGATAGCAAATGCTGGGGTTACTTGTGGCATCCATTTTCTTTAAAAGGAAACATATCTTCCAATTGGGGAACTTTCAATACCACATAATCTGTTTTAGGTTAATAACTTCCTGCAGTAGCTACACACAAGCCCAATAATCATATGATCAAAAGCTGGAGTCACTCAGCAGATCAGGCAGCATCTCTGGAGAAAGAGGAAGGGTGATGTTTCGGGTCACGATCCTTCTTCAGACAAAGTAGTGGGGAGGGAGCTGGAGGTAAGAAAAGACCAGAACCAAGCAGGGCCGTCAACAGATGGTCCATTATTTGCTGGGGAAGAGGTGATAACAAAGAGATACAAGGATGTGAACAGTGTAACTAGTAGGATGGAACTAGTAGGATGACTAGGGTGGGGGAGGGGGGTGGAGAGAGAAAATTAGTTACTTGAAATTAGAAAAATCAACGTTCATTCCGCTGTGTTGTAAGCTGCCCAAATGAAATATGAGGTGCAGTTCCTCCAATTTGCGTGTGGCCTCACTTTGACAGTGGAGGAGGCCCAGGACAGAAAGGTCGGTATGGGATTGGGAAGGGAATGTTTGGAAACCAGGAGATCATATAGACCAAGATGGACTGAGTGTAAGTATCACAAGCTGTGATCTCCGTAACCCCCATTTTCAGAAATATCTTAATAAACTTGAAAATAGTTTTAAAGAGCGGGGAGATCAAGATATTTAACTTCTTGGCACACCTGATCAATCCTCCCACACAAAGTGCCTGCAGTTTAAAGACTCATGATTATTTTAGGAGAGGGTAATGTGCTTTGAACAGGAAAATGACATTAGATAACATTGACAAAGCTTTTCATCTTAGCCCTGGAATTTATAAATGATTTATCTGGCAAAGGATTATGCTGGTCTCTAAGTATCATAATTATTTATTTAAAAACATCAATATACTCAATACTTGATACGTTAAGAATGTGAATCAAATATCATAACAGTGGTCTCTGTTGAAATGGATTTGAAAATTATTGTAGTCATTTATTTACCATTTTAAATACAGTATGCTGTTGGTATTTAGACAAAGTAATTCAAGGTTATTGAAGGTTGAGGATAATTGGAGACTGGGGACACATTAATGAGCAGGCACCAAAGAGAAGTGGGGCATTGTATTCCTGTTAGAATCCATTCATAGGTAAACCTGATATGACTGTTATGCTAATAATTTAATTAATATCATGCTTATAATTATTCAATGAAGAGAAAATTTACTGGCAAATAAAGCTTTAATTATGAGCACTACCTTTGAGCAAAATAATAGTCGGTATTCCAGTATGTTATTCTTTATAAAAGGCATCTTTCATCTCATCTAATTTGTAGTCACAATCTCGAGATAGTATTTTTATAATCAATTCTTTACATGAACTGCCATTTGTTATTTTCTGACACGTATTGGATGCTCTACATTTTGCTCTGGATCACATCTGATAGATTGTAATCTTGTCGTTTAGATTATAGAAGCTATAGGTTTGTAGCGCTTCCTTGATTTTGCATATGAGACCATTCGAACACGGAAGGAAAATGGATTTGTGTAAACGTCCTTTCACATAATTGTTTCTTATGGATTGTGCCCTTCTGCAGTTTACAAAGGACTTCCAACAAGACTGAACAATGGCATTACCTACAGAACAGAGACTTGACAACCTCGTGGCTTGGCAACCATCACAGCTTCCACATACAATCGGAATCACACACTGAACTTTTTTGTCTCATTTATTATGCTGTTTACAGAGTACTGTGTTTACATATTCTGTTGTGCTGGTGCAAGTAAGAGTTTCATTGTTCTCTCTGGGACACATGGCAATAAAACACTTGACTCTTGACTCATTCATTGTCACAATCATAGATCTTACATCCAATCAGAATCATTCACCCAGAGAAAACCCACATTGTCAGAGGGAGAACAGGGAGTACAAACTGACAGCACCCATAGTCAGGATCGAACCCGGGTCCCTGGCGCTGTTAGGCAAGAACTTTACCACTGCGCCGCCCCATTGTGCACTGCAAGCTGGTGATTATCTGTAACAAGTTGCCAGTGGAAGTGGATACAATGACACTTGATTGTAACAAACATAGATTTTCTAGCCAATCGGCAGCATTCAATTTAACGATCACGATCATTGACACAATCGCAGATTTTACAGCGAATCAGAAGCATTGATTAGATGATCACAGATTAAACTGTCATAGAGTCATACAGTGTGGAAAGAGGCCCTTCGGCCCAACTTGCCCACACCGGCCAACATATCCCAGCTACACTGGTCCACCTGCCCGCATTTGGTCCATATCCCTCCAAACCTGTCCTAACCATGTACCTGTCTAACTGTTTCTTAAACGTTTGGATAGTCCCTGCCTCAACTACCTCACCTGGCAGCTCGTTCCATACACCCATCACCCTTTGTGTCAAAAAGTTACCCCTCAGATTCCTATTAAATCTTTTCCCTTTCACCTTAAACCTATGTCCTCTGGACCTCGATTCAGCCAATCAGAGGCGTTCATTGGAACAATCACAGATTTTACCGCCAATAAATTATAATGTGACTAAAGCTCTGCTGATTCCATACAATAACCTTACGGGATTTTTGTACTGTTCTGCTTGATCTCTGTTAAAGAATGATTTACCTTGATTAATACCAGTTTGCACTTAAAACACACCTGATAGCAAAACCCAAATAACCCATTGTCAGTACTTTGTGGTACTAGATGAGCAGATTTTCCAGACTGTTGGATATTGCTTCTATTAGTACTCATACCTCAAGGATCACACGTTTTATTGTCATATGTACTAAAATGGAACAACAAAATTCTTACTTGAAGCAGCACAACAGGTTTGTAAACACAGTATTCCAATGGAAAAAATAATACACAAACATAAAAAAAATAAAAAGTTCAATGAATTAAAACCCCCAATATAGTGCAAAAACAAAACAAACCCTGAAGTCCCTAGTGCAACCAAGGCAGTTTGTAGTGCAGTACCTCCATTACAATTAACCATTGACCATAAAGAAACATTGACCATTAAAAGAACCTCTCTTTTAATTCACTCATTGTAGATGTTGCACAGTAATATGTTGGATTTTCCAGTGAGCTCGGTTAGTTTATGCAGAGACACAAAACGTTGACTGTCCATTTTCCTCCACAGATGTTTTCTGACCCATTGAGGTCCTCCAGGACTTTGTGTTGTGCTCAAGATTCCAGCATCTGCAGCTTCCTGTGTCTCGTCCAACAGATTGCTTGTTCTTTATAGGGAGTACTGGAAATAAGGGCGCAGTGAGATTAAATTAAGAATGGTAAAAAAGAGCCCAAGGGTGGCACAGTGGTGCAGCAGTAGAGTTGCTGCCTTACAGCGCCAGGAACCCAGGTTCATCTGTACGGAGTTTGTACGTTCTATCTTTGCACTGTGAATAGCTTGATCGTATTGAGTTTCCGCTGGCTGGTTGGCACGCAACAAAATATTTTAACTGTACCTCGTTACACGTGACAATAAACTAAACTGAACTGACCCCGTGGATTTTCTCCGGTTGCTCCAGTTTCCTCCCAAACTCCAAGGTTTGTAGGTTAATTGGCTTTGGTAAAAATCGTAAATTGTCCCTAGAAGGTACAGGATAATGGGTGATCACTGGATGGGGTGGACCCGGTGCGCCGAAGGGCCTGTGTCCACGCTGTATCTCTACTAAAAAAAAACTAAAGCCCAATGTATTTAAAGGGAGCACTGGAAACAATATGATGGTGAGCCAAAAGTTAAACCATCCAGACTTCTAAACAACCCCAAAGCGGATTACAGTTATTTGACTCCAATCACACTGCTGACCAAGCAGATATGTGATTTACTTCCTCTAAGGTCAGTTGTCAAGACCCTTTAAATGTGATTTCCAATTTGCTGGAGTCATTTGCTAGCTCCCAGTAATTTTCAAAGTGACTGATTTATTTCAGAACCTCAAATTCAAAACAGACATGATGCAGTTCTATAATGAAACCCTTATCAATCAAAGATTTAAATAATCAGTCGATGCACTTTGTCAGATATTGAAGAGCTTTGCATATGCCATGTTATTTGATGCTTCGTATAATTATTTAGTTTTCAATCAAAGCAATCAACAGTATAAATGTACAGGAATCTCATTATCCTTTCCCTAATGCAGTTTTGAAAATTTCTGAGTAATCACAAAATCCACGGCGTGCTGTACCAGAACGTTGCCTGGATTAGGAGTTATTAGCTGCAAGATAATGTTGGACAAATTTAGATTATTTTCTCCGGAGACCCAAAGGTTGAGGGGAGACCTGATGGTATATAAAATGATGAGAGGCATAGAAACATAGAAAATAGGTGCAGGAGTAGGCCATTCGGCCCTTCGAGCCTGCACCGCCATTCAATATGATCATAGACAGGGAAGGCAGTCAGAACCTTTTTTTCAGAGTGGAAATGTTAAAGACTAGAAAGCTTATCTTCAAGGTGAGAAGGGCAAAATTTAAAGGAGATGTGCAGGGCAGGTTTATTTATACAGAGAGTGGGGACTGCCTGGAACATGCTGCCAGGGGTGGTGGTGGAGGCAGATAGATAGTGGCCTTTTAAAAGCATTTTAGATGAGCACATGGATAAGCAGGGAATTGGAGGTAAATAGATAACATGGGGGCAGAGGAGATTAGTTTAACCCGGCATCATGTTCAACATGGTCATTGTGGTCCGAAGGGCTTGTTCCTGTGCAGCATTGGTCTATGTTCCCCATTTTATGTTAGCACTCCAAAGTAAATTGATTATTGGGCGGCAGGGTGGCGCAGCGGTAGAATTGTTGCCTTACGGTGCCAGAGACCTGGGTTTGATCCTGACTATGGGTGCTATCTGTGTAAAGTTGGTAAATTCCCCCCGTGACCGTATGGGTTTATCCGGGTGCTCCAGTTTCCTCCCACACTCCAAAGACATACAGGTTTGTAGGTTAATTAGCTTTGGTAAAAATTGTAAGTTGTCCCTAGTGTGTAGGATAGTATGAGTGCATGGGGATCGCTGGTCAGCGCAGACTCAATGGGCTGAAGGGCTTGTTTCTGCACGGTATCGCTAAACTAAATGAAATGAATATGCCACATCCCAGTACTGACAAAATTCCCTGCTAGCATTTAGTGTCTTACTGAAGGACCCATTGTAGAATTGTCACAGTGCAGAAGGTAGTCTGTGGGCCAGTGAACACTAGCTCTATCCTGGACACTACGGACAATTTCCATTTTTACCGAAGCCAATTATCCTACAAACCTTTGAAGTGTCAGAGGAAGCTGGAGCACCCAGAGAAAACCCATGTGGTCACAGGGAGAACATGCAAACTCCGTACAGACAGCACCCAGTCAGGATTGAACATGACACTCTGCCGATGTAAGGCAGCAACACTACTGCTGCGCAACTGTGCCACCCTCCCACTTTATTAGCCCTAATATCCTTAATTAGTTAAATAATACCAACGTTGTGAAAAGTGATATATAAATGCAAGTCCTTCTTTATAAATATGCTTTACTATTAATCATTTATTTTCAATCAGATATGCTTTATGAAATAACTAATACACTTTGTAATACAGAAGGCCTTTGTAGCAGTACTTTTCCCTCAGTCCAAGTGTACTTTGTTTTGTATGCATTGCCGTGTTTTTTTGTTTATTAAGGGAAAAATATAATGAGATTCTTTTTCAATTTATAGATGGTGTGCAGGGCATTTATCCAAGCATTATTTCACCCTGCCATCCCGCTAATGAATATATTTTGAATGTTAGAAATCTCATCTCCATTCCATCCATTAACAGTAGCCCTGGGGTGAAGCAGCCAGAATGCTTGTGATGTACAATGCACCTTGATAGTGACTGCAGGGAGCCCAGTATCCCTTGGCTGCTTTGCATCTTAAAGGGCAGCGCTGATAAAAAGGTTGGTCAGAGATCAGGAAACCTCATTTCTGAAGCCAGTGAGGTCAATGTCTTTTGACTTACAAGGATTACTGATGAGTTCTGATTCCTTTTACACTACGGGCTTGAATGTGTTAGGCAGTTCCGCAGGATTCGGTAGTGTTCGAGCGTACAGCATATGCCAGAGATTCATCACTTTTCATTAGATTTTTCTTTTGTGCCTTATTATTAGAGTGAGCATATCCACTGGCATTAACATGAAACAAGAAGGAAAGCATTCATGTTGCGGGCAAGCTTTATTAAAGCTGCTGATAGACACAACGTGTGAGAGCAACTCAGTGGTCAGGTAGCATCTCTGGAGAAAAGGAATAGGTGACCTTTCGGATCGGAACCCTTCTTCAGACTGGTTTTTATTAAAGCTGCTATTGAATTTAAAATCTCTCTGATGAATAGATTAGTTTAGAGATACAGTGTGGAAACAGGCGCTCGGGCTCACTGAGTACATGCCAACCATGGATCACCCATACACTAGTTCCATTTTATCCCACTTCTGCAACCTACACACTGGGCGCAAGTTGCAAAAGCCAATTAACCTACAAACCTGCACGTCCTTGGGATGTGGGAGGAAACCGGAGGACCAGAAGAAAACCCACGCGGTCACAGGGAGAACGTACAAATTCCATACAGTCAGCAGCTGTAGTCAGGATTGAACCCGGGTCTCTGGCACTGAGGCAGCAACTCTACCAGCTGTGCTACTGTGCCGCCCATGTAGATACTTTATTCTTAAAGGAAAGGTTGCAAATATGCACATGAAGCATCTGCTTTTAATTGCATTTCCACCCATGCATGAAACGCAGAATTCCAAGGCCGATGGAATGGCATGTAGTATCTGTGGAATTCTTTGGCACAGAAGGCTGTAGAGGGCGTGGATATTTTTAAGGCAGCAATAGATAGATTCTTGATTAGTACAGGTGTCAGAGGTTATGGGGAGAAGGCATGAGAATGGGGTTTGGAGGGAGAGATAGACCGGCCATGATTGAATGGCAGAGCAGACCTGATACGCCGAATGGCCTAATTCTACTCCTATCACTTATGACCTTATGATCTCTTCTCTTGCTCCACTCAGCTGCTGGACTGCTCATGCACAGGATCAGAACCCCATTGGTTTCAATGGGCATGCCTGGCCTGCAGATTGAAAGCAAGTGACAAAATGGTTAATTTTTAAAAAGGACACAAAGTGCTGGAGTAATTCAATGGGTCAGGCAGCATCTCTCATCAACATGGAACAAACAGGCTGGAAGAGAAGAGGGACAGGAGAAAGCCTGGTAGGTATTAGTTGGACAAAAAAAAGACACACCATGCTGGAGTAATTCAGGGGTTTAGGCAGCAACCCCGGAGAACATGGATAGGTGATGTTTTGGGTCGGGAACCTTCTTCAGACTGACGCTATTCAGATTGACCTTGTTCTCCAGGGATGCTGCCCGAGCTGCTGTGTTCCTTCAGCACTTTGTGTCTTCTTTTGTAAACCAGCATTTGCAGTTCCTTGCTTCTACTCGGTAATAGGTGGATGCAGGTAAAGGGGTTTCTAAAGTTATTTTACTTCGAAGTCACGGGACGACAGATGGTGCAATGGGCTAAGTGTTCGGCTGACAACCGGAAGGTAGCCGGTTCGAATCCCGCTTGGAGTGCATACTGTCGTTGTGTCCTTGGGCAAGACACTTCACCCACCTTTGCCTGCGTGTGCATGTGTGTGAATGTGTGTGAGTGATTGGTGGTGGTCGGAGGGGCCGTAGGCGCAGATTAGCAGCCACGCTTCCGTCAGTCTGCCCCAGGGCAGCTGTGGCTACAGAAGTAGCTCACCACCACCGAGTGTGACTGAGGAGTGAATGAATAATGCGATGTAAAGCGCCTTGAGTATTAGAAAGGCGCTATATAAATCCCATCCATTATTATTATTATTACGTGAAGAAGGCCCTCAGCCCGCATGCGCGTCGTTACGTCTAACGCATTGCGCAACGACTGCCTGGCGGGAGCGTCGCTCCTACCAGCGGTAAGTTTTTAAAAACCCTCAGATAAGTACTTATACTCTCTCTGAGGTCGTTGCTCCCGGTTCGTTTACTCTGCTTACAGAAAGTATTCGAACTTTGCGGAGACTAGGTCTAAGGTGAAGAGGCGGGCCGCAGGGAAACCGGCTACTGAAGACCGTGGGACTGCGGGTAGCGGGCGTCCGCCGATTTCGCCTTCCGGGTCGCTGGCAGTGGAGCCAGCGGCTACAGACTTGGTGCCGATAGAAAGCACCTTGGCTAACCCGCTGGGGAGGAAAGCCACCAAGAAGTCTGTCAGGCCCCTGGACTCAGACGAGTCGGGCCAGGAGGATTCTCCTCCTTCAATGGGCAGCGTCTTTGGGCGACTGACCCACATGGAGAACCTAATGGGGAGGTTGCTCCAAAGTGATATGCTCCAAAGGAGGGAGCTATCTGAGCCCAGGTATCCTAGAGAGCCCGCGGCAGCGGCACCCGTCTCAGGGCTGCACAATGTCTCCCTCTCTGAGGAGGGGAGCATACGAGGTCAGTTCTACACTGACTCAGAGTTCGGAGGCACAGCTGGGGAGCATGCTTCTAGGCATGAAGGGCAAGATTCGGAAGTGCCCCCTATGGCATCCAAATTTGCTATACCGTCCCTGACTGGGGAACCGCTGGGAGAGGATTTAGCCATGAGCATTAATTACCTGGCCTCTCACCAGCTCCAAGATCAGGCCATGGAGGAAACCACCACCAAATACCATACCCCAGCAAACTGTGCCTCATTGAATGTCCCGGCAGTAAATCACTCCATCTGGGGTTACATTGGAGGGGGCGTCAGAGCCCAGGAGGTAAAATTACAAAAAATATTAAGATTACTCTCCTCAGGCATCACGGCCTTTGCCAGGTCGGTAGATGGGGGGGCCCCCTCAGATGTTCAGCAGGACGCCATGGCATTTATGTGCAATGCACATTTTGAGATAAATTGCCTTCGAAAGAATGCCATCCATCCTGCTCTGAACCCCAAATTTGCAGCATTGTGCAAAGCCGGGAACATCCAACCACCAAACCTCCTGTTCGGGGACGATCTGCCAAAGCAGGTCAGGGAGCTGGATGATGAGGCTAAAGCGGTCGGGCTTATGAAGGTCCCAACATCTTCCAAGACCTCATCTTTCCGGCGGCAGTACCCCTATCCTCCTCTCAACACCAGACGGTTCGCCGGATATGGTGGGCAGCCCGAACAACAGGCACAGAGGCCTTTTTTAGGGCAAGGCCCAAGCCAAGCCACGTTCAAGATGCGCGGGTGGTGCCCTCCAACAGCCCTAACCCCCAGACCTCGGGGGCAGAAACAAACACCATACCGCCGATAACCATTGAGGTAAGTGAGTCTGGTTGTTTACGGAACACATTGTCTATAGATCAGTTACAAGTTGGGGGGGAGATTACAATTTTTCTTGAATGAATGGCATTGGATAACATCAGATCCGTTTATACTGCACAGTGTACAAGGTTTCCAAATTGAGTTCCTTCTCAATTCGCCTCCACCCACACAGCATACACCGTACCGCACATTTGTTCCTTCACAACAGGAGTGTGCGGATGCGCAAGCTGAAATCGAATCTTTACACAAAAAAGGGGTAATTGAGATGTCAAGTCATGAGTCTCACCAATTTGTGTCCAATATATTTACTAAGCAAAAGAAGGATGGAGGATGCCGAATTATCCTTGACCTGACCGAGCTTAACACCTTTGTGCAGTGTAAACACTTCAAAATGGAAAACTTTGTTACTGCCAAACTACTAGTTTCCAAGGGATTTTATATGGCATGCATCGACCTCAAAGATGCATACTATTCGGTGGCCATTCATGGGGACCACCGGAGATATTTGAAGTTTAGCTGGATGAGACAACTGTGGCAGTTTAAAGCATTGCCTAATGGGTTAACCTCAGCCCCCAGATTATTCACTAAATTGCTAAAACCAGTCCTGGGGCTACTCAGGGCACAGAATCATATTGTCATGGCATACTCTCCATGTAAAGCGACTTTGAGTCCTTGAAAAGCGCTATACAAATAAAATGTATTATTATTATTATACTTGGATGAAATCTTAATCATAGGGAAAACTATGAAATTAGCTGAATTATCTGTGTCAGCCACTAAACTCATGTTTGAGAGATTGGGGTTCCTCATCCATCCAGTTAAATCCAAATTGGTACCATCTAGAGTAATTGATTATTTGGGATTTACCATTAACTCTATTCACATGTCAGTGACGCTGCCTTGGGGCAAGCAATTAGAATTAATTGAAGCCTGTAACAATCTCATTGTTAAGGACCAACCTTCTATTAGACATGTGGCTAGTATAATTGGCAAATTAGTGGCTGCTTTCCCAGCTGCTCAGTTCGGGCCTTTGCACTACCAAAACTTACAACGTGCAAAGGAGCGGGCACTCAAACTTCATAAAGGTCACTTCGGTAGACCTATGCGGTTGCCAGCTGAAGCCATTGCTGAGTTACAATGGTGGGTGACCAATATTCGGCATTGTTCCAGTACAATTTTAGTCGATACACCATCAGTTATCCTACAAACTGATGCTAGTGCTCTAGGTTGGGGTGCTACCAACACCGTCTCAAGCTGCGGTGGCAGATGGAATATGCAGGAATCCTCAATTCTTCAGTCACATGGTATTAACTACTTAGAGTTGTTGGGAGCACTCTATGGGCTAAAGGTTTATTGTAGCAATATGCATCATGTGCATGTTCAACTTCAGATTGACAACACTACAGCGGTGGCATACATTAATCACATGGGTGGAATTAAGTCTGTATCCTGTGATAAATTATCTAACCTTATTTGGCACTGGTGTATTATGAGAAACATCTGGGTTACAGCTATCTACTTACCAGGTAGATATAACATGGTGGCGGACACCAGGTCACGGAAATTCAATGACAACAAAGAATGGATTTTGAATCATGAAGTGTTTAACGACATTGTCGCTAGGTATGGCGTACCGGATATTGATTTGTTTGCATCTAGACTAAATCATCAGTTACCAAATTACGTTTCATGGGAAGCAGAACCTGGGGCAGTAGCAGTAGATGCGTTCTCGCTACACTGGGGTGGAAAGTTCTTGTATGCCTTTCCCCCATTTTGCCTCATCAGTCGATGCTTGGCCAAGATCAAGCAAGACTCCGCCTCTGGCATATTGGTAGTACCAGACTGGCCTACACAGCATTGGTTCCCACTCGTCCAAGGTATGATTACACAGCCTTTTATGGCTGTCCCCAAAAGCAGAAATCTGCTGGTTCATCCTGTGACAGGGGAAAACCATCCACTACATAACCAAATCAATTTATTGGTTTGCAGATTCTGAGGAGACCGTTCCTGGGGCTCGGACTTTCAGATCGTACGGTAGATGTGATCACTGCGAGTACTTAGAGAAGAGTGGGAATGGGAATTAATGATAAAAATTACGAAGGTTACATGGGAAAAGTATTTGATATATATACACAAATGTTCGATTAATGCAAGACATAATTTAATTCAATTTAAAATTTTACATAGATTATATTATTCAAAACTAGATTGAATAAATTGTATCCAAATATATCCCCCATTTGTGATAAATGTCTATCCCAAAACGTAACTATAACACACTCTTTAGTTTCCTGCATAAAACATTATAAATTTTGGAGTGATATTTTTGAAATATTTACAAAATTATTCAAGATAAGAATGGAACCTAATACTGAAATGATTATATTTGGAGTAATGGAAGATGGGAATAAATTGAACTCATCTCAAAATTTATTTTTAAATTATGGTTTAATAATAGCAAAAAAACTAATACTTAAATTCTGGAAAAATACACCAATACCAACGCTTAAAATATGGATTTCAAGTATGTTGGACACCGCACATCTTGAGGAAATGCGATTCCTCCTAATAGATAAATCAGACCAATTCTTAACGAGTTGGTCTCCATTTGTCGTCTTTTTGGAATCATATGGTGCAACACAATTGTAGAAGCTAACTGTTCCAGGACTGGGTGAGGGATGGTCAAGATTAAAAATAATGATCTCCTTACTTTTCTTTTTTTATTTTCTACTCTCTTTTTTCTATTTTCTTTTCTTCAATTTTCTTCTTTCACTCTTTTTTTTTCTTTTTCACACACTATATACCTCACGTTTTTCTATCTTTTAATATCTACTTTCTTTTTCTTATTCTTCTTTATTATAATTTAAAAAAAAGAAGCTGTACATAAAATGTATTATGTCATTATATATTAGGCACTTTGGTGCCATATAATTGTTCTTACTCCTAATCAAATTAAAAAAAAAAAAAATTTAATTTAAAAAAAAAAGATGTGATCAATGCGGCCTGGAGGAAGAGTGCCCAGAAACAGTACATCACTCATATAAGGAAATGGGAGATGTACTTCTCTCTCTCGAAAATTTCGTATGACACGGCTTCCATTACGGATGTTTTGGAGTTCCTTTCTACACTATTCTACGATCAGAAACTCAGTTATAGTGCCATAAATAGTGCTAGGAGCGCATTATCATCTTACTTATGGCTGGGGTCAGGGAACCACACAGTCGGATCTCACCCCTTAATAACTAGATTTATGAAGGGCATTTTTAACTCTACTCCCCCTAGGCCCCGATATTCACAGATATGGGATGTGAGCATGGTACTCATGCTGCTTCGCCAGTGGGCTCCAGCTTCATCTCTGTGTCTGCCTAATCTCACTCTTAAGGTAGTCATGCTCATGGTGCTGGTTTCAGCGCAACGGGTCCAGACGTTAAATAAACTTAGACTGGACAGCATGGTTTCATCTTTTGACAATATCACCTTTTTTGTTTATGATTTAATTAAGCAGAGCAGACCAGGGGTCTCGGGGCTCTAATTAACTTTTATGGCATACCCCTTAGACCTACGGTTGTGTGTGGTTACTCACATACTACAATACATTAAGGTCACTAAGAGCCTCAGAGGCTCGGAATTATCCTTATTCATCAGCTACACAAAACCTCATAGGAAGGTTACAATGCAGACCATTTCAAGATGGATAAAACAGGTTCTGGCATGTGCAGGAGTGGACACTGACACTTTTAAACCTCATTCCACCAGGGCTGCATCTACGTCAGCAGCGAGGGATATGGACGTCCCTCTCGACCACATTCTAGCGGCTGCAGGATGGTCTAATGAACTGACGTACCAAAGGTTTTATAACAAACCTATCGCCAGACCGGGGGCTTTTGCTAATTCTATTTTAGGTTCTGTTTTATAGTTTCCCCCTGGGTGAGAAGGGTCACTATTATTTTCTTTGATTATTAAAGCATCAGCATTTTTTATCTATGTCATGTCTGAATGCATTAATTATTTTCACTCATCCTGGTCAACTGATGCAGTGTGTGACGCATGGACTCGTATCCATGGCATGAAGTCACAGAGCATTAAAATCTTCACGTAGTCACTCACGTGACTCCGAAGTAAAATAGTAAGATTAAATGAGAACTTACCAGTTTGAAGTTTGATCTTTATTTAATGAGGAGTTACGATGAGCGATTACATGCCCTCCGCTCCCAACCCTCGTATCATAAAGATCATCTGGTAGTTCTAGTCATCTCTAATCTTACTATGTTAGTTCAACAACTGTTATCTGTGCTTTCACACCGCTGCTTTGAAGATTGACACGCATGCGGGCTGACGGCCTTCTTCACGTAATCGCTCATCGTAACTCCTCATAAAATAAAGATCAAACTTCAAACTGGTTATTTTGTGATTTTGAATTTTTAATCAATGTTATGTTTTTCATTTATTTTAATTGATATTTTTGAATATTTGAAAGCCACCTGATTCCAACCAACCTCCTTAATTAAGCCTAGGGCTTATTTGGGCCTACCTGGATCGGAGGTGTTCCAATACATCCAGCATATGGACCAGACTGTGGGTGTTGGACTTTTTCTTTTTGTAAATGGCGCTAAAATATGGTGATTGTGCATGCGTGAGCTACGCAAAAAGAATTTCACTATGCAGCGCATACGTGACAATGAAGAGCCATTGAACTATCGAACCAAGGCAATGAAAGGAAAGGCTTTTCAGTGCATGGTGTGTTAGTCCTCATCTATGAATGAAGCCAAGCGTACGTAAGGAATTGAAGCATAGGCCATTTGGCCTACTGTGTTAACTCCACCATTCTGTGAGATTTTCACTGATCTTTTACCACTGAACCATATTTCTGCACTTACCCCACAATCCCTTGATTCCCTTAACATCTACCAGTCACAGCAACAGAGTCTCTACAGCCCTTTGCTAAAGAATTGTAAATGTTTACTGTGGCTGAAGAAATTTCTTGTCTTCTACGCCTGAACAGCCCATCACTTTTGTTTAGACTGTAGTTACCTGACTCTGGACACCCTACTCAGGGAAAACATCACCTCTGCATGTCCTTGGTCAACAGTTCATAGGAGATAGTGTGTCTCACTGAGACCACCTCTCATTCTCTGAAACTCCAGTTAGAATAGTTCCTTCTTGCAACAAATTCACCATCCCAAGGATCCACCCGATGAATCTTTGATGCACTTCCACTTTTGCAAGCAAATCTTTCCTTAGGTCAGGAGAAGCATCCTGCGCACAATATTCCAGGTGTGGTATAACTAAGACCCAGAAGATTAGAACAAGATGTCTCTTATCTTGTACTCAAACCGTCTTGCACTTTGCCTTCCCAATTGTTTCATCTAGCTCTCAGTGATTTACATACAGAACAGATAGGTTCCCATTGAATGCTGACCACACTTGGAACTTTACAAAAAGCAAGTATCAGTAACCGTGATCATGGATTTTCATAAGGAAAATTGTCAAGGTTACATATGCTCTTCATAGAAGATAGTCTGCCCTACGTTTGATTTCAAACTCACCAGCATGGTTGACTCTTAACAACCTTCGGAAAAGACCATTCAGTTCAAAGGGAAATTAAGATGTGCCATAGAGTTGTAGAGTTATACAACACAGATTGTCACAAAAAACAGCAAAGATGTTCACATTGCACAAATGTAAGAACAGAAGAAATATGAGCAAAGTTATTTTGCTCCACCATATGTCAAATAACATGGCTGATTTTCTATTCTATTTTCTGTTTATATCCCTTAATTGTCACCTCTTCCACCGCCAACAATGGAACAATGGAACATTGTTGGCTCCAACTTTCTTGAGTCATCGGTGCCAGCTGTGATTTGTTCTGTACCTTTTCTTACCTCGACCCGAAACGTCACCTATTCCTTTCCTCCAGAGATGCTGCCTGATCCACTGAGTTACTCCAGCATTTTGTGTCTGCTGGCTGATTTTCTACCCCTGATCTATTTCACTGCCCTGACTTTTACACTGTTAAGTTTCTCTAAGAAATCTATTGGCCTCTTTTTTTTATCAAACCCAATGAATGAATCCTCGTAAGATCATAAGATCAGTACTTGTGAGCTAACAGGTCAGGGAACATTTGTGGAAATGGAGGCATAGTTATTGTCTCAAGTTGAAGACTTCATCCCAACTGGGAAAATGAGAAGGCAAATTGGGTTGAAGTTACATTGCGTCACCCACACAAGTTTAGTTTAGTTTACAGATACAGCGTGGAAACAGGCCCTTCGGCCCACGGGGTCTGTGCCGACCACTGATCCCTGCATAGTAACACTATCCTACACACACTAGGAAAATTTTTTACATTTACCAAGCCAATTTACCTACATACCTATATGTCTTTGGATTGTGGGAGGAATCCAAAGATGTTGGAGAAAATTCATGCAGTCTTGAGGAGAACGTAAAAACACCACACAGACAGCACCCATAGTCAGGATCGAACCCGGGTCTCCGGCGCTGCAAGCGCTGTAACGTAGCAACTCTACCACTTCGCCACCGTGCCGCCCAGTAACTAAAACCAAAGCCAAGTTCCGATACATTAAATTGCTCTCTGTTCACCAGCATAATATCGTAGTGTTCATTATGCTACAATTAAGATAACACAAGCTATGAACTCCTGCATGCTGGTCTTTTCTCAAGGGTTCTATTCATTAATACCTGCCACATTGTAATTTATAATCAATGGTCTCTCATCTTATCTCCATGGAAAACACTTTTGCAATGGTGGAAAGAATTTGTTAATTTGTTCATAGACCCAAGAATAAAGCACGTGCAGAGAGATGGTTTATCCTTAATTATGTTCATATCATAGTAAATTGAAAGTAAATGAATTGCTGGCAAAATCTTTGATAGGATTACCGAATTAAAAATAAATAGAGCCATTCTAAAAATATACAGTTCCTCTTAAGAAGAACATTGGAATGAAATGATTGACCCGTTAATTTTTTTAATTCTACAGCTGTGAATAAAATATGAAATTAATTTTGCTGCAAAATAAGATGTAAGTGTGCTTAATCTAATCTGGTTTTGAATTTCCTTCAATTTGAATCAGAAATACAATTTTATACCAAAAATCTCATCACAAAGAAAGGCTGGGGAAAGAAAACAAAACAAAATGTCAACAGCATAGCAACAAAACGCAGAGAAATGTCAAGGGTAGTTTATGTATTTTTTCAGCAATAACCATTTCAGTTCTGGAATGCTTATTGCATATTGCATATTGCTGAGAACAGTTCTGATTTGGATATATGCTTTGCTTTCATGCTACGACAAATAGAGAAATATAGAAACAAAATAAGATGATGGTAAGTTTTTCATTCAGTTCTTAGTTTAATATCTTTGGGTATTGTTTTATGAGTTTTCAAGTATATCAAAAAAAGAATATCAGTTTTGAGTAAATCTAAAATCAACACACTTAGTAAACAAAGCTGTGATGTAGAGCTTTAACTTTGCCAGCCAATACAGGCAGACATGGAAGCTCACATAGACTCATATGGTTATACAGCATGGAAATAGGCCCATCGACCCAAATCTTCCATGTCAACCAAGATGTCCCACCCAAGCTAGTCCTCTCTCCTTCTATACCCTTCCTATTGATGTACCCGTCCAAATATCTTGTAAATGGTGGCAGTATCTGCCTCAACTACTTCATCTGGCAACTGGTTCCATAGTCCCACCTTCCTCTCTCAGAAAATGTTGCCCCTCAGGTTCTTATTTTCTTTCCCCTCCCACCTTAAACATATCCTCTCCAGTAATTAATCCCATACACAGGGAGAAAGACTATACATTATCCCTATCCATATATCCCTCCATAAAATCATCCTTTAGCGATACAGCATTGAAACAGGCCCTTCGGCCCACCGAGTCTGCAGCGACCAATCTGTATACTAGTTCCATGTGATCTCAGTTTCACATCCTACACACTAGGGGCAATTTACAAAAGCCAATTAACCTGATCCTCTAGGGGCGCCGCATTGAAGGCAGCCTCTGCCTACAGTCTGTTTGTCTTTCTATCTTTTTTTAATTTTTAGTTAGTTTTAAAAGTATGTGTCTTTAGTTTCTCTAACTTTTCTATGTGGGGGAGGGGGGTAGGGTAAGGGGGAAACCGTTTCCCAGTCACTTCCTGGCGAGGACGCGACTATTCTCCGAGTCGCGTCCTCGCCCCCCTCCTCGCGGCCTACCACCTGGATTGGAGCGGCATTTCCTGCCGGGGACCGGACCCGAGCTCCAGCAGTGGCGGCGCAACGCTGGATTCACAGCGGAGCGGGCGATGCCTTACCTGGGATCGCCGTGGAGGCTCCGGAGTGCTGGGCCTGCTGCATCTACATCGGAGCTGCAGAGCTTCCAGCGCGGCCGGCGCTGTCTTCAACATTGCAGAGACCTGGGGCCATTTGCCGAGGGCCGCCAGCATTGAATCTCCGCCCGGCGCAGCCTGTGGACTTCGGGAACCATGGACTCTGGTAGGAGGTGGCTGTTTCGGATGTCCAAGCTGCGGAGGATGTCCTCCAGTCCCGACGTCGGACTTCCATTACCCCGGCGAGCGGGCTTGAACATCGGGCTGCCCGTAGCGGCGACAGTGGGGGCTCGGGAGCCCCCCGACCACGGGACGACAACAGAGGAGGATGACTGAATTTTGGAGCCTTCCCTCAGTGGGAAACTTTGATCCCGCTGTGTGGGGATGTCTATGTTAAAAACTATCGTGTTCTGTGCTCTTTCTTATTCGTATGGCTGTATGGCGACCCCACATTTCACTGTACCAATTGGTACATGTGACAAATAAATGTATCTTGTATCTAACCTACAAACCCACATGTCCTTAGAATGTGGGAGGAAACTGGAGTACCCAGAGAAAACCCACGCGATCACAGGGTGAACGTACAAACTCTGTACAGACAGCGCTTGTGGTCAGGATCGAACCTGAATCTCTGGTGCTGTAAGGCAGCAACTCTACCTCTGTATCACTGAGCCACATGTGTTAGTATTTGGCTGTGAAATGAAGTGTCAGATTTGCTTTGGAAGTGACTTTTATTATGTACTAGACTAAGTGGGACCCGTTGGGTCCCATGTTCACACGGGAGGGCTGGTCCCCCGACGCAATATTCCACCTCTCCACCAATTCGAATATTGGTGGCCAGTGGGAGGGGGGGGGGTTCTGGAGCGCTAGTATGGGTGTTGTGGGCTGAAGGGACTGGTTTCCAGAGGGCTAGTATGGACATTGTGGGCCGAAAGGATTCTTGGGCTGGCAGATCAGTCACTTAAGCCTGGTGTGATGGCAGCTCACTCACTCACAGCTGGTGGGCTGGCAGTTGACTCACAGCTATTCCTTGAAATTCCATTTCAAGCAGGGTGCAAGGCCACCAAATTCAAATGCAGTTTCATGCCACTTCAAGCAGGGTGCAAGGCCACCAAATTCAAGAGTAGTTTCATACCACTTCAAGCAGGGTGCAAGGCCACCAAATTCAAATGCAGTTTCATACCACTTCAAGCAGGGTGCAAGGCCACCAAATTCAAATGCAGTTTCATGCTACTTCAAGCAAGGTGCAAGGCCACCAAATTTAAATGCAGTTTCATGCCACTTCAAGCAGGGTGCAAGGCCACCAAATTCAAATGCAGTTTCATGCCATTTCAAGCAGGGTGCAAGGCCACCAAATTCAAGTGCAGTTTCATACCACTTCAAGTAAGGTGTAAGGCCACCAAATTCAAGTTCAATTTCATACCATTTCATGCAGGGTGCAAGGCCACCAAATTGAAATGCATTTTCATACCATTTCAAGCAGGGTGAAACCACCATAAAACCACCACATAAAAACCAAATAAAAACCACTTAAAAACCACATAAAAACCTACATTAAAAACCACATTAAAAACCCACATAAAAACCACATAAAAACCCACATAAAAAGCACACACAGTTCAGTAAACATTCAGTGTGATCAGTTGGTTCACAGCTCAGACAGAGAGTTGTGACCTCTCTCTCCCCCATCTTGCAGAGACTGAGCCACGCCCACACTTCCGGGTTTTATAGTCCCTCCCCTCCCACCGGAAGGGGCGTGGCCTTCATGGTGTGATTGACAGGAGAGAGAATCTCAACATTTTTTAAACACTAATAAATCTTTTATTTTTCATCAATGGTATAAATCCTCTGCACCTGATGAGCGGAAAGGGACTCAGAGTAAGATGGGCAAAAATCACAGCCGTAAGTGGTAGCATTTTTTCTAAAATCAATATACAGTGCAAACAGGAAGTGGTCAAGTTTAGGCTTTTAATTATATAGATTTTCAAACCAACCACCACATTTGCTTTTTAAAACCAATCACCACGTTTGCTTTTTCAAACCAACCACCACATTTGCTTTTGCAAACCAACCACCACATTTGCTTTTTCAAACCAACTACCACATTTACTTTTTCAAACCAACCACATTTTCATTTTCAAAACAACATTAAGGGCACTCACAGGTCAGTAAAACCACACTCACAGTTTAGTAGACATGTGTTCAGTGTTATTCACAGCTCAGACTGAGAGTCGTGACCTCTCGCTCCCCCATCTTGCAGAGACTGAGGCACTTCCACACTTCCGGGTTTTATACTCCCTCCCCCCTCCCACCGGAAGGGGCGTGGTCTTCATGGCATGATTGACAGGGGAGAGAAACTCAACATTTTTGAAACATTAGTAAGTCTTTTATTTTTCATCGATGGGAAAAATCCTCTTGTCATGCACAGCGGGGGGTGGGGGACGGGGGGGGGGGGACCACTGAGTAAGATGGCCAAAAATCACAGTGGTAGCGTTTTTTCTAAAATCAATATGCAGTGCAAACAGGAAGCGGTCAAGATGAGACTTTTAATTATATAGATTATGTGGCAGTTAATTTATTTTTAACATTTGCTCTCTGCATTTCAGGGGTAGTAGATTTGTTGCAAGAATTCCTGTCACTTGTTTATGTGTATTCAGGAATGCTGGCTGTTTCCTGAGGCATATGGTTGCTGTCTTTTTAGCAATTGACTCTCGCTGGTCTGCATCAGAGCATGCACCTGCTGGACACAGTTGTGTAGCTGGCAACTGGAACTTACTAAACATCGTTTTTGGCTCTGATTGAAACTGCCAGTGTATATTCATGTCCCAGGCTTCTGTGCAGGAGGTGCCAAATGTAGAAGTCTTGATATAAAATTTTGAGAGAAAGCATTTTCTCCTGCCAGATTCTTTCAGCAATTATACTTAACCCCCTCATTATTTCTACTTCGACATTTTTCCAATATGTAAAACATAATAGACCTTAGACTTAAAGCTCGGAAAAAGCTGCTTCGGCCCACTGAGTCTGCACCGACAAGTGATCACTCCACACACTAAAACTTTCCTACACACTAGGGATAAATTATAATTTTACCGACTAACCTACAAACCTGTACGTCTTTGGAGTGTGGAAGGAATCCGGAGCACCCGGAGAAAAACCATGTGGTCACAGGGAGTACAAACTCCGTACAGACAGCACCCGTAGTCAGGATCGAACCCAGGTCTCTAGAGCAGTAAGGCAGCAACTCTACCACTGTACTACTGTGCTGCCTCCTAGAAGCCCAAATCACAACAGCGCTGTGTATGGAGTTAAAAGAGGCAAAGATGTTCACCTTTCAAGATGACTGAAGCAGCTTACTGTCAGTGAGGTATTTTTGGGTTGTAGTCCCTGTTATAATGTGGGTAATGTAGCAACCAACTGGATATGGTAAATTACACAGACGGAAAGCTGGGAATAGCCTACTAATCTGCTACAGGGAAAGATAAAGTGGGGGATAAATATTGGTATTTTACTGCGCAGAAAGTTGTGATTTTGCAACTGAGACCATTGTAGCCCCTTACGATGCCATGTCATCAGGAAGTAGACAGAGCCTTTATTTAACAGCTACTCCCTTGGACTATGCACCAGAGTATGAACAGTCGGGCCGAGGTGGATGGGCTGCGCCGTCAAAAGGTAAGGGGGACCCTTGGTAACTTTGTCGCCGTCTTTGTTGGGACTCTTTTCCGTACTTTGTATGCACTCCAGCACTTTGTGTCCATCCAGGAAAACAAACCCAGCCTATACATTTTCAATTTATAATGGAAATATTCCAATCCAGTCAACATCCTGATGAATCTCCCCTACACCTTCTCCATTGCAATTCCATCCTTTCTATGGTGTGGCGGCCAGAACTGCAGACCGTACTCCCTGTGTGGTCAAAGCACTGCTTTATAAAGTTTCTACAAAACATCCCAGCTCTTATATTTAATGCAAGGCCACATTTCTTCTTGCGTTTGAGGCAGCAGAAGTCAGCAGCAGGGGATTGCCATCCGGTTCGACATCCGTAGGTGCCTGCCATAAAAAGGGCGCATGCTCTGGGTTGGCGCCAAGCTGCAGCACTGCTTCTGTCTCTGTTTGTTGTCGTTCGCCTGATTGAGGTCAGTTGACAGTGCTCACCTCGGGGAGGTCGACAACATGAGCCCCTGCAAGGTCAATGA